>CM025792.1:6954796-7522046 GCA_014635995.1 Sarcophaga peregrina | reverse complement strand
ATAGCGGGCTAGCTGGCTGTATAGCGGGCTAGCTGAGCGTATAGCGGGCTATATAGCGGGCTAGCTGGGCGTATAGCGGGCTAGCTGGCTGTATATAGCGGGCTAGCTGGCTATATAGCGGGCTAGCTGGCGTATAGCGGGCTAGCTGGCCGTATAGCGGGCTAGCTGGCCGTATAGCGGGCTAGCTGGCCGTATAGCGGGCTAGCTGGGCGTATAGCGGGCTATATAGCGGGCTAGCTGGCTGTATATAGCGGGCTAGCTGGCTGTATAGCGGGCTAGCTGGCTATATAGCGGGCTAGCTGGCTATATAGCGGGCTAGCTGAGCGTATAGCTGGCTGTATAGCGGGCTAGCTGGCGTATAGCGGGCTAGCTGGCTATATAGCGGCTAGCTGGCTATATAGCGGCTAGCTGGCTATATAGCGGGCTAGCTGAGCGTATAGCTGGCTGTATAGCGGGCTAGCTGGCTGTATAGCGGGCTATATAGCGGGCTAGCTGGCTTATAGCGGTTTATGTGGTTAGTATAGCCGGCTAGTATAACTGACCGTGTGATTAGTATAGATAATAAAGCTAATACAGATGGCTAGTACAGCTGGCTATACCAGCTATACTAGCCAGCTATATAAATAATAATAAAATTAAAGAGATACTCACCACGTTTATTGGTACTGGAACGGACATCGAATGTTGGGGAGTTGGAGACCTTTCCGATGATAACTGGAATCCTATGTTTTCGCAAATCTGCTATCAGTTGACCAATGGGTTCTTGAGGGATAGAGAGAGCCCTTGACGTTGTTATCCAAAGGGCTAACTCGAGAGTGTTAACTCGATGCCCATGGTGACGATGTCCTTATCGCTCTACCTGGGGAGGAGAAAAACATGAATATTAGTTTTGTCCATTACATAAGCCCTAAGCTTATCTGAAGCTTGGACTAGACTGAGCTCGATTGGGCCCCTAAGCATAGTTTTTCATATCCACGCGGGCGTTGATAAACGGGAAGTGGCCACTAGTGGTGAGGGTAAAGGCATTTAATAAATAAAAGCTTCTCAAAAATCTGTCGTTCGGAGTCGACTTTAAACTGTAGGTCCCCCGCCACTCATGTATAAAATTAACGCACAGAACATAAGAGGTGTGAGAAGCTAGGTCGTAATCCTGACTGAAGGGTTGTAATGGCCAATTATGTATGTATGTAAAGGCATTTAATATGGTCTTTGACAAATCCTGGGTTACGGAATCTTGCTTTTGCTTTATTGCCTGTTTCTATTCGCACGAGTTATTGCCTAATGCGCCTACCCAAGAGACGTGACTGTGCTTTACTGTAGATTGGGGATAAGGAGAGAGTATTTTTGACTTTATTTACCGTCCCTGACTTTAGGCTAATTTTACTCATTTGACTGACTCTTACTCAATAGTCTAACGGAGATACTTGGTATCGGAATTGTGGGATCAATTCGTTAAACTTTTCAGATTAATTTTGAGGGGCTTGTTATTCAGTACTTTCGTTTTGGTTCTGGGTTATTAAGTCGCTATGCGTACTGAAGTATGCTTTAACCTGACAAAGGTGCCGCTTCCCTCTCTTCTATCCCAGCTTACAATTGTAAACCTGACTATTTAAGGCCCTAATTGTTTTTGGGGTTTTTTTTGCCGTTATACTAGTGAGTGTGTGCGTAGTGACTGCTGCCACGCTTTAATAAGCTTAAAAAGTTTTTACTGTGGCTCTAATGGCTTCAGCTTTTAAGCGGCTTCAGTTTACTATTTTTCCTAAAATTGCTACGAGAAGAGAAAACTTTTTTTTTGCCAACTGAAACTACGTTTTTGGAAAATAATTTTCGTGCTGAATTATTTTCCTTCTGCAGCCATAGAAGTGAATTTATTCTCTTGTATTCGGCAACGTATTGTTCAGAATCATTCTGTAGTAAATGCCATTGATGCTGCTGAAGGAAAGGAAGGAAAAAAATAGTAGTAGGAGTAGCCAAAAATAATTGTAAAAGAAAAAGTTTTGAGTACTCTTTTCTTCTTTCTACTCTTTTGTTGTTTATTTCGGTTTTTCTATTCAGTCTTCCATTTTGCTGCCCTTTTTTTGTGGAGCTTAAAAGTTCCGAAATTGGTTCAGTTTCAAATTGGCTGATGATGATGCTGCTGCTGCTTCGTTTCGTTCATTTTTTGGCTATGTACTCTGAGGTAAATGAGCCAAGTAAACTTTTTAGGTTTGAAAAAGTTTTCATTATTTATGTAGTTAAGCTAGCTACTCCAACTCCAAGGGTGAAAGTAAAATCCTTTTAAGGTGTTCTTAATTAAGGTTTTGTTTGGAAATGAAAAGTTATTAAAATAGTAGTAAATTACTACTATTTCAAAATAGATTTGCTATTACAATTGCTATATTTTAAAACTTTTATTTGTTGAATTTAACAAGAATATGCAAAAATTACAATTTAAAAATAAGGTAGTATTTCTACTACTATTTTCAAAAATGGGTTTCTCCAATTTTTTCACATTTTATGGTGTTTATTTATTAAATTTAAGAAAAGAATGCAATGCATTTCAATTTAAAAAAAAAAGTAGTATTTTTCTACTACTTTTTCCAAAGATGTAAAATTATTTAGTTTTCATGTAAAAATGTTTTATTTGATAATTTTTTTTCATAATTTTTATAATAAACACTAGAAATATCCGCAAATGTTAAGATTTTAAAAAGTAGTATTTCTACTACTTTTTCTAAAACATAATAAATTTTGTATTTTTTTCATCAAAAAAAATGTTTATTTTCATTATTTTTGTGAAGGTGCTGTAATAAATAACTATAATTTAATTATATTATGAGTATTTAAAAAGGTAGTATTTTTACTACTTTTTGGTAAAAATAAAAAATTACGTAAATTTTCATTAAAAATGTTTGTTTCTTATGTATAAAACAAGTTTTTTCTACACAATATTAAATTATAAAATAGTAGTATTTTTACTACCTTTTTTAAATTTTCAAAGTTTGAGATTTTTAAAGGAAATTACTTTTTCTCCTTGCTTTTAATGTTATTGTAAAATAAAGTTTTAGTTCCTTTTCAGCAGTTTTAATAAGTTTTAGCTTTAATAACTGCATTCAAGTAATACTGGTAATGGATAAATTTCAAAGTTTTTTTTGTGTTTTTTGCGTTAAGACAGTTAAACAAAGAGCAATCAAATAAAGAACGATGGCAGCAATATATACTCTAGAGAAAAGTAGCGGAAATTTTATCATGATTTAATGTCTTTGTGTTGTTTTTTTGTCTTTATCAGCGGCATTAATACGCAGCTTAAAACCATAAAAAGCTTGTGTAACAAATAGTTTTCAAATGGTTCCCAAGGGATCAGTTTTATTAGGCACAATAAGTTTTTTTTTTACTATTTTTTCAGATTTTTTTTTTTAATTTTAAATTTTCTTAACATACGCTGCACAGTAATAAGAAACTCTGTTCAATTACAAGAGGCAACTGAAAGACAAGAGACGAGGCACACACTGTGTTTTGATTGCCAAAAATAGTGAAACAGGAAAACGTTGTTTGTTTTCAACCAACTTTCTTGATTGTTTATGAAACTTTGTTGGTGGGCTTTTAGAGGAAAAACCAAAAATTGCAACTGACACACACAGCCAGCCAGTCAGCCAGCCAGCCAGCCTGCCATATAACCCCGAGTAAGGGCATAAAAATATGGTTTTCCATGTGTTGCACAGTTTTTTTTTGTTTGTTTTTTGTCATCATTTCCATATTCTGTTTGGCATTTTTTTTTTTTTCACATACTTCTTGCAGTCATGTTGTCTATCTAAACCTCCCTGCCACCCCCTCTCGATAATATTTCTTTCATTTCTCGGGGTAAACAAAATGTTTTTAAAACGCTTTTTTGCTGTCTTTGGCTGTTGTTGTTGTCTTTGCCTGTTGTAGTTGGTTAATGGCAATAGCGAGCGAAACGAAAAAAAACAAAAACAAAAAAAAAACGAGAAATCAACAAAAATTTTTTGGAAAACATTGTAACAACAATACGCACTATTAACTTGTACATGTGACAACGGCAACAACAAGAACAAGAACAACAGCGATATTTAAGCAACATTAACAACGTTTAAGTATTTTGACAACTACAACGAAAATGTCAACAACATTAGTTGAAAAATAACAACAACAACAACAATCAACAATTTATGTTTGGAAATTCATCTACAAGACCAAACGAACGAACGCAAAAAAAAACCTACAAATACCCGGAAAAAATTACAAAAATTTGTTTATTTTCCATCGAGAGAGAAAGAGAGAAAGCGAGAAAAAAAATTCAAATTTTTTCAGATCATTTCGTAGGAGTCAGGAGGTTAAACGTATAAAACAGTGGGCTTAAACAGGAAAAATTTTATAGTATAGACCCAGGAGGTTCCACCTTGTGGCTATGGACCATTTCTAATGCATCTAGGCAAGTACGCCATCCCCTCCCAAATTAAATTAATCTTCGTTTTCGTTACCCCCCAAATTTAGTTAAAAGAACTAAAAAAAACATAAAAATATTTCTTTTTAAAATAGTAGTATTTCTACTACCTTTTTTGAAACTGTAATTTTATATAACTTTTTAATTTTAGACACCCTAAAAAGGCTAAAAGTAATCATAGAACGTATAAATGTCTCTTTTTGAAATAGTAGTATTTTTAATACCTTTTTGAAAATTGTGATTTTACGTGAATTTTCATTTTTAGACGCTCTTATGTGGCTAAAATAAATAATATAATGTACAAATTTTTCTTTTTAAAAAGGTAGCATTTCTACTACTTTTTTGAAAATTGTGATTTTATGAAAATTTTAATTTTTGTGAACTATAAAATGACTAAGAGTTAAGAAAACGTAAAATGGTAGTATTTTTACTACCACCAGACCCTCTTATATGACTAAAAGGAATAATAGAACGTATAAATGTCTTTTACAAAATAGTAGTATTTTTATTACCTTTTTTAAAATTGTGATTTTATGTAAATTTTCATTTTTGTACACTTCAAAATGACTAAAAGATGTTAGAAAATGTAATAATTTCTATTTTTAAAAAGGTAGTAGAAAAACTACCTTTTTAAAATTGTGATTTTATATAAATTTTCATTTTTAGACACTCTTATATGAGTAAAATATTGCAGAAAACGTAAAAATTTCTATTTTTAAAAAGGTAGTAGAAAAACTACCCTTTTTAAAATTGTGATTTTATATAAATTTTCATTTTTAGACACTCTTATATGACTCAAAGAGTTAAGAAATCGTAAAAATTTATATTTTAAAAAACGCAGTATTTCTACTACTTTTTTAAAAATTGTGATTTTATATAAATTTTAATTTCTAAACACTCTTATATTAGCCATATATATAAGATATAATAGAACGTACAAATTTTTCTTTTTAAAATAGTAGTATTTCTACTACTTTTTTTTAAATGTATCTTTTGCATTCTTTTGAATAAGAATCATTAATTAGAGTGTGTCCAGAGTAAAAAAATATGAAATTGAAAATTATGTTTTTTAAAAAAAAGGTAGTATTTTTTTGCGTTACTGTAAGCAAACAATAAAAGCCATGTGCTTATGTCAAAAGCCAATAATGTGTGTACAAAATGAATACTTTTTTATGCAAAAAAATAAGGCACAAATAAGAAACTCCAAATAGAATTCCTATGAAAACATTGATTGTTGCCGGAAAGAAGACAGAGAATAACATAAAAAATGTTTTTCATTTTTTTGTTTTTCTTTTCATTTCTCAGTATTACTGTTGCTGTTTGTTGTTGTTGTTGTTGTTTGTTTGGTTGTTTGTTTGTTTAATAATGATAAATACAAATGTTAACTACGACAACATTGTGACAACATGGCAAAGAACAAACAACATAAACTATGAAGTAAAACCAAGTAATTGTCAACATTGCAGAAACAAAAAAAAATGTTTTTGCTTAAACGGATGGCAGAAGCAAAGAAAAAATGCATAAAAAAACCAATTGATTGCTTAAGAGAGATAAAAATCAATAGAGTGTGGAGGTGAAGGAGGCAAATGTGGGAGCATTACAAAAAGAAAAAAATTCCAATATTACTGGCAATACAGAGAAGTTAAAAAGAATTTGAATGAATAAAAAAAAATTTGAAAAAGAGATGAGAAAGAAGCAATTAAAGATCGAACAAAAAAAATTTAATTGAAAAAGGCTATAAAAAACAAGTCGTAATTTACTAACAAGTTGTAGAAATTAAATTATTTTTGCCTTTAAATCACTCAATTAACAGTAAAATGTATACAAACAGTTAAATTTCTGTAATTTAAAAAAAGTAGTATTTTACTACTATTTTAAAAATACAATAAAATTTATATGGATTTTAGAATTAACATCGGGATAGCCAGTAAAAAGATTAAAAGCTTTGAAAATGTTCAAAATAGATAAATTTAAAAAAGAGTAGTATTTTACTACTATTTTAAAAATGCCGAACAATTTATATGTTCTACTGTATTTATATGCCAGAGTCAATAAAATGCTTAAAAGTATGAAAATGTTAAAATTTAGAATCTTTTAAGAAAGTAGTAATTCACTACTTACAAATTTACTAAATAACACTATAAATTACTACTTTTTTAAAAGATTAAGTAGTAATTTACTACTTTTTTAAAAGTAGTAATTTACTTTTAAATTTATATATACGCCACAGTCAATAAAATCCATAAAACTATGAAAATGTTAAAATTTAGAATCTTTTAAGAAAGTAGTAATTCACTACATAGTAATTTACTAAATATTACTTTTTACTACTACTACTACTACTTTTACTAATACTACTTTTTTACTACTTTTACTAATACTACTTGCAATACTACTTTTTTACTAATACTACCTCCACAATAGTATGTAGTAAATTATTACATTTTTAAAAGATTAAGTAGTAATATGCTACACAATAGTACTAAAACTACTTGCACAGTAAAAAAGTAGTAAATTACTACTTAATCTTTTAAAAGTGTAGTAATATACTACATACAAGTAGTATTAGTAAAAAAAAGTAGTAAATTACTACTTAATCTATTGGAAGAGTAGTAATTTACTACACAGTACACTTCTAAAAATTAGTAATTTCCTAAATAGTAGTATTTTACTACTTTTTTTAAAAGATACAAATATTTACATTTTATTTAATATTTACATCTACAAAAAGTATATAAAGCCATAAAAGGTATGAAAATTTGATTAAAGTTGTTTTTCTAAAAAGTAGTATTATTTGCTACCTTTTTGAAAAATGTTAATTCTTATATTTACTTTTAGAAACATTCTACATTTACATTTAGAAGCACATATGTATATATGTACATCATGGAGAATACAAAAATTGCTTTATAATTTATGTCTTAAAAAAGTAGTATTTTACTACCTTTTTGAAAAATATTCAAATTATGTATTATTTTCTTTATTTGTACTTTTGGAAACATTAGAAATCTTACAGGCTATAAAAATGCGTAAACAATTTTGCTTTCTAAAAAAGTAGTATTTTACTACCTTTTTGAAAAATATTCAAATTATGTATTTTTTGTTTATTTTTACCTTAGGTAACACTAGAAACCTTGCATAGTATAAAAATTCGTAAACAATAAAAAGTAGTATTTTAATACCTTTTAAAAATAAAATAAATTTTCATATGTTTGGTATAATTCATAAAATACAAAAATATTTCCTAGCAGAGTAATATTGTAGGACGTGTTTTAACACTTTAACTGCCGCTGCAATTTTCAAAAAACTGGCAAAAAAATTACAACTAGAATCTTTTCACATTAGTGAGTACGGGATACAGTAAGACCCCGCTTAACGTGGTGGATAGGTTCCAATAAGTTCCAGCGTTAAACGAAGCAACTTAACACGTACACATGTATGTATACACCTAGTAACGTTGATGACATCTAATATATCAACTGTGACGTAGGAATGATGCGTTCGTACTGTGATTGCGACTTCGGAAAATACAGTTGGAATCTTCATTCTGGACTGACTAGCAAAAAGAGGGATGAAATCGAAACATAGTGTACAACTGTCGCTATATACTACACCGCTTTTGGTTGGTGCATGACCGTTTCATTTGCAATCGCGTAATACTGAAACAGCTTTAAGCGGGGTCTTACTGTAACACGTAGTTTTGGCTAGCTAGAAGGGAACGCAATCCACGAATTATCCCGTAGTCGGCAGTCAACGTGTTAAACTATTTTTTTAACGTACTTGTGTTAACTTTTTCAGCTTTCCAGCAAAGTGAAGCTTAGATTTCAAATTTTTTTATTTCCTTTTGATGTTAAAAACATTAGACAGACTGCCAGTCTGCCAACCAGCCAACCAGCCAGCCTGTGAAGAACGGAGCTTATTATTAAATTTAACCGTAATTATAACGCTAATTATGCCCTTAAGAAAATTTAAAAAAAAAAAATATTTTTCTGTGTGTGAAAGATACACGATAATTTAAATGATGTGACTGTGGCTGTGGCTGACTTTCAAAAGACTCTTCTGGGTTCTGCTTTTGAAAAGCTTCTGTGAATTTTTATGCGTGAATGTTAAGAAAAAAAAAATCCTAACAAATTCAACATATTGTTGGCTTTAATGTTTTAAACAAATTATAGATCTAAGCAAGCATTTTAATTATTATTAATGAGGTGGTGAGAGAAGAAGGGGGGAAAAAAAATTAAATTTTTAAACGTTGAAACACACACACAAAAATAAAAGCAAGAACTGTGGCTTTTTAATCATTCAATTTAATTTTTTTTTCCTTTTTTTTTTTAATTAATTGTTGTTTAAAGTGTCACGTTTATTAAGTTCTTTTCTTTTGCTAACTCACTCTCTCAAGTCTCTGGTTAAGAAGATTTTATGGCTCAAGCCAGTTAACCCCACATAATTCTAATAAAACCAAGACGCATAAAAAAGAAAAGAAGAAAAGAAAAACTGCTGTTGCTCCATAAAACTCATAAAAATGACTGGCTTTTCTTCTTTTCGCCTTCTCGTGGTGGCAGAAAGAATAGAAAAAACAGAACGAAATGCGGTTGTGGATAAAAGAAACATTCTATTTGAAACCGCAAATTAAATGAAATGAAGTAATAAAGCTCGAGAGATAGAGCAAAAAAGAAAGAGAGAGAGAGAGAGTGAGAGAAGCCAACAGTAAAAACAAGAAAATTAATAGTAATTAATGGCATAATGGATTTATTAAATAAAATTAGTAAAGACGCAAAAAAAATGTACAAGAAATTTTTTAAAAAGCATATTAAAATAGTAGTAAAATATGTAAGATTCCTCTCTAGTTTCCTTAATACTTAACACAATTTAAATGCAATGCATACAAATTTTCTTCATTTTAAATCAAAAATATTTAAAATAATACAAAATGAGAAAAAAAATCAAAATATTTTCATTTAAAAAATAGTAGTATCTTTAAGTACCTTTTCCAAAATCTTAAATTTTTATTATTTTCTTCCCCCTTGGTTATTATAAAGCTTTAAAACTTTATAAAATATTACAATTTTACATATTTAAAAATAGTAGTAGATTAAGTACTTTTTTAAAAATCTCAAATTTTTGTTATTTTCTTACCCCTTGGTTATTATAGAGCTTTAAAACTTTATAAAATGTTACAATTTTACATTTTAAAAATAGTAGTAGATTAAGTACTTTTTTAAAAAGCTCTTAATTTGACTAATTCTTCCCTATCTATATACTAAGAAAGTTAACAAAGCTTAAAACCTAAATAATTGTAAAAAATCATTGTTTTCAAAATAGTAGTAGATTTAGTACTTTTTTCAAAACCTTAAATTTTTGTTATTTTCTCAATGTCTACACCGAATAAGCTTAGCACTGTATTAAAATGTTGAAAAACCTTAGAATTTTATATTTTAATTATAGTAGTAGATTAAGTACTTTTTTAAAACACCTCATAATTTCATTATCTAGCCACCATTTATATCCCATAAAGTTTTATAGAGTATTTAAAATTTCTAAAAGTTAAAAACAAATCATGCAAAAGAGTAGTATTTTTAGTACTTTTTCAAAACTTTAAATTTTTACTATTTTTTCGTGTGGACTCCTAATAAAGCTTTAGAAAGGATCAAATTTATAGAAATTGTAAAAAAAAGATTTACTTTTAAAATAGTAGTGAATTTAGTACTTTTTTAAAACCATAAACTTTTGCTACTTTTTCACTTTTTACATCTAGTAAACTTAATAATTATTTATTTTTTATTTATTTATTTAAGAATTACAATACAATTACAAATTATATTATAATCATATACGAGCTACTCATATGCCCGGTGTAGTGTCACAGACCAGAGCCTCTGGTAGGAATCGAACCCACGAGCCTCACGCTAATAGTCTAGCACACTACCCACTAGACTACCAGGGCGCTCAATAAACTTAATAATACTGTGACATATGGTAGTGGTATAAAGCTATGGGAACTATGGGTAGAAAAGTCCGTCAGGATTATCTTCAGGACCAGCGCGACCTGACAAATCAAGAGGCTTACAGTGTCATTATTAACTGTCCCCTTAACAAAATTAACAAAGACTCTATAAAGAAGAAATGGAGGAATTTAAAGGCTATATACTCCCCTAAAAGAGGATCCTTACTGCATTATACTGATGGTTGCAGAGCAGATAGCGGTATGCCATAATTACGGGGTAAAATATTCAGATCTAGTGAAGGAAACTCTCCGGTCTCTTACAAGCACCTAGCCTACGCCAACAAACGATGTGTCCTAATAAAGATGAACAGAAACTACAAAGGACGGGACACCTGGCAATACTATTTGTCAGTCAGGTTTCCATCTAGGCACTGGTTACCTTGGGAATTGTATTGAATTGTCTAGATAAATTAATCGAATGAAAGATGTTCAGTATCCCAGACCTTTGGGAAATTTAAAGCAATGTTGCAGACTGCAGAGCTTTCTACGAGAGAAGCCTTTAAGTTGCTGACAGACTCAGTACCTGGCTGTAAAGTGTAAAGGCATGTTGAGGACGGGATTTTCAATGAAAGGCAAGTCTAAACGGATACAAAAACTCTCATCGAAAGTTTGATTGATTAAGCCTTCTAAAACCGGCTTAAGTTTTAAGCTTTAAAGATGCTTTAAATCCATGTTAAACCTGCTTTATCTACTGCCTTTTCCTTGCTTAATTTTGGGCTGCAGGAGCTAAGGCTATAAATTTAAAAAGTTGCGAAAAACAAATTTACGTATTAAACGGACACTAACGTCTATAGTCGTCATAACAAGGGTTTACGGGGGGACATGACGTTAATACACGTCATAAATTGTTTCCTTTCCAAATAACGGAGATACAGCAAGTGTCCCACGGGAAGGCCTCGTAAAATTTTGGTGTCCATCAAAAGGTTAAAGCGTTAGGTAACAGTTAATGACGTATATACACGTCATGTACCCCCCCCCCCCTAGAAACCCTTGTTATGACGACTATAGACGTCAGAGTCCGCCAAAGGGTTAAATGGCTATGTTTGTCGGTTACAGAGTGACCCAATTTACAATTTAACACCTTGTCTTGTTGTTTTTGGGGGGGGAAAAAAGTACAAAAACTATCGTAAATCTTTTAATAGGGCCTCTCTTGTATTGTATGACAGAAGCAGCAGTGTTTGAAATGCAACCCCATTTTCGGTTTGTTTATATTTCCCGGCGTTTTGAAAGTTAAAAATAATCACAAAATAATTTTTTTGTTTTATTTTTTATTTTTATTATCTTGATGATTCCTCCAGCTCTTTAATCTTCATTTCATATATCAAAAAAAGGGGGGAAGGAAAGGGGAGAGGAAAAAATTTTGTTTATAAAAACAAAATAAATTTTCCAACCATAAAGTAAAAAAAAAAAAGGAAACACATGGTAACCAGAAAAAATTTATTTATTTTTGAGCCATAAAAATACACAATAATTTACGATAAAAAAAGAAAACGATAGGTAAACGGCATGCGGAATGCAGCACCAGTACCGTGTTAATGGAACATCAAAGTCATCGTTTTTACAACAAAGCATTATCACTTATATTCCCGACATATTTTTGGTGTTTATTTAAGCGATAAGACCCCACATTTGTTTGGGTAATAAAAAAATAAAATTGAAAGAAAATTGACACCAAAAGTAAACACCGTAAATAGAAAAACATTATAAAGCGATTATAAATACGGCACTAAGTTAAGTTGAGTCATAAATGTTTATGGATTATGGAAAAATTACCGCTTCAAAAAAATATTACAAAATTACCCCCGAGACAATACAAGAATGCCCCCCGATTGGCTTTCATAAAAACTCTAAAATCTCATAAAAAAAAATAATATCCAAAAAAGCTAAACTTTCATTATAAAATAATCACCTTTTTAAACTTTGTTTTTATTCCTCTTTTCCTTCTCTCTCTCTCTCTTTAACACTTTTTTGTTTTAATTCTTTAATAAAACGCTTAAAGGGATGCTGAAAAGTTAAAGCACTCTCTACCAATTCTTGTTGTTTTTAACACAATCTTATCAACATTTTATTTCCACCTCAGTTAACTTTGTTGCAGAACAAAAAAATAACCATTTCCACACTACACACCACACCACACCACATGCTACTCGAACTCATTAAGTGTTAACAAAAAAAACAAACAACGAAGGAAAAAATTTAAACCTTAAAAGCAGCATTTATAACTGCTGTCTGCACTTCATCAGTCAGCCAAACCAAACAGATTTAAAGCAGAGAAACATCTTTTTACTAATTTAAACCATATTTTTGACACGCTACACCAAGCATTAAACGACCTTCAGGCAAGCATTCCATAGAATCCCTAATATTTGGAAATATTTATCCTCAAATTGTAGTTTCAAGTGAAAAAAATATTCAAATTGGCAAATATTTATCCTCAGATTGTAGTTTCAAGTGAAAAAAATATCTTAATTGGCTAATATTTATCCTCAGATTGTAGTTTCAAGTGAAAAAAATATTCAAATTAGCAAATATTTATCCTCAGATTGTAGTTTCAAGTGAAAAAAATATTCAAATTGGCAAATATTTATCCTCAGATTGTAGTTTCAAGTGAAAAAAATATTCAAATTGGCAAATATTTATCCTCAGATTGTAGTTTCAAGTGAAAAAAATATTTTATTTTATAAGTAAATCGTTATGAGTAAATATGATATCAGTCTGGAGATCAAGTGTGGGATCCTAATGCATTCCAGGATGAGTGATCTTGCCTCGACAGGCAATCGGGGTTGATGACATCGAATAGCGCTCTTGAAGTAGGTTTAGATAAGATATTATTTTGATAACCTATGTAGAACCTTTCAATAATTAAATGTTATGGCTTCGTAAATAATTTGTAAGCCCAATTGACTGGTAATTTGTTTGACAACTTCTAGAAACATGCTGTTGATTTGTTATTGTAATTCTGGTTGTAACGGAATTTTGTTATTGTTTTGTTATTGTTTGTGTCTGTGGTTTTAATTCAAATTTTTCTTTCTTGAAAGATGAATTCGAAGATTTAGGACTTAGGATTCCTTAGTAAATCCTGGTAAAACTTTAGAATTTAATCATGAAACATAAAATCTGTTGAAGGTAATAACCGTACCATGCAGCACGTACTGTGTACAGTATTTATAACTTGTTTATGCCGCTTCATATTTTCCTTTTGTTTCATGTTTTCCTCTTTTTTTTTGTTCTTGTCTTACTGCCTTCATGTCTTTGTTTCTTGAAGTCTACTCTTCAAACTCAACATCATCGTCATCATCATCCTCACAAGCTTCAGCATTGTGTCATCGTCGTTCATGCAATGGGCAATGTAATGTTCTCCGAGATCACAGAAGGTTTCTTATGACTTCACAAGCGTACCTATATGTAAACTGGTATGACATCGTCATCATTGCCATTGTCATCGTCATCATCATCATCATAAACGTGATATTAAATAAGACCCCTAAAGTAACTGAGAGATAGCAAGAACAAAACACGAAAAAACGACAAAAAAACGACAAAAAAAAAACACAATAAAAGTTTAACAACCAACTTTGTACACTAAAACAGCATTGCAACACGCATATGCAACATACCATTTATTGTCATCATTGTTGTGAGGCGGCACCAGCACCAGCAGCAGCAGCAGCAACTACACTCTTTAGTTAAACTTTAATAACTACACACCAAGAGTCTCATTCAGTATCACTACTACTGGCTTACTGGCTGTCGCTGTTGCTTTTTCTAAAGTGCAAGACGACAATGATGGGGCTCTAAAGCAGGAACCGTCTCACTTACTATATACACACGTACACTCACGTAATAGTTGCACAGACTACTCCACACAGGCAGACAGACGGACGGACACAGACAGACAATTCATGGTAAACAATTGACATTCACCGTGTGTTGCAGTAGTTGCAGCAAAAAAGAAAACAAAGAAGAAAAGAAGAAGAAAAAAACATTTCTTGCCTGTCTTTTCATGCCACAGCAGCAAAAGGAACCAGAAACCACATTAAAAAAAACAAAAAAAAAAACTGTTGCACGTTCAACAACAACTTTTTTTTTCATGGTACACCCTACAGCCTGTAAATGCAAGGAAGAAGGTAGTTTGAAATTTTAAAGTGGAAAACTAGAAGTCGTTGGGTCGGCTTAAGAGATTATGCGGCCTTCAGTTTACTCGATTCATTTTTGTTACAAAGTCTTCTTGCAAAGTACTTCTCAAAATCATAGAGACTACTGGTACGGTCTCTATTGGAAGAGTTAAGGAAATAAATTTCATCCAAACGATTCCTTATAGTTCGAATTCCCCGAATACGAATAATTCTAAGATCGTCAGGGAATGCCGCCACCGCCACAACTTTCTTGCGATTCAATGCGATTCAGTGTCACACTTATCTGGCTAAACGGATACGGCGACATTTCGAGAAACTCCAAAGCAGTCGAACTAGCCAGGGCTGGTGCATTTCTTCCGGAATCCTCATTAATAAGCTTGAGAGTGCCACTTACCTCGTTCAAACTGGTCATCGCGCGGAAATTCTCCTGGGATGCCAATCTATCCGTCAACCGCTAGGTTCACGTGACCCTCAATGGATAGAAGGTTTACCAACCAGTTTCATGGACTTGGTCGTAACATAAACCGCTGTCTCAACCTTCTTTCTGGGCAATTCAGCGTCACACTTTTATCTAGGTCAACGGGCACTGAGACATTCCAGGAAACTGCAGAGCAGACGAACTAGCCAGGGCTGGTGTACTTCTTCCGGAATCCTCTTTAATCAACTTGGAAATGCAACTTACCTCGCTCAAACTGACCATCCCACGGAAATTCTCCTCGGATGCCAACCTATCCTGGATCAATGAGGAGACCTGCTCCACCGCTACGCTCACTTGGCCCTCAATGGATAGAAGGTTTACGAACCAGTTTCTTGGACTTGGTCGTAACATAAACCGCTGTCTTAACCTTCTTTCTGGGCAATTCAGTGTCACACTTATCTAGGTCAACGGGCACTGAGATATTCCTGGAAACTGCAGAGCAGACGAGCCAGCCTGGGCTGGTGCACTCCTTCCGGAATCCTCTTCAATCAACTTGAGAATGCCACTTACCTCGTTCAAACTGCCCATCGCGCGGAAATTCTCCTGTCCGGGATCAATGAGGAGACATTCTCCACCGCTAAGCTCACTTGGCCTTCAATGGATAGAAGCCACACCAACGAGTTATTTGGACTAATCTCGAACACTGTGGCCATGCTGGATACGTAGACACGCGGAAAGAATGCGGCTCCCATTTAACAGTTTCTGACCGCGGATGCAGATCTGCTAAGGAAGAGGAGACTGTTATCCAAGTTCTATGTCAATGCCCATCTCTTGGGAGGCTCTCCAACCCTTGACAGCTTGACGGAGTTATTGTCCTTTGACGTCAAGGATATAGCCTAGTTTATTAAACTTTCTAGCTGGTTTTCCAGCGTGGGGTAGTCGTGATTAAAATATGCAGCCCTTGAGCTGACCAACTTAGAGGAAATTGGTCAGTACAGGGAGTGCATTCACCTTTGGGTCGGGCCGCTTATACGTGCTCAAGTGAGTTTTTGGTATAAAACTACCATACTAGCCTAACTTAACCTAACCTAAACTAACCATGTGAAGAGAATCTAAATCTAAAAGAGCTTACAGAGCCGCTGTAGGACCTGTTATGCTTTTAAGTCTTAGCTTCACATAACTTGCAGATCAGGCTTCGCTTAATGGAAATTTGATGCATAACCTCTCCACATTATCCATCTTTTGTTGCAAATAAGCCTTAGGGTCTCCCATTTAGTCGCTTTTGCCTGTGTTAAAAGGTTACTTTTCTGTTTCATTGTTGTTGTTGGTGTAGTTGTTGTTATTGTTTTTACAAGTTTACGAGTATCTTGGCCAGTGTGGTTGTCATACAAAATTGGCCACGAAATCGTAAAACCAGTTTCAATTTCAACACAATTTTTTCCAGGCATTTTTCAATTCTTATCGCCTTACACTCGTACACACACGAGTGTGTTGACTTTTTTGCATTTGAAATCTTTTTTTTTTAAGACTTTTTTTAAAATTTTTTTCTTCTTTTTTTGTGGCGGAGCTGATGATGACAATGATTTCGTTTCTTTTTCTTTTTTCTGCTCTCCATTCTTTGATTGTTTCTTTCCGTCTTTTGGTTGCCCGTTTTTTTTTTTTTGTTTTGTTTTCTTTTCAAATTTATGGTTTCGTTTTAAATTAAAAAAAATTGTTCCTTTTTATTCAAAATGATTTTTTTTAATTCTTTTTTTGTTATTTTTTTTTTCATAAAAATTATTCTTGTTTTCATGGCAATTTAAAGCAGGTGCATTGGCATTGCTTTGCTTGGCATTGGCTTGACTTTTCTCAATTTGATTACGAAAATAAATTTTCCGATAAATTATTCGCGATAACAGTAGATAGAGGTGGGAAAAGTTTAAACAAAATAATTATCGCCAGCAATCGTCGTTGCAATCTGTGTTTTTGAATGTCATGGCAACTGATAATGGAAAGTAGAGGGAAAATTGTGGAATTATTTCTCTTTTTTATTTGGAAAATTTTCGCTGATATTTTAAGACGACTTTTTTTCCTCTTTAGAATAATATTTGCAAAAAAATATTCTTAATTGTCAAGGAGATTTAAAAAAATCGATTTTTTGGTCGACTCACAAAATTATTTCAGCTATCCCATTACCATGGTTGGAAAGAGTACTCTCGCTCTGGACTACCATTTGTATATAGTCTGTATGGGGTACAGTTTCTTGTATGTTCCCAAATGGTCACTGATCTTCTAGAGAATTTTCAATCAAAAATTTTATATTTTCAAAGCCAATTTTTACAATACCATATCACTTCATATAGGACCTTTTTGCTGATAATATTAAGAGGCATTGGAACAATCCCTATTGTATTATATGGTTCTCATAGACCTCCTATATGCTTTAAAACTACCTGCTAAACAAGTGACCTTGTTCAAATGGATGCTGTTAAACTGTTAACAATGCTTTGTTAAAGGGCAAATTTTGCTTTACTAAGATCAAATTGTGCACTCTTAAGAGCAAATTATGCACTGTTAACGCTAAGTGTGGCGCTGCTAAAATTTATGGATTGCGTCTTGGTTTTTCAAATTCGAATTTATCTTCACACAAGTTTGCTTTGACTAGACTTAATGCTCTCTCTCATTGGCACACTGTATCTTCTGCTCACTCCACAATTCTGGAGTTTGACCCGGTGGTCCCTGGGAACATGGACTTATTCCCTGCTGAACATTGTCTTTATAGATGTTTCCACTCTCTGATTCCGAGTAGAGATGACTGGAATCCTGATACGATCGTCCCCCCGGATGTCCTGGATATATATACTGACGGCTCTAAACTCGAGGTTGGGGTTGGAAGTGGTGTCTATTCTAGGAAACTGGACCTGAATATTTCTCTCCGCCTGCCAGACTACTGCAGTGTGTTTCAAGCGGAGGTGATGACAATTTATCGGGCAGCTCAATGGATCCTCGTTAACGATGCTCCTTTCAGTCGCGTCTCGATCTTTACGGACAGTCAGGCTGCGATAAGATCTCTGTCAGGTTTGTGATCAACTTTAGGATCGTTAGGGAATGTCGCCGCTGTCTCGACCTAGTCTCGGGACGCTTCACCGGTGTCTCTCTGGTGTGGGTCTCCGGGCACAGTGATATTCCGGGAAACTGTAGGGCCGACGAGCTCACCAGAGCTGGTGCGCTTCTTCCGGAATCCTCTTCTGTTGAGATGGGTATGCCACTTGCGTTGGTCAAGTTAACCATTGCGCGGAGGTTCCTTCGGGACGCCAACCTATCCTGGGTCCACCGCTAGACTTACCTGGCCCAGGATGGATGGAAGGCTTGCCAACCGATTACTTGGTTTCGTGATTGGTCGTAATGTCATCTCGACTGTAGTGGCCGTGCTTACGGGTCATTGCATCATGGGTAGGCACTCCGAGAGAATGAGGCCCCTTTTAACGACTTCTGCCGTGTATGCAGGTCCAGTGAGAAAGAGGAAAGGGTTATTCACTTTCTTTGGCAGTGCCCGCCTCTTGGTGGGTGTAGAGGTTATTTGGCTCCCCATTCCTTGTTACCTTAACGGAGCTATCATCTATTGATATCAAGAATATAGCTTCGTTCATAAAATTTTCTGACTGGTTTTCCAGTACGGGGTAGTCGTGCTTTTGTTAGTACAGGGACTGCGTTTCACCCGTGACATCACAACGGGCCGCCATGCGAGTTCAAGTGAAAAAAACCCTACCAATTCGGGTATGCTTTAACATTCTTTTAATTTTATTTTTAAAACGTACGCATAAAAGCATTTTAAATATTTTAAAAACTACTTTCAAATAAACATTTGGGAACCTCTGTTAAAGTATTACAATCTAAATTTTATTTTCTTTCCTTAAAAAAAAAAAAAGTACAAAAAAAATGTGCATAAAATACATGACTACACTACACCGCACACACACACACACACCCCAACATTATCTCTTTATAGCCAAAAAAAAATTCACACATTGACTCAACAGACATATGCGGACATAAGTAGCAACTTACGCACTCACAGGCACACACACAGCCACACACAAAATATCAAATATTTATGAGACAAACACACACAAAAACAAAAACAGTATCAGAGTATAACAGTTACCAGCAGGCCATATGAGAATAACAAACACTATAGAGAGAGAGAGAGAGTTGGGGTTAAAAACATAATTTAGTGACACGACACAACACAAGTTCAAATGAGCACACACTTGACTTGAAACAACGTTGCATGCAGGCCAAGCACACAACATATGCGAATGCATATGTATGAGTGCGAGTGCGAATGCGAGTTTGTTTGAATGTGTTTACAAGATAAAGCGTAAACTGTGTTTATATGTGAAAGAGCGTATAGAAAGAGAGAGAGAGAGAGTAACAAATCGTATGTTTGCTTATTTGTGAGTGTGTGTGTGTGTGAAATTATACACAAGGTTCTGTTCTGTTATGAATTTTATCAATTCCCTGCTTAAATATTCATACATACTTAGTATGCAGTGTGCAAGTGTGTGTGTGTGTATGGGTTTTTTTTTGCTTATTTAAAACTAAATACGATAAAAAAGAGCGAGAGAGAGAAAGATAATAAAGAGAAGCACAAGAGAGTTCATGTATGCTTAAGTGTAGTGTACTAAGAACAGTTTAACACACACACACAACATATTTCAATTTTTCAAAACAATGTGTCACATACATGCTGTTCTGTAACTCCTTTTATTAAAAAGACAAAGAGAGCAATACACACACACACACTCACATAAACACTTAGTTTGACAACTACTACTACAATTATAAGAAGAAAAAAAAAAGGAAAATTTATTATTATTTCAATGTATGCTTGTGTGTGAGTATGTTTTTTAGTTGTGCAAGGACAATTGATATTTGAAATCTATTTTAACTCTCTCTCTTTCTCTTTTTTAATTTAAAAACAATAATTTTCAGTTTATAAGAGTCCTTAATGAGTGCCTTTACTTAAGGTTGTCTACAGTAAAACCATAAATAATTAAAGCTAAGCATCAGAGTATGTCAGACTTTATAAGGGGTGGTATAAACTGCTGTTCTTTGTGAAGATCTCCCATGTGGGTTGCATTCCCCATGGACAGTCTGTGTAGTTACAGTTATGTGAGATACTGCTTCTGAATTTAAATGGCTTTTGACTGGCTGAAATAATGAATTCTAGTGTAGAGAGGCTACTGTACGATCACAGTTCTGCTCTTAATCCTACAGTGTTGAAAAAAATAATAGGGACACTTAAATTTTTCAATAGATTCTTAGATTTTTATTTACTTTTCCATAAATATTAGAAAGTGTAGACATTAAAATAAAGTTATTCAAATAGTTTAACCAATAAAATAAAAATAAATTACTAGTTCTGCCAAATTCTTAACAAAAAATATAATTTATTTGACAAAGGCCTGGAAAAAATAATAGGGACACTTTATGTCATCATTTCCAGATATTACTTCAATATTTGGTTGAAGAACCTTTCATTTTTATTATCTTCTAACAGCTGCAATCCCACAAGATTCACACAGACACCAGGGAGAATTGAATACCAAGTCTCCTGAATGTTTTCCTACAATTTCTGTTTATTATTTTTTTTTTTTTTGTTTTTTTATTTAAAGTTGCCGACTATAATTCTTAGAACACTTCAGAGGTGTTTAGAATCAACTCATTCTGTAAACCACAATGATCCGAAGCATTCCACTAGAAGCGTCAAATTGTGCTTTAACTGAATGAGGTGCCTGTAATGGAGTAGCCGTTCCAATCACCGGACTTAAACCGTATTGAATACATCTGGGGAGTCCTAAAAAATAAAATCGGCAACTTTAAATCAAAAAATAAACAGAAATTGTGGGAGTGAATTCAAGAGACATGGACGTCTGTGCGAATTTTGTGGAATGCTTCAACCAAATATTCAAATAATATCTGGAAATGATGATATTGTTTAATAAAAAATACATTTTCTTAGCATAACATAAAGTGTCCCTATTATTTTTTCCAGGTCTTTGTCAAATAAGTTATATTTTTTGTTAAGAATTTAGCAGAGCTAATAATTTATTTTTATTTTATTAGTTAAAATATTTGAATTCCCTTAATTTAATGCCTATACTTTGTAATATTTATGGAAAATAAATTAAAATAAAAGAATATATTAAGTGTCCCTATTATTTTTCCCAATACTGTATGTCTCCCATGATCATGTTTTACTTCAACAGATTGCTTGGATGACAGTAAGGATAATATCCTGGTGCCTAGCATTTGATAAAAAGTGGTCTTCCTCTAAAGGATACCTGAACTCTTATTACTCGATCATGCGATGGAATGGGAAACATTTTTAAAAATCGTACAAAAAAAAAAAACGAAAATTAAAGGCTGAAATTCCTCGGGCCACAATTCCTCAGCAGACTCTCGTATGCTTATTAAACTTGTTACTAAGTTACAAAATATTCATGGCTTTATAAGCAGCATAGTTATCCGGTTTCCTATTAAGAATTCAAAAAATTCTTCTCTTCCTACAATGCACTCTTTATAGAAAATTCCTTTCTCTCTCTCTCTCCCCCTCTTTTTTTTTTTTTTTTTGTTTTTTTGTTTCTAGTTTCCTGTCATACAACACAAGCAAATAATAATGAATGCTGCATACTTTACAGGTGTTATTATCGTATGTTGGTTGAGAGATCCAGAGAAGAAAGGCAAGTTTGTTGAATTGTCTGTGTATGAATAAGGATGTGCATAAATATGTTTTCGTGTGTGTATGTGTTTTATGCCTAGAGTTATGCAACAAAATTAAAGTTTCAGTTGAGTTGAGTTACTTACACACATCAAATAACTGCAGTTGAGTACTGCTACACACAATGGCAACTGACAACCAGGATGATGATGATGATGATGTGCATGTTGATGATGTGGAGTTCATTTACTTAATAAAGTTAGAAACAAAGACAGAGACAGACAGACAGACAGATTGGACATATGAAGCTGCAACAACATGTAAAACATTTAAATTATGCAACACAAGCAAATTATAAGATTTTCTCTAAACACAATAAAATAAATGCCAACAGAGTGAGAAAAAATAAAGTGAACAAAACTTTTAATGGGGTCAAGTACAGAAGGTGGCGGGTCTTACTCAGTCAGAATGCAAAACATTTTTAAAAATCGTAGAAAAAAAAAACGAAAATTAAAGCCTGAAATTATTAGAGGAAACCCCATATTTCCTCAGCAGATCGATGAAAATGGGAGAAAAACAACACAGAAGGACAACACATCTTCTCAAATCAAGATTTAAAGATTTAGGATTTAGGTTAGGATTACAACCAAACCTCTAATGTCATTCACTTATCCATGAGACGAAGGACCTATACGACAAATTTTAAGGGGACTTTTCATGCCGATTTCATTTACGCTCAGAATTTTTGTCAGAAAACTGCTGAAGGCAGGTTGCCGAAAGAAATATTTAGTTTTTTTGAGCGAGATGTCGACGCTGGGATTAGAAGCACGGTCTCTACTAGGACTAAGACAACTTCGAGAGGTAATTCATTGCTACTTTGTTCAATATCTAATGCTGAGAAACATCTTCCTTAGTTGTTAAACGCTTCATATTCGTGAATTGGCAAACCTTTCAATCAATAAAAAAAAAAACACTTCAAATGAAAAGCATTTAATCGCTTAACGTCTTATCACATCTAAGGTTGTGAAGCCACTAAACGGTATCTGCCTACAGATACCATGTTTAATGTCTTAACTTAAGCTAGCACGTGATAGTATATGTATGTGTGATAGTCTTTCAGCACATACGAAGTGTGGTTTAAAAATCACACAAAAAAAAATCAATGAATTTAAAGCATGTAACACTAAATCACTTTCACTGATACTAAGCCACCACTTATGTTTTGTTGTTATTTTAGGAGATTTTTTATGGCGACACTTAACTAATCCACATATACATGCACTCATGCATTTGTGATTAAGGAGAGCTTATACGAAAGCCTTTTTTTTGGAAACTCTCTGTTATACTATCAACCACACTCTCTCACTCTCACTCTTCCTCTTTGTGTGGGTGCTATGCACTCATAAGTAAAGTTGTTGTCGATGTTTCCTTGGTTAAAGGTAACGTTGGTTGCAATATTCCTTTTCATTTGTAGTTGTGGTAGTTGTTATTACTTTTTGTTGTTCTTATTTTTTTATGGGATTTGTTTTTTCGTAATGTTGTGTGTGTGTGCTAGTGTGGCCTGAAGGCTTTGTCAACATATTTACAAAGTTGATGAGGTTGAGTTTTATTTTCTGTGTGTGCAAAGGTTTTGTTTAGTGGGGGGTTTCATAATTAAGGTTTTAAATATTAAAAAAGGGCGTATGTATGTGTGTGTATATGCCAGTGTGGGATGCACAAACATTTGTTGATCCTCGGCATGCATAAGTATTCATAAACAACCACTACCACAAAAACAACTTATTTTTGTGTTTTTAGAAATCGTAGAGCAATCACCTGCACTTTTTCATACATGCTTGGCCATAAATATACACGCATACAACCACATTTAATGTTTATAATTCCTCTTGTTTTCTATTCAAACTACGTAAGTAATATAACACACACATACAAATACAAAAAAAAAAGAATATTAAAGAAGATGCTTGTTTGTGTGTTAATAGTTGCCTAGCATTGCTTGCCGAACTGCATATTTTTCTTTTCATTTTTCATGAATTTTTAAATTTAAAATTGTTTTCAAAAAGTTTTTTCTTTTGTTTTCAAAATTAAAATTCTGTTCCAAATATTTTTGAAAAATAGAAAATAATTTCTTTTATTTTTTAAAATTTTTTCTTTTTTTATTTTATTGCCATAAAAGTTTTGTTTTTTTTTTTATTGTCTTCTCTCTCCCTGTAAATAAGAAAAGTTTTTTTTTTCTAAGGAATTTAATTGAAAAGTTAAGGGGAAAACATAATAGAAAAACGAAAAAAATAACCGTAAAAGTTAACAATTTACGAAAAATAACAATAAACTTCGATGGAAAAGTTTTTATTAAACCAAACAAAGGAAAAAATATGTATGTATACATATATTTCTACACTTGTTTTTTTGATGAAAAAAGTTGAAAGATTGTAAATAAAATGGGAAAATTAAAAAAGTTTACCTAGATATGTTAAAAACAAAGTTCAAAATAAAAAGAAAGGTAAAATAAGGCACATGAAGTATGAAAATAAGAGGATGCAAACAATGCAGCACCATTTTTGGATACTGTAACTATAATCACCTTGCATTAAACCCTACTACCCAGTACGTTACATTCGATTTCAAAGTATATCCCCTTTCAAATAAATTAATTGTAGAAAATACAAGTCATCGGATACATTTTATATAGAAAATGCGAGTTATCGAAGAAATTTTCTATAGAAAATGCAAGTTATCGAATAAATTTGCAATAGAAAATGCAAGTTATCGAATAAATTTGCAATAGAAAATGCAAGTTATCGGACAAATTTCTTATAGAAAATGCAAGTTATCGGACAAATTTCTTATAGAAAATGCAAGTTATCGGACAAATTTTCTATAAAAATTCAAAGTTATCGAACAAATTTTCTATAGAAAAGAAAAGTTATCGGACAAATTTCTTATAGAAAATGCAAGTTATCGGAGAAATTTTCTATAGAAAATTTAAGTTATTAGACAAATTTTCTATAGAAAATGCAAGTTATCGGACAAATTTTCAATAGAAAATTCGAATCATTAATGAATTTTCCATAGAAAATGCAAGCCATGAATGAATTTTCAATAAAAAATGCAAGTTATCGGACAAATTTTCTTCAAAAAATCCCAGTTATAGAACAAATTTTCAATGGAAAATCCAAGTTATCGGACAAGTTTTCTACAGAAAATGCAAGTTATCAGACAAAATTCCTATAGAAAATGCAAGTTATCGGGCAAAATTTCTATAGAAAATACAAGTCATCGGATACATTTTATATAGAAAATGCAAATTACCACACAAATTTTCTATAAAAATTCAAAGTTATCGAACAAATTTTCTATAGAAAAGAAAAGTTATCGGACAAATTTTTTATAGAAAATGCAAGTTATCGGACAAATTTTCAATGGAAAATGCAAGTCATGAATGAATTTTCCATAGAAAATGCAAGTTATCAAACAATTTTTCTATAGAAAATGCAAGTTATCGGAGAAATTTTCTATAAAAATTCAAAGTTATCGAATAAATTTTCTATAGAAAAGAAAAGTTATCGCACAAATTTCTTATAGAAAATGTAAGTTATCGGAGAAATTTTCTAAAGAAGATGCAAGATATCAGACAAAATTTCTATAGAAAATGCTAGTTATCGGACAAATTTTCTACGGAAAATGCTAGTTATCGGACAAATTTTCTATAAAAAATGAAAGTTATTGAACAAACTTTCTATAGAAAATGCAAGTTATCGGAGAAATGTTCTAAAGAAAATGCAAGATATCAGACAAAATTTCTATTGGAAATGCTAGTTATCGGACAAATTTTCTACGGAAAATGCAAGTTATCGGACAAATTTTTTATAAAAAAAGAAAGTTATTGAACAAATTTTCTATAGAAAATGCAAATTATCGGACAAATTTTCAATAGAAAATGCAAGTTATCGGGTAAAATTTCTATTGAAAATTCAAGTTATAGGACAAATTTTCTTCAAAAAATTCAAGTTATCGGACATATTTTCAATGAAAAATGCAATTCATGAATGAATTTTCCATAGAAAATGCAAATTATTAAACAATTTTTCTATAGAAAATGTAAGTTATCGAACATTTTTTCTATAGAAAATGCAAGTTATCAGAAAAATTTTCTATAAAAAATACAAAACAAAAGGGAAAGCAAAAATAGGAGTGGATTGTGGTGGGGCAGTAAATAATAGATTGACTGGCAGCTATGTTACAAAAAGTTTTTTTTTTCTGTTGTTGTTGAGAAATACTCTCACGATATTGTCTTCATTAGGCTTTTGGTTGGCTTGTGCCTGTCATCTTAATCTGGAGTTTGTAGAACAACAACGCTTTAATAAAATATTTGTTCTCATTTCGGATTTCGAAATGTTTTATTATCCAAGTAGTAGTGTGGCAGCAGTAAAGTGAACCACCTGTCATGGCATAAAATTAAAGATTCTCAAACCACGTATGATGTTTTGATCATTAAATTACGAAAATTACAAAGAAATTACATTAACGACGAACATAAAAGTTGTACAAAAACAATGACGTTAACGAAGTTCTGTGCTTTAATTTTATGATTTTATTTCCCCCCCACCAATTTTATTACAAAATTTTTCTATATTTTTTTTTGCTTGTACTAGTAATTCAAAATTAAGTCATTATTTCTTTGAATTTTTCTTAAAACGGGTTTCGTGTTCAAGGTAATAAAAATGTTAATTCCGACTTGTAGTTGGGCTTTGTTGAAGTTTTTTTTTTTTTTGTTATTGTTTTTCTAACAATTGTCATGGTTAATGAAGAGTTTAAAACAACGACACAATCGTTGGCTTGCTTAGAAGATCGTATGAAATGATAAGCCAGCCAGCCTGACGATGAAATAATTGCGTCCGTGTGGCTTGGCTTGATATTTTAATAAAAAAAAAAAATTTTAATTTTTAATAGTTTTCCTAAGAATTAAAAATAAATCTTTTTTAAATGCTTTTGTAAAATACAAGCTTGTTTGAGACGCTGTTAATTAAATTTTCTTTTCTTTTTGTTTTCTTTGCAGGTGACATTTTATCGGGCGTTTGTTTTGTCGGCCAACTGGATACCCATTCTTTGGGCGTATTCCTTATCATACCCCTATGCATTTATCTATCAATCGGAGCTTTGTTCCTTTTGGCTGGCTTTGTATCCTTGTTTCGTATACGCACTGTGATGAAAACCGATGGCAAGCGTACCGATAAATTGGAGCGTTTAATGATGCGTATTGGTTTCTTTTCGGGCCTATTTATTTTGCCCGCTTTAGGCTATTTGGGTTGCCTATTCTATGAGTATTACAATTTCGACGAATGGATGATACAATGGCATCGTGATATTTGTAAACCATTCTCAATACCATGTCCTTTGCCACGGCCCGATGGCTCGGAATCGAGGCCTATATTTCAAATCTACATGGCCAAGTATTTGTGTTCGATGCTGGTCGGTGTAACGTCCAGTGTATGGCTGTATTCGAGTAAGACGGTGGTGAGTTGGCGTAATTTTGTTGAACGGCTGCAGGGTAAAGAGACAAGGACAAGGGGCCAGGCGTATGTGTAAATTTTATTTTGTTTGTTTTTAATTTTTTCCGCATAGTTTTTTAAGCAGCATAGTTTTTAAGTGACAACAAAAAAAAAAGTGAATGAAGATTTCTAAGCAGTAAAAGTTTTCAAAAAAAAAAGGAAACACTACTCACTATTAATTTAAGAATTATTTTTAAATTAATTTTTTTATTTTTTTAATATTATTTTTATTGTTTATATTGTAAAAATAAAATAAAAAAAGTAGGGATTACGTAGATTAAAAATGTTCAACAAAGCAATAGAGTGCTCAAGAAACAAAAAAAAATTTTTTTTTTAACTTCCAATCTGACAAACAGATTCTTTAGAGTGAATCAATGAAAATAAAAACAAAAATTTTTGTTTAAAAAAATTCAAGAAAAATTTTAGAAAATTTATTTTTTATTTAAAAAAAAAAATCATTAAAAATTTTAAAAAACCAATTACAAAATAAGTGATAATTGTGTAATCTTAATCTGTAATTCTCAAATAATAGAAAAATTTATGGCCCCAAAAATTTATATGAAAGAAACTAATTTTCAAATTGTTAAATTGTTTCAATTTTACTCAATTGCAAATACAAATTGTTTATAGTTTTTAGGTTAGTTTTTTAAAACAAACAAATTTACTTGCAAAAGGAAAAAAAAATTTTTTTGTGGAAAAACCTAAAGTACATTTGGTAAATTTAATAATTTGAAAAAAAATTGTAAAAAAATATAAAAAAAATCAAGAAAAAATATAAAGTATTGAAATATAATTTTTTTTATATTTTTCCCTTATTGTTTAAATGTTTCTATTTGATTATTTCTAATTTTTAATAAACGATTTTTCATAGAAAATTTTTCTCAATTTAACCAAAAAAAAATTTTTTTATCTAAATTTTTTATTTCCAAAAAATCTATTTCAATTTGTTACAAAGTATAGACTCAGCTTAAAACTTATACTGAAACACATAAAACTTTATAAATTAGCCCGTCGTGAGCAAGATTGATTCAATTTACTTGAATGATGAAGAGGATTTATTAAGTTTTTCTTAATTTTTTGAAAGGTTTCTATTGAAGCAAAATCTTACGATTTGTCCGAATTCTCCAATCGAATGTAATCTGAATTTTAAACCACTTAATTAAGTGATCCTAACAGCATTCACATTGTTTTCATTCTATTACAAAATTAAGCGGGTATTCTTTTTTTTAAATTTTCCACAAAATTTTTAGTGAAAAAAAAAACAAATAATTTAAAAACTTTTTAAACCAAATTAGTTGTAATTTAACTATAATATAAGGAGTTTGTATTTTAATTTCGTACTTTAATTTAATTTTATTTAAAAATTTAAACTATATTTTATTGAATATTTTAATTTTAAGTTCAAATAAAGTAAAAAAAGCTTTACATGTGCCCTACATTTTAAGTTTAATTTGTAATTTTAAATGAGAAAAAGAAATGAATTGAAAGTTTTAAATTTAAAATTCAAAAATTAATTTCAAAATTTTTATAATTTTTTTTTATTATTTTTTTATTTTTAATTTGAAAAGATGATTATTTTCTTTAATAGTTTGTTTGTATTTTATTTATTTAATTTGTTTTTAATTAAACAACAATTTTTTATTAATTTTTTTTTTTTTTTGTAACAAATCGTCCTCCATGTGCTAAAAATATTCATAAACTGAAATCATAATAATTTTAAAAACAAAAAATTTGTTAAATTTGATTTTAATTAATACGTACTACATACTTTACTACAAACTAAATTTAAGTTTTAAATTTAAGAAAAAATTGTTGAAAAAGAAAAACATAAACCTCTTGTATATTTTATTTAATTAAAGTCAGTCAGTTAAGGGGAAATTATTGTAATTTTTTTTTTTAATTAAAAAATTCTTAATTTGGATTTTCTGGACGCCATAAAGCAGTAGACTTAATGTTCAATTAGTCGTGACTTAACCATAATTATATAAATCAGCTGTTTTAACCAACTTTGTGGACATCACTGTTTTCGATTATAGGTGACTTACCATAATGCCATAGTCATAACGATAACCATATGTACCAATTGAATTTTGGTTTTTTGCCATAACCATAAACAGCTGTTTACTGAATTTACTTACATGTATATACACATTTTTTTTTTGTTTACTTTTGTACTTTTGAAAACTACATAAGTATGTGCAATTAACGTAAACAGGTGTTTATGGCCATGGCAGCACTGATTGCTGCTAATAGTAAATTTACGGTTATGGTTTATGTTACGACTACAGCGTTATGGTAAAGTCACGACTAATTGAACCTTTAGTCTCTATTTTTTTTTTGTTTTTTTTTTTTGTACAAAGAAAGGAAAACACGGCACAGCCTCGAATCTAATCATCGTTTAGAATACTTATTGCTGATCCTTGGTGCCACTTTCTCCCCCGAAAAAGTACCGGCATGTCCACATTAGGTGAACGATAGTCTCATCCTCCACCGCCTCGTGTCTCTTAGAGAGAGTTTGACAGTTACTGGGAACGTGTCCCTATGTTCAGGTACCCAAGTGTTATAAACATCATATCGACATAAGAATCCAATGCTCTGATAGCCACTTGGCTATAGAAAAGTATGGTGATTTTACTCCCGTGAACATTTCGGTCCACAATCATTTTTACTGCAACATGAACTGCCGACACTTCCGCTTGAAAGACAAACTCAAATTCTGCAAGAATCTTCATATGGAAAATGCTCGATTCATGGCACTGTCCAGTCCCCCAGAGACGACTACTTCTACTTTTGCTAACCTCCTACACTTGAAAAATAGAGAACGTGCTCGGCATATGCCATTAAAAAACATAACTTGAAGGGGAATGGAGCAATTCAACCAGATAGTGGATCGCCAACTCTTAGTTTGGCACCCTAGAAGGCAACGCAATATACGAGTTATCTCGTACTTACTAATGGGAAGAAATCAAATTGTCGTTTTTTGGCAAGTTTTTTTTCAAAATTGACGCGGCAGTCAATTTAACATGTTGATTGCCGAATACGAGATAACTCGTAGATTGTGTTGTCTATTATTGCAACGTGTTTCCTTCAGAGCTGCAGTAGCACCACGCAAACTGTATGTATGTATCTGAGGGATCCAAAAATGCAAGTCGTGAATCAATTTTCCATAGATAATGCAAGTTATCGATCAATTTTTCTATAGAAAATGCAAGTTATCAGACAAATTTTCTATAGAAAATGCAAGTTATCGGACAAATTTTCTATAGAAAATACAGAACAAAAGGAAAAGCAGAAATAGGAGTGGATTGTGGTGGCAGTAACTAATAGATTGACTGGCAGCTATGTTACAAAAAGTTTTTTTTTTTCTGTTGTTGTTGAAATACTCTCACAATGTCGTCTTCATTAGACTGTATTATTGCAAAGTGTTTCCTTTCGAGCTGCAGTAGCACCACGCAAACTGTATGTATGTATCTGGGGGATCCAAAATTTCCTTAAGAAATCCTTGGCATTCAAGGTACAAGAACGGACGTTGAAATTGCATTCATTTTAGGAACTTAAGCTAGATTCAGTCGAACCTTCACAGTCACATAATTGTCATAATTGCCTAGTTTTACAGACAAAAATATTTTATAGCGCTTAAGACGAGTATACCCCTCATCACTGTAAATAAAATTAAAGCAGGCAGAAAAAGTTTTTTATGAAATTAAATTTAACAATTAAATTGAAGAAGGGGTTAAGGAATTCGTTGACTATTAGGAGGGATTGACGAGTATACTCGTTTTGACTGTAAATAAAATGAAAGCAGGCAGAAAAAGTTTTTTATGAAACTAAATTTAACAATTCAATTCAAGAAGGGGTTAAGGAATTCATTGGCTATTAGGAGCGATTGACGAGTATACTCGTCTTCACTGTAAATAAAATTAAAGCAGGCAGAAAAAGTTTTTTATGAAACCAAATTTAACAATTCGAGAAGGTTGAGGAATTCGTTGACTATTAGAAGGGATTGACAGAATAATTTTCTTCTGAGGGGGAGTGTGGTGGATTTTTAATATCTAAGCTTTAGAGGATGTAGGATAATCCTCTAAATGCCTGTGATTCTTTATAAAAATATTTCTATGGCGAATAAAATTATTTAAAAAATTTAATAACAAATTGAAATCATATTTTTATAAAAAATTAAATTCATTAAAAATTTGTTTAAAAAAAAAAATTGCAAAACATAATGAAACACTGCAACTGCAACTGACTTTAATTATAAACAATTATTTTCATTATTATTATTATTAATGAATAATAAAAAAAATAAAATAAATAAGTAAAGCTGTAATTGATTTCATGACGTTGTAGTCATAATAATTTATAAAAAGAATTTTTTTCTATTATGAAAACTATTTAAAATAAAAATTTAAGTTTCTATTAAAAAAAAATGGTAAAATAATAATATTGAAAAAAATTAAAATTTAAATAAAAATAAAAATATATTAAAAAGAAAAATGAATTAAAGAATATATGTAAATGTAATTGTATATGTATAAATAATTATTAAATAAAATAATAAAAAAAAATATGGAAATTATTATTATTATTAAAAATATAAAAAAAAAAAATAGTTTAAAAAACATACAAAGAAAAATATTTGTTAAAATTAAATTTAAGAAGGAAAAACAATTGAAAAAATTAAGGAAAATAAAAAACTGCCATTAAAAATAAAAGAAATTTGAACAAAAGAAAAACAAAGAAAAAGAAAATTTTTAAAACATATTTAATTTCAGTAAGTAAAATGAAAATGAAAACAAAAAAAAAATTTTAAAAAGAAAAATTCAAATTGAAATTAAAAGAAACGTAAATATGGATATAAGGGTACGTACCATACGTACCGTACCCGTACCCCCTATTCTCTATTGTATAAGCCATTAACCACATTACGTACATTGGAAAAGAAAATAAGTAAACAAAAATCAACGTGTTTATATGAGCACAAAATTAAATTTAAAAAATTATATTAAAAACTAAAGAAAAAAATAAAAAAAAAATAAAAATTTTATTGTTAAAGACTGAAAAAAAAAATTACAAAAAAACAAGCCGCTCTAGTGTATTATTTTACAAAAAAAAAAAAAAAAATCAGATTTTTTTTATGAAAAAATACGCCAGTTTTTGTTTAAAAATTTTTCAAAACTTCAGAGGCTCATATTTCTCACTCCAGCCAACTACTACCGTATAATTAAACTCACTGTGATGTGAGCGATTGTAAAGCTGGCAGACAAAGTTTTTAATGAAAAATATCAACAACACCAGCAACAACAACGAGAAAAAAATTTTAGAACAATAAGTGGAATTATTTACAAATTGTTTAACAAATTTGTTAAACATTAAACCGGGGGTTTATCGTAACAGAAGCAAAACAAAAGCAAAAAAAAATCACAGAAAAAAAAAGTTCGTTTGTGTGAAACAGTTTAAATTTCAATACTTATTTGAAAAACAATAATGAAAAGCGCTAAAACAATAAAAAAAAAAATTAAAAATTTTCTATAAAAATACTTTAAATACAGGGTTATCCATATAGTGGTTACAAAACCTTGGATCTCGTAAGGCTGTCAGCTTTTAAATATTTTTCATCGGACGTAACATTTGTCGAGAAAAATGTTGATTTAGGAATACTAATATGAATCGTTTAACAATCGAAGATCTTGTTAAAGCGGTGGATATTCAAATTTGGGTACTTTTCAAGCATTACAGGGTGATTATATCCATAACCAAGCTGTGTATGGAAGATTGGCAAGAATAGCAATAAATTTGTCAAGTAATGTCCTATCATCTGATGTCTAATCGTCTGATGCCGTATCATCTGATGTCGGATCATCTGATGTCCTATCATCTGATGTCCTATAATCGATGCCCTACCATCTGATGTCCTATCATCTGATCTTCTATCATCTGACGTCCTATCATTTGATGTCCTATCATTTGATGCCCTATCATTTCATGTCCTATCATTTAATGGCCTACTATGTGAGGTCCTATCATCCGATGTACTATCATTTGATGTCCTATCATCTGATGTCCTCACATCTGATGTCCTATCATGTGAGGTCTTATCATTTGATGTCCTATCATGTGAGGTCCTATCATTCGATGTCCTATCATTTGATGTCACCTGATGTCCTATCATCTGATGTTCAATCATTATTTGATGTCCTATCAGCTGATGCCCTATCACCTGATGTCCTATCATTCATTCGATGTCCTAACATCTGGTTTCCTATCTTCTGATGCCCTATCAATTGATGTTCTATAAGTTAATGTCCTGACATCTGATGTCCTATCATCTGTTGTCCTATCATCTGATGTCCAATCATCTGACGCCCTATCATTTGATGCCCTATCAGCTGATGTCCTATCATTCTATATCCTATCATCCGATGTCCTAACATCTGATGTCCTATCTTCTGATGTGCTATCATTTGATGTCTTATCATCTGATGTCCTATCATCTAAAGTCCTATCGTCTGATGTCCTATCATGTGAGATCCTATCATCCGATGCCCTATCATCTGATGTCCTATCATCTGTCAGAAGTTAACATTTTTTCTATAAAAAATTATCGATAACTTTTAAATTTTCTGTAGAAAATCATAGATAACTTTTACATTTTCTGTAGAAAATCATAGATAACTTTTAAATTTCTGATAAGTTTTAATATAATGTTCGATAAGTTTCAATTCTCTTAAGAATTAAATTTTTTATCGAAATTTGCCGATAACTTTGAATTAGAATATAAACGATTATTCCATTAATCGTGTTTCGATTTATACATACACAAGAAAACTAACCTGACTTTAAGCAAAAACATGATCATATATGAGATCCTAATTGTCTTGGACGGCCACAGGGCCAAGTTGATAAGATCTGAATGCATAGGAGATTCAATCTTTGAACCATACTCTCGAGGCTATGTAAACATTTTACATAGCCTTTACATTAAGCTCAGGAAATTTTTTCTTAGACAAAGTAAGGACATGTTATGCTGTAATATGATATGGTAAGTATCGGAATTAAATTAAGTAAGTATGTATAACAATATTTATCGATAAATACTAAATTAGAGATAAACAATAAAATCGTTTGAAATGGATACACACATATGCATACATATGTTTAAAGAAATATAGGAACCTTAAAATGTAAAAATAATAATAAAAATTCATTAAATAAAAATATACGATAACAAAGTTTTCTATTAAAAGAAGTACGATAACTATAAAGGATAATTTCGGCACAATTTTCCCATTAAATTTTGATTTAAATTTAAATAAATTTAATTTTTTTCTAGAAAATTAAAGATAATTTTTAAATTTCCAATAAGTTTTAATATAATGTCCGATAACTTTCAACTCCCTTAAGAATTAAATTTTTTACAGAAAATTTTCGATAACTTTGAATTTCTCTATTGAAAATATTCGATAACTTTGAATTTTGCTATAAAAGATATTCGATAACTTTGAATTTTTCTATAAAAGATATTCGATAACTTTAAATTTTTCTATAGAAATTTTTCGATAACTTTGAATTAGAATATAAACGATTATTCCATTAATCGTGTTTCGATTTATACATACACAGGAAAACTAACCTGACTTTAAGCAAAAACATGATCATATATGAGATCCTAATTGTCTTGGACGGCCACAGGGCCAAGTTGATAAGATCTAAATGCATAGGAGATTCAATCTTTGAACCATACTCTCGAGGCTATGTAAACATTTTCTTTACATTAAGCTCAGGAAATTTTTTCTTAGACAAAGTAAGGACATGTTATGCTGTAATATGATATGGTAAGTATCGGAATTAAATTAAGTAAGTATAACAATATTTATCGATAAATACTAAATTAGAGATAAACAATAAAATCGTTTGAAATGGATACACACATATGCATACATATGTTTAAAGAAATATAGGAACCTTAAAATGTAAAAATAATAATAAAAATTCATTAAATAAAAATATACGATAACAAAGTTTTCTATTAAAAGAAGTACGATAACTATAAAGGATAATTTCGGCACAATTTTCCCATTAAATTTTGATTTAAATTTAAATAAATTTAATTTTTTTCTAGAAAATTAAAGATAATTTTTAAATTTCCAATAAGTTTTAATATAATGTCCGATAACTTTCAACTCCCTTAAGAATTAAATTTTTTACAGAAAATTTTCGATAACTTTGAATTTCTCTATTGAAAATATTCGATAACTTTGAATTTTGCTATAAAAGATATTCGATAACTTTGAATTTTTCTATAAAAGATATTCGATAACTTTAAATTTTTCTATAGAAAATATTCGATAACTTTGAATTTTTCTGTAGAAAATATTCGATAACTTTGAATTTTTCTATAAAAGATATTCGATTCTATAGAAAATATTCGATAACTTTGAATTTTTCTATAAAAGATATTCGATTACTTTGAATTTCTCTATAAAAAACATTCCATAACTTTGAATTTTTCTTTAGAAAATAACTCTAAATATTCTATAGAAAATTTTCGATAACTTTGAACTTTTCTATAGAAAATTTTCGATAACTATGAATTTTTTATAGGAAATATTCAATCACTATAAATTTTTTTATAGAAAATATTAATCACGTTCAATTTTTCTATAGAAAATATTCGATAACTTTGAATTTTTCCATAGAAAATATTCGATAACTTTGAATTTTTCTATAGAAAAGATTCGATAACTTTGAATTTTTCTATAGAAAATATTCGATAACTTTGAATTTTTCTATAGAAAATATTCAATCACTTTAAATTTTTCTATAGAAAATATTCGATAACTTTGAATTTTTCTATAGAAAGTATTCGATAACTTTGAATTTTTCTGTAGAAAATATTCGATAACTTTGAATTTTTCTATAGAAAATATACGATAACTTTGAATTTTTCTATAGAAAATATTCGATAACTTTGAATTATTTTATAGAAAATATTCGATAACTTTGAATTTGTTTATAAAAAATATTCGATAACTTTGAATTTTTCTATAAAAAATATTCGATAACTTTGAATTTTTCTGTAGATAACTTTGAATTTTTCTTAGAAAATATTCGATAACTTTGAATTTTTCTATAGAAAATATTCGATAACTTTGAATTTACAATAGAAAATTTTCGATATTTTTAAATTCCCATTAGCAAATTATCGGTAAATTTGGGTTTTCTTTAGGATATTGTCGATAACTTTTAACATATATGCTTTCAATACACTTCTATAAACTTTTTTTTATTAAGGTTACGCTTCTTTAGAAAATTTCTTGATGTCAAGAGAATTAAAGCAAATTTTAATTTCAATATAAAAATTGCAGATATTCATGGATTCACTTTTCTGCTACTTCTGTGGTATTATATTCGTTTTTTATTTGCGGTTAACTTAAGTTCAGCTTTTAATGCTTTGTTTAATCCTTACTCTGCTGGTTGAATAGTAGTACAACGCTTTAGTGTTTATCCTTACTTTTGTGGTTTCCTGTAATGGTTTCGTAATTGTCCATCTCGTTGTCCTTTTTCGATAATAAAATTTATTTTTATTCCGGTGTTGCTGTGTTGCTTTTTTTTTTTAAATTTATCACATAAAAATTGTATTTTTTTTTTAATTGAAACTGCAGATGATACCACCTGCAGCAGTCCAGTATGCACGAAAAGGATGATGATGGGTTTGGTTGGTGTGCTAGCTACACTCGTATTTCATCTTTATTTGGAATTTTTTCCGTTTTATTTTTTTTCATTTTGCCAACATTTTTAAGCTTTTAAAGAACAAGTACATGAACATGCAATGCACTCGGAGAGAAATACAATTTTTTATGGATTTTCATGTTCTCCATCCATGTGCAGGAGAAAGATTAAAATAAAGCTGAAGTGGAGGAAGTAGGAGATGAAGAATGAAAGAAGGAAGAAATTGTAAAGTGAAATCCTTATTATGAATGAGTGAATGGGAGCAATAAATTGATATGCGGTTATGGGGACACAGCATAGTCTCCTTTAAATTGCTGCCGGACCAGGCATACACAGCCTGGTTGCGATTTACTGTTGCTGCTGCTGCTGCTGCTGTTTTCTGTTTCTGTAATCTTTGTCTGAACACGCACTCGTAAAATTCAATTCATGGTTTGGTTTTCTTCTCTTCTTTTTTTGTTTTTGGTTTAACTGCTTCCAACAGAAAGAAGAAGAATTAATTCGAAAAGCATGTGTAAATTGCATAAATTTGTTTTGCTTTTGGATTCTGTTTTTTTTCGTTTTTTTTTATGGTTTCTGCTGTGTAGTATAGGGCATTCTATAGGGCCACCATATTTACATTCACAGGAGAGAGCGAACGTTTCACAATAATAAAGACCAATTATTGAAATTAATAGCACAATTATGAGTTTAAGCCTTTAGGGTGTAGTTCATCACACAGACTACTTCATGTTCTCCGCTTATGAAGAACAGAAGAAGAAAACGCAAATAGAAATAAAAATTAATTACACAACCACCGATAAATAATTTGTTTACATAAAACCGCTTTCGATAACAGCATAAAACAACAGAAATAAATTCCAAATTGAAGATTAAATTTCTATTTTTCTTTACGATAAATAAATTTTTTAATAAATTTTAAATTTATTAAAAAAAAAAATTTTTGATATTTGAAAAAAAAAAATAAAATTTTTCAATAAAAGATTTCGATAACTTTTAATTTTTCCCTATTAAAAAATTAAATAAGATCTAATTTAGCAGCTGGTTGAATTTAGTGCCTTACTCAACTGGTCATTACAATCCATTTGTCAAGATTACAACCTAGCATCTCACATCACCCACATAGGATGTGTTAATTTTAACCACATGCGGCAAATGACAGATTTTGTGAGAGGAAGTCGCCGAAAGGAATAGTACAGGTTAGACAGACAAGTATATTATGAAATTCATTTGGTGATTTTGGGACCTAAGGAATTCCCTTCAGAATCAATGATTTTAAGAAGGGCTTCGCAGCGAGACTTGGAAACAAAAATGAACGTAGTGCATACTCTCTTAAAAGAAGGACTAATTCACCTACAAGTTTTAAAAGTTTCGAAAGCTTTGAAATATTCTATATAAAATTTTCGATAACTTTGAAATTTTCTATATGGAATTTTCGATTACTTTCTATTTTCTACGGGAAATTTTCGTTAACTTTGAAAATTTCTATATAAAATTTTCAATAACTTTGAAATTTTCTATAAGAAATTTTCGATAACTTTGAAATTTTCTATATGAAATTTTCGATAACTTTGAAATTTTCTATAAAAAATTTTCGATAACTTTCTATTTTCTATAGGAAATTTTCGATAACTTTCTATATAAAATTTTCGATAACTTTCGAATTTCTATATAAAATTTTCGATAACTTTCTATTTTCTATAAGAAATTTTCGATAACTTTGAAATTTTCTATATTTCTACAGGAAATTTTCGTTAACTTTGAAATTTTCTATATAAAATTTTCGATAACTTCCTATTTTCTATATAAAATTTTCGACAGCTTTCTATTTTCTATCGGAAATTTTCGATAACTTTCTATTTTCTAATAGGAAATTTTCGATAACTTTCTATTTTCTAATAGGAAATTTTCGATAACTTTCTATTTTTTAATAGGAAATTTTCGATAACTTTCTATTTTCTATAAGAAATTTTCGATAACTTTGAAATTTTCTATATAAAATTTTCGATAACTTTCTATTTCCTATAGGAAATTTTCGATAACTTTCTATTTTCTATATGAAATTTTCGATAACTTTCTATTTTCTATATGAAATTTTCGATAACTTTCTATTTTCTATATGAAATTTTCGATAACTTTCTATTTTCTATATAAAATTTTCGATGACTTTCAATTTTCTATACAAAATTTTCGATAACTTTTAAATTTTCTATATAAAATTTTCGATAACTTTGAAATTTTCTATATAAAAGTTTCGATAACTTTGAAATTTTCTATATAAAATTTTCGATAACTTTAAAATTTTCGTTAACTTTCTATTTTCTACTAAACTACTACTAAACTATGGCGACTTTCGATTACTTGCAAATATTCTATCGAATTCTTGTGATAACAAAAAAATCTTTTCAAATCTTTATTACTACAATAGTTTTAAAGCTTTCCATACAGAAATTATTTGGTATCCTTAACTAATATTTTATAATTACGGCAACAACGACGGGAATGTAACAAAAAAAACAACAACAATTGTTGTTCAAATTAAATACCATAAGCCTTACAAAAGTACTACCCAGGGAGAGGTCATAAAAATACAACAACAACGCCACAAAAACTCTGCCCTGAGTTAAAATCAACAAGTGTACGACACACCATATACCACACCATGCAACACCACACAACACCACGCCATACCTCACCACACCACACTACAATACAATACAACACATTACACACTACACCACACAAGAGATGTTTGTTTGTGTTTGGGATCCGAATCGGGTCGGTGCCCCATTAGTGTTGAAAATTAAAACCATATTTGTTTAATCGCAGCAGGGGCACCAACAACTGACAACAACTACTGACTTTAACTATTATAAGCAACAACAACACCAGCAATAACGGCAAGCATAATAAAACAATCTTTTTATAACAATCTTTCTGTTTTTTCTCTCTTTTTTTTTCTCTTATCCACTGTTATTATTATTTATTTTGTTGTTATTATTGTATTACCATAAAAATTATTTGTGGAATAAAGGAAAAACTACAAAGCAAACATTTTTTTAAAAAATTAAAATTCTCCATTGCTTATATGGCCGATATTTTATCCTCGTTTTTATTATTTAATTACCATATAGGGGAGGAGAGCAAAAAGAAGCGACAAGGGAAGGAGAATAGAGGATACATATTATAGAAGAGGAAGAGAATAATTTTTATTTATTTTTCTTTTAATTTTTTACAATTTGTACCAGGGTATGGATTTTAATTATTCATCACTTTCATGACCGTGTTATGAAAAATCATAAATATTCACCTTGTTTTTGGCACAGGCACCTTATTTCATTGTTGCTAGGTGGTACGGGGTAGATAGACAACTCTAAGATAAAGTTCATTCGATGATTTCGGAAGCTAAAGAATCAATTGGATGACTACCTAGAACATAGCTGTACCCTGTACAGAACCACTAGAATCAACGATTTTGGGAAGGATTTTGCAACGTGAGTATCAAAAATAAACGGAGTGGGGACTATTTTGTCAATAACTTTTAAATTTTCAATCGAATATTTTCGAAAAATTTCTATAGAAAAACTAAAAGTTGCCGAAAAGTTTCTGTAGAAAATTTAGAAGTTTTCGAGAATTTTCTATAGAAAAATTATAAATTATCGAAAATATTGTATAGAAAATTTAAAAGTAATCAACATTTTCTATAAAAAGTAATCAACAATTTTCTATTTTTGTATGGACATTTTTCGATAACTTTCTATTTTCTATAGAAAACTTTCGATAACTTTGAATTTCCTATAGAAAATTTTCGATATCTTTCTATTTTCTATAGAAAATTTTTCGATAACTTTCTATTTTCTATAGAATATTGTTCGATAACTATTTCCTATAGAAAATTGTTCGATAACTTTCTGTTTTCTATAGAAAATTGTTCGATAACTTTCTATTTTCTATAAAAAATTGTTCGTTAACTTTCTATTTTCTATAGGAAATTGTTCGATAACTTTCTATTTTCTATAGGAAATTGTTCGAAAATTTTTGATAACTTTCTATAGATAATTTTCGATAACTTTCTATAGAAAAATTTTCAATAACTTTCTATAGAAAATTTTCAATAACTTTCTATAGAAATAAATTTCTATAATTTTCGATAAATTTCTATAGCAAATTTTTGATTACTTTCTATAGAAGATTTTCGATAACTTTCTATACAAAATTTTTGATAACTTTCTATAGAAAATTTCTATTTTCTATAAAATTTTCGATAACTTTCTAAAGAAAATTCCTATTTTCCATACAATTTTCGATAACTTTCTAAAGAAAATTTTCGATAACTTTCTATAGAAAATTTTTGATAACTTTCTATAGAAAATTTTCGATAACATTCTATAGAAAATTTTCGATAACTTTCCATAGAAAATTTTTGATAACTTTCCATAGAAAATTTTCGATAACATTCCATAGAAAATTTTCGATAACATTCCATAGAAAATTTTCTATAACTTTCTATAGAAAATTTTTGAAAACTTTCAATAAAATATATTCGAACTTTCAAAAACATTTGACAACTTTTAAATTTTCTATAACTTTATATTATCTGTAGAAAACATTAAATAAATTTCCATTTTCAATAGAAAATGTTCGAAAACAGTTTTTATTAAAAATTTTCCCCAGATAATAGAAAGTTATAGAAAATTTAAAAGTTGTCAAATACTTTTTATAGAAAGTTATCGAAAATTTTTTATAGAAAATAGAAGGTTATCAAAAATTGTCAATAGAAAATAGAAAGTTATCGAAAATTTTCTATAGAAAATAGAAAGTTATAGAAAATTTAAAAGTTGTCGAATATTTTTATAGAAGGTTATCGAAAATTTTCTATAGGAAATAGAATGTTATCGAAAATTTTCTATAGAAAAATTTAAAGTTATCGAAAATTTTCTATAGAAAAATTTAAAATTATCGAAAATTTTCTATAGAAAAATTTAAAGTTATCGAAAATTTTCTATAGAAAAATTTAAAGTTATCGAAAATTTTCTATAGAAAAATTTAAAGTTATCGAAAATTTTCTATAGAAAAATTTAAAGTTATCGAAATTTAAAGTTAAAAAAATTTTTTTTCGATAACCTTTTATAAAAAATGGTCGACAACTGTTAAATTTGCAATAACTTTCTATTATCTTTCTATTAAATTTTCGAAAACTTTCTATTTTCTATAAAATTGTTTTCGATAACTTTCAAATTTACTATTTTCTTGGAATTAAAAATTTTTTGTTTTTAATTGAAACCCTTTTTCATTTTGGTCATTTTTCATTTTGCACTTAACCGGCATTAGCCACACAACAATGAAGAGAAGGCAATTATAAATTTTATGCTTAAAAGGCGTGTTAAGAACTTATAAAAGAAATGCTTCTTCTCCTTGGGAAAAACAAATACAACTGAAAAGAAAATTAAAAAGAAGAAGAAAAAGAACTTTTTAAACTAAATTTCAAATGAGAAATACTGCAGCAACAATTTACAGTCTATTATCCTTTAGCTGGGAATAATAAATTCTGGTGCGTAAATTAAAACGCAAACAACAGCTGGAGAGAGCAATTGAATGGCGGGAATGGACTCCCATGCTAATGGGTGAACGGATATTCCGTGTTTTTTTGGAGTTTATTTGCATACAGAAAAAAAATACGCTTCTTTTTATTGCTGCAGATCCATTTCATTTCGAACAGACAGGGGAAGAAGGAGAGGATAGAGTTGAGCGTGCAGCAGATGAGCAAATTGCATGTTTGGAGGTCGGTCAGTCAGGAGGCAGTAAGTAATTCATGCCGTTTTAAAATGGAATGAAAAATCAAATAAAATATTTATTATGATGAGCTTGCTTACGCAGATGAAAGATGCAGTAAAAAGGTTATAAATTTCGGGGTAAAAGAAAAAAGAAGTAACGAACGAGAAGCTAGCTAGAAACGCGTGCTAAAGATTTTTTCATGTTGCTACTACCATAATTAAAAACTTTAATGAATTTATAATGGGATTATAGCAAAAGTACATAAATAAAGGCGTTCGTTGAAGTAAAGAAAGAAATTTAAAAGAAAAAAGAAATTTAACACGATATTGGCTGATGCTTTTTGGCCTTAAAATATCCTTTCTTAACGTAAAACATTTGGAATTTTAAGTTTTTACTTCACAATATTTTCGATAACTTTTTTATTAACTATGAAAAATTATTATTCAAAGTTTTTTTTATTCGATAACACTTTACAATCGATAACTGTTATATTTTCAAAAAAAATTTGTAACTTTTTACTATAATTAAAAAATTTCTGACAACATTTCGTTTTTCTACGAAATAATTTCGATAACATAAATTTATGATCGATAAATAGCTGAAAATTTTTTTTATTTTCGATAACTTTTTATGCTCGATATCTAATATACTCGATATATATAATATTACTATAAAAAAAATTTTTTATATTATTTTTTTTCTTTATATTATTTTCGATAACATAATATTTTCGATAACTTTTCGTTTTCAATAAAATAAAACGATAACTTTTTACTATAATTCAAATATTTTCGACGAAATAATTTCGATAACATAAATTTATGGTCAATAAATTTCTGAAAATTTTTTTATTTTCGATAACTTTTTGTGGCCGATATCTTCTTATGTATATATAATACGATAACTTTTTAATATAACATAATTCTATTATAAAAAAATTTCGATAACTACAATTTTTTATATTCGATTTTTTATAATTTTATAGTCGATAACTTAAAGATAAAAATCGAAATAAATATTCCTTAGTTTTTTGTTGATTTGAAAACATTTTTTTCTATCTAAGTTCTAAACTTTTGTTTTATCGATAACTTTTTTTGTTTTTGCAACTTTTATGACAGTTATGATGATAATTTACAAAAAATTACGTTTTATTTTCGATAAATTTTCGTTTTTAATAAAAAAACAAATCGATAACTTCAAATTTATACGGCTATGTATATAGAAAATAATCGATAAATATTTTTATTTGTATTCGATAACTTGGCATTTTATCTAGGAGAAAATATTTACAATTTAATATTCCCTACAGACTGTTTAATTCTGAATGTTTAAATCTTCCTTTTATTACTTTAATTACCACACATTTCAGCAACGAAATATTTCGATATGCGATGACATGAATGAAGTGAAATGAAATTAATTTCGTTACTTTGTCTGTCATTTCATTGTCATCGAAGTTAATTAAAGAAAAAGTTTTTTTTTTCGTATTTTTTGTTTTATCCTACAAACCACAGCACCATACACATCTGGATGAATATTGACTACCCTTACTCTTTCCCTTCCACCACTGCAGGGCAACATTTATACCCCGGCAATGGCCGGAAACTTAACTAATTTTTGATGGAGAATGATTTCCAAATGCGATACACAATGAATGACAAAATTTCCAAAAAAAAAAAAAAAGAAACGAAAAACGAGAGCAAAATAACTGAAGCAAACACTTCATATTGTCAATTCGAATTGACAATAATGATGAGTCATAGTCAAACAACTAAACCAAACCAACCACCCCAATTCACTACTCTCAGCTTCACTATCGTATGACCATCGCATTGTGAAAATATTCATCCCCTCCACATTGATTTGTAAGGGAAATTGACGGAAAATTGTCATTAAAATTCGAAATAAAAAAAAAATTTGGAGAAAAACAAGCAAAAATGAATGGAAAATTGAAGAGAAAATGTAACAATGAAATGGTTTTTTTGTTTGATTTCGTATCTAAACGGGGAAGATAACAGTTTGACATTAAAACAGGGGGGTTATAAGGGTGGTATAATCAAAAAACTATCCCTAAATTTGTAAATCTTACAAGAGATGCAACTGTTGAAAACTATGGATAATAAATTCTTTAGAAATGTTGAAAAAGAGTTTTCGATATGCATTTGGTCAAAAAAGTTATCGATATCTATTTCTATACATTTTGAAAGTTATCGATAACTTTTTTAACGAAAAATATTTCGATTTTTATTTCTATACATTTTGAAAGTTATCGATAACGTTTTTGACGATAAATATATCGATATCTATTTCTATACATTTTGAAAGTTATCGATAACTTTTTTAACGAAAAATATTTCAATCTATTTCTATATAATTTGAAAGTTATCGACTACTTTTTTAACGAAAAATATTTCAATATATATTTCTATATATTTTGAAAGTTATCGATAACTTTTTTAACAAAAAATATTTCGATATCTATTTCTATACATTTTGAAAGTTATCGATAACTTTTTTGACGGATAATATTTTGATATCTATTTCTATACATTTTGTAAGTTATCGATAACTTTTTTGACGGATAATATTTTGATATCTATTTCTATACATTTTGTAAGTTATCGATAACTTTTTTGACGGAAAATTTTTTGATATCTATTTCTATACATTTTGTAAGTTATCGATAACTTTTTTGACGATAAATATTTCGATATCTATTTCTATACATTTTGTTAGTTATAGATAACTTTTTTGACGGATAATATTTTGATATCTATTTTCGTGGCGTAGCTAAATTATCGCGATATTAGGATTATTAAATTATAAGATCAACACGCGCAATATAAGTGGTGTAAGAAACTAGGTTGTAATCATGGCTAAAAATGTTCTTTGAATTTTTGTTTTAGATTTGAAACTACAATTTATGGAAATTTCTTAAGAAAATATCCGCTTTTTCATACTGTAGCTGAATTATAACAATATTAGGTTATGTGTTATCGATAACTTTTTCAAAAACTTTACGATAAATATCGAAATGAAATTTTTATTGCCTTAGTTTTTATATTGATTTGGAAACATTTTTTTCTTTCTAACATCTAAACTTTTGTTTTATCGATAACTTTTTTTTTTGTTTTTGCAACTTTTATGACAGTTATGATGACAATTAAAAAAAAAAAAATTCGGTTTTTAAAGCTTTTTTTTATGAGTTTTTATTTCATTTCATGTGCACTTCATGAAAGAAAAAACTTTTGAAAAGATTTTTTCGGAAAATTAGTTATGGTCGCTTGAAAAACGATTACGATTACAAGTATAAGTACAAGTACAAGTGTGTATATATAAGTGTACACTGTGTTTGAGAGTGTGTGAGTGTAACGATCTTCTGGGCACGATTTAAATGTTTTCTTTTGATTTTTTTTTTTTTTCGTTGGTTTTATTGTCACTTTGGCAGACAAGCAATATTTGTTCCAAGACTTTTTTGCTTTTTTTTTTTGATTTTTGTTTAAAGTTTTGTTTAAGGCCAGGGAGTTACTTAAGAAGAAAAAAAAATTCCATGGTTTGGTTGATTTTTTATTGCTGCTGCTGCTGCTGTTGCTGGTGGCTTCCAGGCTTTCCACACAGTTAACCACCACTTTTATAACACAGTGTATGTACATCATATTGGCAAGATTTTAAGATTTTTTCTTTGCTCTTCTTTTTTTCTTTTGTTGAACAGCAAACAGAAAACAGATTTCTTTTCTAAAGACCCCTTAAGGAATCTTCATCTTCTACTCCTTTTGTTGGCTGCCTGGCATGGAGGAGAGAATTCTTATTCAATGGCTTGGCTTCCCTTCAGCAGCCCAAAAAAGAGTGGACGTGAAACACAGACATGGAACAATAAGCGACATTAAGAATTACAAGCTTACTTTTCACATTTTGCATATTTTAAGCGAATAACCTAAAGGCCAAAAATGGAAAAGAAAAGAAAAAAAAACACACACAAAAAACAGAATCCAAGAATCTTTCATGGCACACTGGAGTTACAAGACACGATGTAGCGATGAGTAGCGTAGTAGAGATGCATTCATTCAATTGCAATTGCACAGAATTTTTGCCAACGGAATAGATAAACACAGACCCTGAGAAGATAGACAGACACACAACCAGGCAGACAGCCAGACAGACCAGATAAACTCTTAGAGAAAAACCCAAGACCACCAAGGGCAAGAGGAGCATGAAGTAAACGGAGTGGATATCTCTACAGTCAGGGTAATTTCGATGAAAATCGGGTGTACATGTTTGCGCACGTTGTTACATCAGCCACACTTGGAAACATTTGCTTAACGGATGGATGGATGGAAAAAAAAAATTATTCATGTTGCCAACATAAAATAACGAAAAAAGCAGGAAAAACAGAAAATAAATCGCCGCATAAAATTTTCATGGAAAATATAAAATAAATAGACACGTTTTTCCAAGGAAAACTTTGTTAAGAAACACAGAAAAAAACACACAAAAAAAAACAAAAAAATTCTGTTTCCCAAACATGTTAAGGGAACTAAAAAGCTGAAGAAATAATTTATCGATAACTTTCAATAGATAATGTCACAAATAAAGTAAGAAAGAAGACTTTTTTTTTTTGTTGTTTATGGTTTTAAGTAATGAAATATGCAAAACGTTTTCTCAATTTCCAAATAAAAAACAAAAAGAAAATACTTGCCAGTAAAACCTATTAAGTTATCGATATTTAAAGATTTAAATTAAATGAAAAAATTATTCAACTGATAAAAAAAAGTAGTAATCTTTGGGATAATTATTGATATTAAATATACTACTCAAGATATCGATAACAAAAATAAAATAAATAAATTTCTTACAGTTATCGTTAATTTTCGATTAAATTCTTTACACTTTACCAATTACTTTTCCTAAAATACTGTTATCGATTATTTACGCAACAAAATTTTTCTCTTAACGATAGCTTTCAATAAAAAAAAAACGTCTTAGTTATCGATAATTTTCAAAAAAGAAAAAAAATTCTTATTCAATTTTCGATAACATTTTGTTTTTCTACGAAATAATTTCAAACAATAAATTTCTAACAATTTTTTATTTACGATAACTTTTCGATATCTTCTTATATTCCATAATTTTTGAATATAACTTAATATTATTATAAAAAAATTTCGATAACTACAATTTTTTTTACTTATACTCGATAATATATTATTTAAAAAGTTTTTCTATTAAAATTTGATTAAGAAAGAAGCAGAAGTGTAGTCATTAATTAATTGCCAATGAAATGGGATAATTAACTGTTATCGATAATACTTTCGTGGTGTTAAAAAAATTGATATGAATCTTAAGAGCACTTAAAACAGCGCCAGAGCTTAAAAAATGGAATGATATTGCTCAAGGTACACTCAATGTCAATGTCCGGTTGCTCAAAACTTGTAGATTTTTTTTTTTGTTATCGATATTGAAAATTTATCGAAATTTAATTTTTAACAAATTTTCTACTAAAATTTGATTAACGGTGAAGAAGTGTAGCCTTTAATAAATTTCCAATGAAATGTAAGAATTAACTGTTATCGATAACACTTCTGCGGTGTTAAAAAAAATTGATATGAATCTCATACTGCGATGAGCACTTCAAACAGCGCTAGAGGTTAACAAGTGGTTTGATATTGCTCAAGGTACACTCAATGTCAATGTGCGCTTGCTCGAGAGTTGTATAGGAAGATTTTTTTTTTTTGTTATCGATATTGAAAATTTATCGAAATTTAATTTTTAACAAATTTTCTACTGAAATTTGATTAACGGTGGAAAGGAATGTAGCTTATTAATTAATTGCCAATGAAATGTGAGAATTAACTGTTATCGATAACACTTCTGTAGTGTTAAACAAAAAAAAGAAAATTTACATTGTTTGTTTGTGGATGGAAATTTTAATCAATTTTTTTTTTCTTATAGATTTCTAATGACGTAATTTATCACTACAACATACCGTTAATGGTCATTAAGAATCACTAAGAATGGCTTTGTGGCTCATAATTCACATCATTGTGGTGGCATAAGAAATATTGTTTCACTCCCTCTTTATCGCAGCGTAATAATAACAACAATAAACAAATACTAAAGAATTGTTTTCATTGTTGTTGCTTGTTGTTGGTGGAAATACAATTCTTAAGAAATTGTTCATTATTTTCCTACGATTCGATACTTTTCCATGGGATCTTGAACAAAAGATTAGAATATGAAAACAAACAATCGAACGCCTTCAACATCATTTTGTTCATTGACTGAACAACAACAATAACAACAACAAGCGATAGAACGAAGGAAGAAAGAAAGGAAAGGAAAGAGCCACTTAGTCGTCGTTCGATATTTCTTGGAATTGGCGAAAGAAAATTATTAAAAAACCAAAAAAATTTTACATAAACGTTACCGGGAGAGAAGGGCATCACAGGAGGGAGAGAGTTGCAAAATTCAAACTGAAGACAACACTACACTGCCCCGTCACCACCACAATAGTGCCACCTCCAGAAGGAGTTTGAATGATGAACGATGAAGGCAACATAATTGTTGGCCATTGTCTGCATAAACAGCAAAACAATGGCACAATGAAACAGTCTCAGTCAGCCAGCCATTCAGCCAGTCACCCAGCCGGGCCAGGCAATAATAAATAATCCAACAATTTTTGACAGCCATAAGCAGTCACCCAGCCAGTACAGCAAGGCCTGGGTGGGGTGCAGGGACATAGTAGAGCATTTGAAATAAAAGAGAGTGGGTTGCAACAACAACAATAGATTATCTCTTATGAATTGTAGGGATTATTAGAAAAGTCTTTGGCTTTGGTACCTGGTGGTTCCAAGAGGTTGATGTTGTTGATGCTGATGATGATGATGACGATTTGAACACCATTTTCTAGTTGGTCGTTAAAATTCGAAAGAAAAGAAAGAAAAAAACTTTTCCAAGACAAGCTTCAATGTTTTTCTAATGGCTTTTCTTTTTCGGGTTTTGTTGTAACATAATGAACCAGAAATTTAGGACGAACCAAGTTTTTAGGGTTCAAATTGAAAGAACAATTGTAAAGAACTTTAAAAGCCAAAGCAAATCAAATAAAATACGAGTTAATGGCACACAAAGTGGACACAACAAAAAAAGTACCGAAAAACAGAAAACAAAACTTAGGCTTATCGACGATGCAATCAATGGCGAAATATACAAACACTGAGAAAATTTTACATTTTTTTCAATCGATATCTTTTTTTCTATACTTTTTACTACTTTTTTCGTTAACATTTTATTACATTTATCGACACTTTTTATAAATTTATCGTAAACTTTTTACAAAATTATTCATACAAAATTTATCAATAGCTTTTTTCAGAATTTATCAATAACTTTTTTAAAATTTATCGATAACTTTTTACTATATTTATCGAAAGTTTTTTCTAAATTTATCGTAGACTTTTTGCAAAATTGTTCACACAAAATTTGTCGAAACTTTTACAAAATATATCGATAACTTTTTTCAAAATATATCGATAATTTTTTACAAAATGTATAGACTTTTACAAAATTTATTAATAACTTTTTTAAAATTTATCAATAACTTTTTTAAAATTTATCGATAAATTTTTATTACATTTATCGAAACTTCTTTTTAAATTTATCGTAAACTTTTAAAAAAATTATTATTCTTTTCAAAATATACCGATAACTTTTTACAAATTTTACTATCTTCATGGATAAAATAAATTTTTTGCAAAATTTATCGAGAACTTTTAACTTTCTATCGTAAGATTTTTACAAAAAAATTCCCACAAAATATACCGATAACTTTTTTAAAATATATCGATAAATTTTTACAAAATTTAAAGACTTTTACAAAATATATCGATAACTTTTTTTTAAATATATAGATAACTTTCTACAAAGTGTATAGACTTTTACAAAATTTGTCCATAACTTTTGTAAATTTACTAATATTGCCATATTTACGGTTTAATAAATTTTTACTAAATGTATCGATAACTTTTTTTATAGTAACGTTTTCAAAATTTATCGTAAACTTTTCACAAAATTATTAGCACACAAAATATACCGATAAATTTTTACAGAATTTATAGACTTTTATAAAATTTATCGATAACTTTTGTAAATTTATAAATTTTACTATATTTATGGATAAAATAAATTTTTTACCAAATTTATCGATAACTTTTAACTAAATTTATCGATAACTTTTAACTAAATTTATCGATTACTTTTAACTAAATTTATCAAAAACTTTTAACTAAATTTATCTATTACTTTTAATTAAATTTAAATATTACTTTTAATTAAATTTGTCGATAACTTTTAACTAAATTTATCGATAACTTTTAACTAAATTCATCGATAACTTTTAACTAAATTTATCGATTACTTTTAACTAAATTTATCGATAACTTTTAAATAAATTTATCGATAACTTTTAACTAAATTTGTCGATAACTTTTAACTAAATTTATCGATAACTTTTAAATAAATTTATCGATAACTTTTAACTAAATTTTAACTAAATTTATCGATAACTTTTTACTAAATTTATCGATAACTGTTGTAAATTCATAAATTTTACTATATTTATGGATAAAATAAATTTTTTAACAAATTTATCGATAAAATTTTACTTAAACGATGCCCAGTTCTCGATATTATTATTTTTCTGAATAGAAAATTGTCTTCAAAATTGTAGAAGCGGCACTTTGAGGGATACTGAACAGATATCGTAAGTTTATGTATTGGATTCCATGGCATTCTGATGTGCGGAGTAATGAGACTGCAGATGTGTGGGCTAGGCAAGTATGAGTCGACTGTCGATTATTCATCCTTTGAGTAATTACTTCGGCTTGATCTCTTAGGTGATACGATAGAAAGTGAACCCTTTCTGGCGAAACAAGGCAAATTATTAAATCTTCAAGCTGCTTTGCCAAGTTTGAATGTTCTAGAACGGAATGGTTCAAGATCCTAGCGATTTTAATATGTTTTTTGAGAACGCAAAGGGTAATAGCTAGGACCGTTGTTCTCCTTTGTTGTGAACAATTTCAGAATTCTTTCTTCGAGTAGGATTTGCGATAATATAATGATTCTGAAGTTTCTAAAGCACATTCTGTGACTGTACCTATATGAACAGTAATCTTGAGCGAGTTTTCTTCACTGGCGTTGGAGAGAAAGCCTCTGCAATATGTCTGGTACTGAGGGAAATCTTGTGCATTCTGTTTATTTATCTCGTTCCTGCGTATTCCTCTGTTTTTCACTTCTAGACCTATCAATACTAACGATGACTAAACCTGTGTGATGAAACAAAAATAAGGGAAATTCTTGCACAATTTCTTTAAGTGTATCAGGCAGCTCTCTTTCTATCTCTATGCTTCTAAGAAAATTTTCTATTGAATTGTCTGTCATTGTTTAGAAACTAACGAACGAACGAACGAACAAACAGGCAACCAAACCCTGGAAAACAATTGACCGGCCGGCCAAAACTGCAATGTTTTGTAATCTTGGGGCTCCAAAATGAAAAACAAGGAAACGTTCAAAGAAGAATTTTCAAGGCAGGGCGAGGGGAAAAGACAGAACGAAGAAAGCAAAAGATATTGTGAGGGTGATAAAAAGTCAGGAGTACACGTTTCTATTCTTTACTTTAGAATTTTAAGAACTTTGGTTGAGGAATACAAAATTTTTTTTTCTGTTCTTTTCTTTGGCCATTAAAGCTGATTTTAACAACACAGCGTCTGTGGTAGGAGACATGGTAAGAGAAGTTTTACTACAAGGCTGAAACGAATTGTAGTTTTCTAAACCCTTTAACCAAAAATTAAATGTTTTTGTGTGTGTGTGTTTTTTTTTTTTGTTTGTTTTGCTTAAAAAAGTTTAATTGTGTTGAAAAGAAAAGAAAAATCTTTTGTTGCCGGTAACCAAAAACTACAACCACTCACGCCACTGGGAACGTACGTACACTTTCCTTAAGTACCGGTTAACAGAGTGTTGCATTTAGTCACTCACTCACTCGCTTACTCTGTCGACAATTGTTTCTTTCTTTCCACACACACACACACATACAACAACGTTCCTTTTCTTTTGTTTACAAGCCTCCACATCACATAACGATCTCCTTTATTTCACCTTAGAAAACCTCAAAGAAAATCAAGAAAAGCCAACGAGAAAAACACTCAAAACAAAAAGGCGGCTGAAGTAGAATAAAAAAAACTGATCTTTAAGGCATGATGTGAACCGTTTTAAGTCGCGCCAAAGGTCAATAATGCAGAAAAATCCACCAACAACAGTAACAGCAACAGCAAAAAATACCAACAACAACAAAAGAAAAATCTAGTAAAACTTAGGAAAATCATCGTAAAACCAGACTCGAAAAGGTTTTTTTTAAATTTATTTTCTTGTTTCGGCAAAGAAAAACAAAAAAAAAAATATTTAAAAATAAAATAAAAAGAAAGAGAAAGAGAAAAAGAAAATAAATATTTAAACAACGAATATTATAAAAGAAAAATCCTAAGGAAACGTGAGAATTTATTTTTTTAGACAAAAAGAAAACTCAACTTCAAAGGTTTTTCTCTCAAAAGCTCAAAAGGCCATCTCACACAACTCAAGAGGCAATCAAGAAAAAAAAAAAAAAGAAAATGCAGTCATTAACCCTTTTTCTTTTATTTTCTTCTGTTAATGAAAACAAACAAATAAATATTCAAAGAAAATAATTGCGAAAACTATCGATAAAGTTCCTCAAATATGAATGAAAACTATCGAGAAATTTTATTGGAAATATTTCATTAAAGAATTAATGAAAAAGTTTTAAAGTTCAACAGAAAATAGAAGTCATTGGGCAAATTTTCTAAAGAAAATGCAAGTCATCGGAACAATTTTCTATACAAAATGCAAGTCATCGAAAAAATATTCTGTAGAAAATGGAATTTATCGACAAAATTTTCATAGAAAATCCAAATTATCGGACAATTTTTTACAGAAAAAAGCAATTTATTGACAAAATTTTAATAGAAAATCCAAATCATCAGAAAATTTTTTTATAGAAAATGCAATTTATTGACAAAATTTTCATATAAAATGCAAATCATCGGACAATTTTTTATAGAAAATGCAATTTATCGACAAAATTTCCACAGAAAATCCAAATCATCGGACAATTTTATATAGAAAATGCAATTTATCGACAAAATTTTTATAGAAAATCCAAATCATCGGACAATTTTTTACAGAAAATGCAATTTATTGACAAAATTTCCATACAAAATGCAAGTCATCGAAAAAATATTCTGTAGAAAATGCAATTTATTGACAAAATTTTAATAGAAAATCCAAATTATCGGACAATTTTTTATAGAAAATGCAATTTATCGACAAAATTACCATAGAAAATCCAAATTATCGGACAATTTTTTATAGAAAATGCAATTTATTGACAAAATTTCCATAGAAAATCCAAATTATCGGACAATTTTTTATAGAAAATGCAATTTATTGACAAAATTTTAATAGAAAATCCAAATCGTCGGACAATTTTTTATAGAAAATGCAATTTATTGACAAAATTTTCATGTAAAATGCAAATCATCGTACAAATTTCTTTAGAAAATGCAAGATACTAGGCAAATAAATTTTCTATAAAATATTAAAAAAAATTAACAAATTTTCTATAGAAAATTAAATTCTTCAACACATTTTCCGTAGAAACTGAGTTTCTTTTTAGCCGACCGCGGAGTGTTCGTCCCCATTACGTAGGGACACGTACATACTACAGTCTGGACTATAGCGGTTATCGATAAAATTTCAATAGAAATGTCTCTGCAAATTTTAGATGAAAAGAAACCAACAGAGGCTTTTTAATAAAAAAAAGTTATCGAGAAAAACGTTATAAACAAAAAGTTATCGATAAAAATTTATCGATAAAAAGTTATCGATAAAAATTTATTGATAAAAAGTTATCAATAAAAAGTTATTGATAAGTTTTATATCACACATATTCATATGTTTTTTTATCGATAACTTTTCAACAAAAAAAGCTTTGATAAGATTTTGAAAAGAAAAGTTTTACGGAAAAATTTTTATTAAGTAAACATATCGATAAGCTATCTAAAAAAATTAAACAGAATTTTCGATTAAAAAAAACTTATCGATAACTTACTAATTAAAAAAAATTTAACGGAAAAATTTTTATTAAGAGAAAATAACGATAAGTTATTAAAAAATTAATGGAATTTTTTAATCGAAAAAATCTTATCGATAACTTTTCAATAAAAAAAACCATCGATAACATTTTGAAAAAAAAAAAAAATTTAACGGAAAAATTTTTATTAAGAGAAAATAACGATAAGTTATTTAAAAACGTTAAAAAGAATTTTGGATTGAAAAAAACTTATCGATAACTTTTCAATAAAAAAAGCATCGATAACATTTTGAAAAAAAAAAAAATAATGGAAAAATTTTTATTAATAGAAAATAACGATAAGTTATTTAAAAATTAATGGAATTTTTTGAGCGAAAAAATCTTATCGATAACTTTTCAATAAAAAAAACCGTCGATAACACTTTGAAAAGAAAAAATTAACGGAAAAATATTTATTAAGAGTAAATAACGATAAATTATTTAAAAATTAATGGAATTATTTAATCGAAGAAAACTTATCGATAATTTTTCAAAAAAAAAAAAAAATTTTTGATAAAAAGAATTTAACGGGGAAATTTTTATTAAGAAAAAATATCGATAAATTATCTTAAAAACGGAACAGGCAAATACTGTCTGAGTAGTTTAAATTTCCTAATCGACCATGCACAAGAAGTTCACAAACAATTTTTCTCTTTATTGTAAGCTTTGGATAGTGTTACGAGGATATATGTATGCATACTTAGTTGGACAGTAGGGATAAGGATCCAGTATAAATAGGCCTTCAAAGCAAAATAAAAAAAATTTTAAACGAAAAAATTTTAAAACAAAAAAATTTGAAAACAAAAAAATTTTAAAATCAAACAAATTTAAAAATTTTTCTAAATATGTAAATAGGCCTGCAATTCAAAAAAAGAAAACAACTTAAGAAATGTCTGCTATTTATTTGAAAATTAATTGCAATTTATAATCCTAATAAATTAAGGCAGGCTTTTAATAAAATTAAACCATTTAAGGCTGGGTGGTAACAAAAATAATAAAAAAAAAAAAATTCCTAAAGTTTCGATAATTTATTTTTTTGTTATCGGGAAATATAATCTTCAAAGTGATTGCAATTGTGGTTTGATTTGTTTTTGTTTTTTATTTTTCGTTTTCTTAATTTTATAACTTATTTAGATAAAAGCTACAACAACTACAAGAAAAATATGAAACCAGCAAAGGAATAAAGTGACGTCGTGTCGTCGTGTCGTCGCTATGTTGCAACTCTTTCAAACATAATACAGGCTCGTAATGTTGGCAATAAATGGCCCCATGAGTTCGAGTTGGCCAAGGTTAATTGTAAGTCTAATTTATGCTCTTTATTCGGGTTGCGCCGTTTTTTACGATTTTGTTGTTGTTTTTTTTATTTCGTTTGTTCGTTGGTCAAAGAGACACTGACAGACAAATGTGTTACTGGCAGTATTTTATTTAAAAAAAAAATTTTTTTTTTTCTTGTTGTTGTTTTTATATATTTTAGCTCTTTAGTTAATTGAAAGACATGGCCAATGTGGTCGTCGTCGTCCTCATCGTCATCAGCAGCAATTTAAATTCGTTTGTGTGTGTGTGTGTATGTATTTATGTGCAGTTTGCTGGTGCAACCCACTAGAAAAAAATGCCTGCAACTCTGTTGCTGCCTTACAGAGCAATATAGCAACATACTCGTATTAAAAAAGCTTTTACGGTTTTAGTGTAACGAAAAGGAACAACAAAAAAATTTAAACTCTTAACAACTGCTTAACAATGTTTAACATGATCTACAAGGCTTTGGCAAAAATAAAAAAAAATTTTTTTTTTTGTTGGTTTCGCTTTGAAGCTGTCCATATCGAAGCAAAAAAACATTTTTTTGGGCTAAGAAATGTTTGCTGTTTCGCATTTGGTTTCGTTTTATTTCAGTTTTTTTTTTGTTTTTTTTTTTGATGGCATGTTCAGCAGTCTTTAAATATGTTCGTTCATATGGACTATGCAGTCGCTCACTCGTATGTTTTGGTTTTGGTTGCCATTGGCCTTTTTGACCATAAATTGTTCATTTACAACAATAGAATTCGTTTAAAATAATAAAAAAAAAAAATAAAAATAACAATAACAATAATAAGAAACAGTTTTAATGCAATTTTTTTTTTTTTTTTGGAAAATATTTTCAAAGAAATTTTATTTCATTCTGTTTCTCAAGAAGAAGAAAAAAAATTTACAAAGAAAAAAAATATTTTTTAAAGCATTCCGAACATGTGTTCATATATTCGAAGGAATCTCTCAAGGCTTAAATATTTACTAGATGTTTTTAAAATCTATTCTTCTTCTTCGATAGCTGGCAAATTGTTAAAATTATGGGTAATAAAATGAAAAAAAAGACGAGAGGTCATGACTTCAATCCTAGCTTAGAGAAACAAAGAAAATAAATTTCTTTCGGCAACTTTCCTCTCAGCAGTATTCTGGAGAGTATTCTGTGAAAGCACATAAAAAATTTAAGTTGCAGGTCCTTTGTCTCTACTGAAAAAAAATTAACACTCACAATAGGGTCGTGTAAGAAGCTAGGTTGTAATCCTGACTAAAAGTTTGTAATGAACTACTAAGTTAGGAAGTAACTACGGCAGAGATCAGCAATGAATCATTATTTTAGCTACTCATAAGTACTCATGAAATTTTGAGTATTAGTGGCAAAAACAGTATTGTAATTCAAGTACTCGGATTCATTCGTACTCAGTACAACATTGATTTTTAAGTATAAGGAGCAATAAGTATGAGTACAACGTTAACATCAAACTCAGAACATTCGAAATATGTCTGATACATACGTCTCTACTCATTCAGATCCATGAATTTAGAAAAATATTTATAAAAGATTCGAGTGACTCGAATCATTCATTAAAATTTACAGCCTTAACTATTGTTACATTTACAAAAGACGAAGAAAAGACAAGGACAGTAACTAAAGCAAACACACAACCTTCTAGCGAGTATTGTGATGTTCGTACTCGAATCATACTTATTTTGTGCATCATGTATACATACGTCGAGTCAAAGCATTCCGAACATGTATTATTTTATTCGAAGGAATCTCTCAAGGCTTAAATATTTACTTGATGTTTTTAAAATCTATTTTTTATCATCGATAGCTGGCGAATTGTTAAAATTATAAGCAATAAAATGAAAAAACAAAGACTAGAGGCCAAGACTCAAATCCTAGCTTAGAGATCTTGAATAAAATCGGAAAAAAGAAATTAAATTTCTTTCGGCAACTCTCCCCTCAGCAGTCTTCTGGCGAGTCTTCTGTAAGAGTAAATAAAAAACTTCTGCCTTGCCTCTCCTGAATAAAAGTTAGCACATACAACATGACTAGTGTGAGAAGCTAGGTTGTAATCCTGATTAAAAGCTTGTAATGAGCAACTAAGTTAGGAAGTAAGTATATATTCCGGGTACTCATACTCATATTGGTATATAGCAGGGCTCAGCAGTGAATCATTTTTTTTTTGCTCCTCATAAGTACTCATGAAATTTTGAGTATTAGTGGCAAAAACAGTATTGTAATTCAAGCACTCTGATTCATTCGTACTCGCTACAACATTGATTTATAAGTACAGGTTGCAATAAGTATGATGTACAACGTTGACATCAAACTCATAACATGCGAAATATGTTTGAATCATACGCCTCTGCTCATTCAGATTTATGAATTTAGAAAAATACTTATAAAAGATTCGAGTGACTCGAATCATTCATTTACAAAAGAAGAAGAAAAGTCAAGGACAGCAACTAAAGCAAACACACAACATTCGAAATATGTTTGATTCATAAGTCTCTACTCATTCAGATTTATGAGTTTAGAAAAATACTTATAAAAGATTCGAGTGGCTCGAATCATTTATTAAAATTTACAGCTTTAGCTGTTGTTACATTTACAAAAGAAGAAGAAAAGCCAAGGACATCAACTAAAGCAAACACACAAACTTCTAGCGAGTATTATGGTGTTCGTACTCGAATCATACTTATTTTGTGTTTCGTGTATACATACGTCGAGTCAAGGAGATTCGAAATCAACAACATCGTGCGTATTGTTAAGTATCAGTACGATGAGTATTTCAAACTTTGAATATGAGTAGTATAAGTATGAATGCGTATAAGTATCAGAAATTATAAGTATGACTCGAATCTACACATCATTTTGAATACTCAATGCTGTTCTCTGATCCTCACTAAATGGTTGTAATGAGCAATTAAGGTAGCAAGTTTAGCATGTAATCTGGGTATTCATATTGATCTACAGCAAATCGCCAAAGACTTCTGTGGAAGATATAGAGACGAGGAGAAGTAGAAGTCGGTTCAGGTACAGGTCTTGCTTTGTGTTTCAGGCAAAGAAGTGTGGCAAAGAAGTGTGAAACACCTGGAGCCATCTTATTTGCACAAAAAAAAAAACGTCAAAATTTGCGCTGACTGTGTAATCTGTCAATGGATAGATGGATGGATGGACATTGGGAATCTAAATTGCTTCCGGATGGTTGCAATGCTTGGAAAATGAAAGCCTATGACATCAAACTAGATTATCGTTTGATAACCAATTCTGTCTAACGCTATGGACCTATAAAGACCCGATCAGGAAGCTACATTACCAGTTGTATTGAATGCCAGATGAATGCTGCTTCTTCCACACACTTGCTGATAAAGGAACAAAGAAATTTCCAGTTACTTTGGACACACTAAATACAGTGTGAAATGTTGCTAATGTAGGGGGGTTGAAGCACTGAATAAACGATTACAACTTTAGAAAACATGTTGCCACAACAGCTTATGGTTCTACAAGGACAGAAAGGTTCAAATCTATAGATCGGGTTATCCGTAATGTTGAAATGACATGCCGTTGGTATCTGGATCCACCAATTCAGGTTAAAAGAACGACCTATAGAATTCGCCTTTGCTAGAGATGGCCTGGCCAATGTCATCCTCAATGGCATATGGACTGTTAATGTCGCCAATTCAAAATACTCGCCAAACAGAGAGTTTTCCGAGATGAAATGGACGTTCTTGGTTACCATGTGGCTAGGTGTCGTTACAAATTTGGCGTAATGCCACTTATAATCTAGAAATTGCCCTCATCGATGAAGAAGAAATCGAAATGAAAATTATGGTCCAAACTGGTCCAAAGTCTATTCATCGAACACATCCTCCTTGGTGATTTGGCAAAACAGATTGAATAAATGACAACTAATTTGACAGATGCAGCTTCAACAAGGTGGCCGTTATGAAGCGAGACTCCTCAGTGCCCTCAAATAGTTTTCTAACATCAAGACATACTTCCCATAGTTCGATAATCTGGCCGCAAAGATGAATGCTCTTGAAAATACATTCGATAACAGCTTGAAACAAGTCCATTTCAGTTTACTTTTATTTTTTTTTCCATGAATTCCTAACAATCAAGCGAACAATTCTTTCTCCTTTTTGGTGCAATGTTTGCGTCACATTTTTTTATTTTTAATAATAATAATGACGGCTGCTGGTTTTCAACAATTTTATTTCATTCTTTAACACCAAAAAAAGAAAAAGAGGAGAAAAATCAACAGGAAAATCACCAAGAAAAATTGCTTGAGGGGAGGCCATGCGAGGCAACTGGCGAAATGTACGAATGAAAAGGTTGCTGTGAAACCGAAAGCAGCAAATGACTGTCATTTATTGTGTTGTATTTTAACGTTGATGTCATCTCGTATAATTGAATTTGACATTAATGATCTGATGCGATGTGAATGAACAGCAACACTGCACCACAATGGCAAACAAACATGGCTTAAATGAGACACAAACTTGCAAAAAAAAAAAAAGAAATTCGCAGGAAAAAAAAACGATAAACTCATAAAAACAGCTGCTTTTATTCGTTAAAATAACGTAAAGTGAAGTGAAGACAGCAGAATTAATCTTTGAAAGGAAAAAGTGTTTTTCCAACACTTGTTTTTCACAGTTTTTCATTTTTTCCAGACAAAGGTGTTTAGAGTTTTATTAAAGTGTCACAAACACAGCAGAGTTGTTGATTTGATTGTGATTTCCGTACTTCCTTTGGATGCTTTAAGGCAAGAAGAAGAAAAAGAGAATTTTTTTTGAATTTTTATTTTATAAATAACGAGTATGACACACTCAAATAATTTTCTAAAATTTGTAACGGGTGTGACTGTTTTAAAAATCTTTACAAAAATTGCACAAATTTAAAGAAATTATTTCATATGACTATAGCAGAAGTTTTAGTTTTATTAGAATATTAAAAAATTCAATTAAATGGAAAGTTAAGAATTGTAACGGGTATGACAGTTTTAAAAATCTTTACAAAAATTGCACAAGTTTAAAGAAATTATTTCATACGAATATAGCAGAATTTTTAGTTTTATTAGAATATCAATAAATTCAATTTAATGGAAAGTTAACATTTGTAACGGGTATGACAGTTTTAAAAATCTTTACAAAAATTGCACAAGTTTAAAGAAATTATTTCATACGAATATAGCAGAAGTTTTAGTTTTATTAGAATATCAAAAAATTCAATTTAATGGAAAGATAAAATTTGTAACGGGTGTGACAGTTTCCAAAAACTTTAAAAACAAACGTAAGTTTAAAGAAGTTATTTCATATGACTATAGCAGAAGTTTTAGATTTATTAGAATAACTTGTAACGGGTGTGACAGTTTCCAAAAACTTTAAAAAAATACATAAGTTTAAAGAAATTATATCATACAACTGCAGCAGAAGTTTTAACTTTATTAGAATATCAAAAAATTCAATTTAATTGAGCGTTAAAATTTGTAACGGGTGTGACTATACATCGAAATTATATTTAAAATACATCAACAAAACCTGTAAAAATAAATTATTTTGTAATGCAACGTTGATGGTATTTATAATTGTAAGGGGTGTGGAACAAAAAAGTAACGGGTGTGACATTTTAAAAATATATTAAAAAATTATTTCGTTTATAAATATTTAAAATATCAATTGTAAAGTATGTTTCTATTAAAATTTAAGTTTAAATATAAAATTTATAGAAATTTAATATTTGTAACGGGTGTGATACATTTTTAAAACTACATTAAAATATATAATATATAAAAATACGTTATGAAATAATATAAAATATTTTTTATTGTAAGTTTATAATTTTTATTTCGTGTATCAACGAAACACGTAAAGGGTGTGACATGTTAAAAAAAATATTACAAAAATTTATTTTGGTTATAAATTCTTCAAATGATTTTTGTAAACTTTAATTTATGAAATTTTATAATTGTAACGGGTGCAAAACTTTTTGTAAAGTACAATATACACCCATAAAAATAAAATATTTGTAATATTTTTCCCTCTAATAAGAAGGTAACGGGTTTCACGCTTATTGATTTAACAAAAGAGTGTGAGATTTTCATTATTAAAAGAATTATTTCGTTTATTAATTATCAAATTATTAATTGTTGAATATATTTTTATTAGAATTTATGAAAAATAAAACCAAAATTTAGGAAATTTTAATATTTGTAACGGGCGTGACATTTTGAAAACTACAGTATATAATATATAAAGTATATAATATATTAATAAACGCTAGAATATCATTTATTGTAACGGGTGTGACATGTTAAAAATATATTACAAAACTTATTTGGGTCATAAAATCTTGAAATGATTTTTGTAGACTTTAATTTATATTTTAATTAATTCAATTAAATAAATCCAAAACATATGGAATTTTATAATAATAACGAGTGTAAAACCCTTTGTGAAGTATGGCATAAAAATGAAATATTTGTAATATTTTTTCTTTAATTAGAAGGTAACGGGTGTCACGCCTACTTCTTGAACAAAACAGTAACAGTAAATTACAGTAAAGTACAAAATATTTGTATTATTATACAATATACACCAATAAATATAAAATATTTGTAATATTTTTCCCTCTAATAAGAAGGTAACGGGTGTCACTCCCACTGATTCAACAAAAGAGTGTGAGATTTTTATGATTAAAAAAAATTATTTCGTTTATTAATTATTAGAATTTAAGAAATGAAAACCAAAATTTAGGAAATTTTAATATTTGTAACGGGCGTGACATTTTGAAAACTACACTATATAATATATAAAGTATATAATATATTAATAAACGCTAAAATATCATTTATTGTAACGGGTGTGACAAGTTATAAAATATATTACAAAACTTATTTCGGTCATAAAACCTTGAAATGATTTTTGTAGACTTCAATTTATATTTTAATTAAATAAATCCAAAACATATGGAATTTTATAATAATAACGAGTGTGAAAGCCTTTGTGAAGTATAGCATAAAAATGAAATATTTGTAATATTTTTTTCTTTAATTAGAAGGTAACGGGTGTCACGCTTACTTCTTGAACAAAACAGTAACAGTAAATTACAGTAAAGTACAAAATATTTGTATTATTATACAATATACACCCATAAAAATAAAATGTTTGGAATATTTTTCCCTCTTACAAGAAAGTAACGGGTGTCACGCTTACTGATTCAACAAAAGACTGTGAGATTTTTGTAATTAAAAAAATTATTTCGTTTATGAATTATTAAATTATGAATTGTTGAGTAAATTTTTATTAGAATTTAAGAAATGAAAATGAAAATTTTGGAATTTTTAATATATGTAACGGGTGTGACATTTTAAAAATTATACCACTTAATTATTAAATTAAAAATTTTATTTTTAATATTAAAAGTATTTTGTAAATACAATATAAAAAAGAATTGAATTTAAAAAAATATATTAAAAAAATTACTCACCCTTAAATAACGTCTTGGCGCTGTAATAGAAAAAAAGCAATAATTTTTTAATAAATTATAATAAATGTTAATAAAAATAATAAATATTAATATAAATAAATAATAATAATAAAAAAAATTAATAATAATAAGAAAAATTAAATAAAATAAATATTAATATAAATAAATAATAATAATAAAAAAAAAAAATTAATAATAATAAAAAAAATTAATAAGAAAAAAAATTAAATAATTAATAGAAAAATATATACATAATAAAAAATCTGTATATATAATTAAAAAATATTAAAAATTTTAATTTTAAATACTTCAAAAAATAATATTAAAGATTGAAGGAAATAATAAATATTAATAAAAATAATAAATATTAATAAAAATAATAAATATTAATATAAATAAATAATAATAATAATAAATTAATAATAATAAAAAAAATTAAATAAGTATTTTTTATTACTTATATATATAATAAAAAATCTGTATATACAATTAAAAAATATAAAAAAATTTAATTTAAAATATTTCAAAAAATAAAATAAAAAATTACGTAAATATATTAAAGGAACTAATAACTTACATTCAAATAACGCCTTAACGCTGTTAATCTGTTTAGCTTTGCTCTTTAAAATTTCATCAATTAGCGGCAACATTGTTTGATACTAAGCAACACTTACAAAAAAAAAAATCCAACACAAAATTATAAAAAAAAAACACTTTGTGAGAGAGTAGTATGGTGAAAGTATTTTATTCACCCCACGATAATAATGATTGCATCGTTTATAATATGTTTGTCTAAGCAAGAACAACAACAACAACACAACGACAATGTTCGTAGCAACGCACGACAATAAAAAAAAACACTAACAACCTTCGAACCTTTGAAATTAATCCCTTGCCTCTGCAAGAGGAACGATTTAAGACATGCGTTTATTTGCATGGAAAGACATTAAATTACACGAAATATTTTTGCTTTGTTTTCATAGAAAAAGAATTCCATCGTTCGTCTTACAGAAGAAAAGGGTTAATTTGCCTGCACGATTTTATTTTGGTTTTAGATTTACAATAAAAAAAATAATTTAATTTAACAAAAACTTTGCAATAACAAATCAATGCACAACACTTTCAATTACGTTATTTTTTAAACAAAAATAATTAAGCTAAAGAAAAAACACACACGAATTTTATTTCACTTTACTTAAAAGAATCACAGCACTTATTAACCGGCTTTTTAATTAAAAAACAAATTCACTAATTCCTTCATTCTTTCTATCACATACTAAACACTTTCGCTTCTTTTTACGACTTCGTTTTACGACTTAACAACACATAATAATTTTACGAAAGCTGTAAGCAAATCAATGAACATCTCTTTCAATTGCATATTTTTCCAAACAAAAACAATTAACCTTATTTCCATTGATTATAAGAACAAAAAACTTCTCTCAAAATAATCACACCACTTGTTTACCGGTTTCAATAGAACTCTTTGACTTAATTCCTCTATCCTCTCTATCACTTTGTCTACACTCTAGCAAATACTTCTTTTGATTTCTTATGATATTTATTAAAAGGACTCGCTGTTGCTCTTATTGTTGTTGTTGGTTAATGAACATGTCTTTCACTTGCATATTTTTTTGCAAACAAAAACAATTAATCTTATTTACATTGATTACAAGAACAAAAACTTTTCTCAAAATAATCACACCACATATGTAGCGGTTTCAATAGAACTCTCTCTTCACCCTCTCTCTATCAATTTCTCTCTACATTCTAGTAATTACTTCTTTTGATTTCTTATGATCTCTATTAAAAAGGGCTTGCTGTTGCTCTTATTGTTGTTGTTATTGTTGTTAACTGTGTTGAATTAATATTCGTCTTTGATTTTGACGTTCGGTTTTTTTGTTGCTTTTGGTAATTTTCAATGGAATTTTTTTATTTTTTCACTTTTCTTTGGCTTTTATTGAGAAAATTATTTCAAAATACTTTCTAATTAATGAAATTCATAATTATTTATTAAAAAACACTCTTAATACTTATTATACATTAAATATTTATTAATTTTCATAATTTTAAGTAATTAATTATACTAAAAACACTTTAACAAACACTTTCACTAACGATCCGTGTAAAATCTTAAGAAAAACTGCCATCTTAACTGTGTGGTCAATATAAAAAATAAAATAAAAATAGAAGTAGTAAGCCGTAAGGCGTTTTTTTAAAATCGCCGAAAACGCAATAATAAAATCAAAACGAAATAATTTTATTAAAAATAGAAACAATGTGGGTAAAGACGGGTTTTATCCGTCTTTAAGGTTGAATTTAATTTTAAGAAAAATTAAAAGAAAATTTAAAATCAAGAAAGAAATTTTTTTTAAATTAAAATGAAATATTAAGCGTTTTAAAATGGCTTATCAGGGGAATTGATTAAACTGCTATGATGCTAGGGTTAGGAGCGTTAGGAAGAGAGTTATGGCTCTAGTTTCCCCTCTTAATTAATAAAGAGGGGCCAATATGACAAAATAAAAATTAAAAGGCAATGTAACAATAAAGCTTGATTCCTTCCAATTCAGGCATAAGACCTCTGGAACTGCCTGAAACCGATTCAATTATTGGTAATGTGGTTTAAATAGTTATCCCACTGAGAGTTATCGAGTAATCGTAAGCTCAAGATTCAAATATTTTGCGAAAGTTAGTGTAGCTTACATAACTCGTCTCAGAGGAGTGGACTGAAAAAAGTTAAAGAAACAAAGAGTAACTGGTACCCCTATCCTCCTACCTATCTATGTACATTAGCCAGTAGCGCAGATTCCATGTAAACTAACTTCGTTTGCGAATTATTTTTTCTTATTGGATCCATCAACTTTTCAGTTTTGTTCTGCGGTCTAGTCTTAAAGAAAAAATAGCCTGAAGATCAAATTTTTTCCGAGATCCTTTGCCATCAATTCCAGAAGCTATAGCCGCATAATAACAAATTTTTTTTTTAATTTTTCCAAAGTTTATGGGCTGGACGATACCATGAAACAGATAACAAGCCCGCTTTTGACTTTACTGCATAAGAAATTGCCAGAAAGAATAATTTTACGTTTTTGGGCAATGGCAGTAGACCACCAACACTGAGATTTCAAGGCATTAGGCTTTTTTAGGATGGTCAAAGTACCATTTCCGCAAGCATAATTCCCTATAGCCTTCGAGCCAGTATTCGGCACGTTGTTACCGAGATACCGTTAAAAACTGTATCCAAACTTAGTTCAAATATACCTCCAAAGAATCGTGATTAGTCTCCTAGTCAAGAGGGGATTCTATTACGGACCCAGGAGGCCAAACTTAGATTTTTTTATTGGTCTTTAAATGGAATTTCTTTATTCTCCATATGAGGATACATCCTATAGGAAATATTTTTTATTTTTAATAAAATTTTCTACATGAAATATGGATCATGACTTCTAAAGCCTTTAAATGCCATTTGAAAAGAAAAATATGAAAGAATTGCTGGTGATGTTGGTATTTTTAACTCTTTTTTTTTCTTACTTTTCGAAAGCTTCTGTTGAACTCTGTGTAGGGGTTTTAAGAAAAATGTTTTCATTCTCATTTTTTTTTTTGTTTGTGTTCATCATGTTACTCCTGGTAGACACGTACAAACTATAAAAACCACAAACCACGTTAAGGTTACGTGTGCCACAACTCTGTAGTCATGTTCTTGTCGACATAGTCGTGTGCAAGATCAAGACTAGTAGCAGGGTTATGCTAAAGATTTGTTTTAAGTTTAAAGCCATTTTTCTCTTGGTTCTCCTTTTTTTTTTTTAATTTTTTTCTGTGGGTTTTGTTGCATTATAAATGACATTGTGTGAAACATGCAAATGCTGGATAAACAATTGTGATGATACTTTATGCTGTCGTTGATTTTCTTTTTCCTTTTTTTTTTTTGTTTCAATGTTCTTACATTGAAAAAAATTTTATATTCCTCAAGCATTTAGAAAATTTCATTAAATTATTAGAATTTTTTGCTTAAAGAAAGTTTTTTTTGAAATTATTTTGTAAGAATGTTTCCTAATTGATTGAAATAAATGTTAAAAAAAAAAATTTAAACTCTATGGTAACCCCCTTTACTAATTATACCAGAGGCTACATGCATTCATTTGACCTGTGCAAATATGTTTGCAATAGTGCAAGAATGTTTTTGTTTACCTATGTGTACCGGTACTAATGCTTTGGCAAATAATGCTGATTTAACACTGATTTGAGTACAAAATAAAACAATAACAACAGTAAAATAACTACCACATGAGAGAAGGATACACTGACAAAAAAAAACAATGTAAACAAGTAAACGTAGTCACCGCACTATAAAGCGATCATCCTCAGTTTTCTCTGTTAAATATGCTCAAGACTTAGTTATGTAAACTTGAACATCTAGAACCCATTCCCAACACTAACAGCGTAAACATATTCGCTTTCTACACCTACTTACTGTTGTAATCAAACACTGTTAAACAAAATATCCAATTCCCCACACACACGCACTGTTAATGTTTTCGTTTTATTTGCTCTGGTACCATAGGATGAAAAGGTAGCCTTTGATATTCTCTGCTAAACAAACACTTACACACAGTACTTTATTATGGTGATATATAAACAAACGAAGCATCCACTAACAACCACTACACACACACACACGTGCAATGTTAATCCCTACAAGCTCGTCTTACGGAAAAAACAAACGAGAAAAGCTTTCGTTCATCTGCGCAACAAACTTTGCTTGCAGTTGTAGGCAATGTAAAGAAAAGAAAACACAAACACACGCACTGTTATGAATTCGATTTTACTGCGAGTTCATCTCATGAAAAAGCAAGCAAACACGATCTTCTTTACTTTGCTCGGTTAGACGAACTGCAGTGAATACATTATGGTTAGCCAATGTAAACAAACAAAAGAAAACATCCTGTAACAACGGATACTACTTTATTATGACTAACAACCACTACACACACACACTCGCAATGTTAATCCCTACAAGCTCGTCTTACGGCAAAAGCAAACGAATGTGCTTTCGTTTATTTGCGCAGCATACTTTGCTTGTAGTTGTTGGCAATGTAAAAGTAAACGAATGTGCTTTCGTTTATCTGCGCAGCATACTTCGCTTGTAGTTGTAGACAATGTAAATAAAAGAAAACGTCTAAACACACGCACTGTTAGTAATTTCTTGGTATTACGAGTTCACTTCATGAAAAAGCAAGCAAACACGATCTCATTTGAATTGCTCGTTTAAACGAACAGCAGTCAATACATTATGATTGTATCGCATAAACAAACAAAAGAAAACATCCTGTAACAACGGGTACATTGTTAGTGTTCAACAGCAACACCACACCATACAAAGCAAGTCGTCGGTTTTTCTCAACATAAACAAACGATTGTTAAGCAAATGTATCACAATTTTCTCTTCGTTTTACTCTAAGTGTACGAGCATGCAGTATTTATTGTGGGTGCTCAAATAATTGTTCTCTCTGCACTAATAAACATTGTATGAGTATGTATGTGTAAGTGTACACGTATTTATTTATGCAGATCATAAACAAATTGCTTAAATTTCCTAATACATGTTTGAAATGTCATACACTTTGGTTCTCTGTTCGCATAAGTGTGGGTGTGGGTTGGTGTGTGTTGGTGTTAGTATTAGTGGCTTGCATAAAGTATGTGTTTTGTGTATTGTAGTTGTGGTTTTCAAAATTTGTCAAAAATTTCTAACAACAATAACAACATCTAACGCACACATTCATGCACTCGAAACAAAACTACAATATCATGCAATACCACACAACAGACATTTCAATTAAATTTCTTGTATACACATACACAAGCATAAGTAAATACTCAAATGATTGTTGGAGAGTAAGCAAATATTAACAGTGGTGTCATAAAATTAAGAGTTAAAGCGCATTAACATGTTGTTTTAAGAAAATTATAGCCTATCTAAGGAGTTTCTAGTGGGTTTAGAAGAATATGCGATAGGAATTGAAGGAATTTAGAAAAAAACAAATTATTTGTAATGAAATGAAATTAATTTGGATAAATTTTTATAAAAAATGAAACAAATTTAATGTTTTTAGTGCTTTTTTTAAATTTTTCATAAAACATAATGCAACTATAACTAGTGTGACTGTTTCTATGAATAGTAAACCATAGAAAATCAAATCATAAGAACTTTAAAAACTTTCTTAAGCAATTTTCTATGCCATTTTACATTTACCACTAAAAATATGCAAAAATTTGTCATTACCAAAATTATTATATAACAGAATCCTTGTAATATTACAAAAATCTATTCATGTAACGGGTGTAAACGCTATATTTCCAAACATATTTTGAAATAAAATTGATTTATTCACTTATGAATGAAGTTCAATGAAATAAAAAAAATCTAAAATGTAATGGATGTGACCGCTATATTTCGAAACATATTTTGAAATAAATCTGATCTTAATGAATGAAGTTCAATGAAATGAAAAAATCAAATCTAAAATGTAACGGGTGTGATATTAAGAAAAATCCCATTTTTTTAATGTAAAATTTATTTAACATATAAAAATTTCAAAAAAATTTTTGCTAACCACTGTTTTAATTTAATTTTAAAATAAATTCCTATTTATTTTCATACATTTTATGAATAATTACGGCATGCAATAAAATAATTACAATAACTATTCATAATTGAAACTCTAATAGGGGAAGTGTAACTGATCAATATTAAATAATAATTAAAATCATAGTGAAAATGAAAATCCAAGCACGTAAACAATATTAAAATTAGAAAAGTTTTTAATTGCGAAAAATATTAAAACAAAAAAAAAATGTAAAATAAATATTTACAAATATTTGTAACCATAACGACCGCCATATAATGTTGGTTGCTGGCAAACAACAGCCTGAACGGAAATATAAAAACGGATATCAACGGAAGTAGATTATGGCAAAAACAGAAAATTATATTTAAATGAGCCACACAAAACACAAGAGCAGAGATATTAAATAAAAGGTAATAAAGGTTAGTTAGGGAATGTTAAATAGGTTTAAATTTAAAGAATTAAATTTTTGTTTTCAATATACAATTAAAAAAATGTTTTTTTTTTGTTTTCATTTATTCATTTTATTTACAATTTATCAAAAAAGATAATAAATAAATTCTATAAAGTAAATAATAATATTAAAAATTTAATTTTTTATTTTATTTTTTCGAAATAGGAAAGAAATTGCGACTATTCCTGCTTTTTATTGTGAAATAAATTTAAAAAACTCAGTTCTTAAGCATATTTTCCGCTTTTCCTTGCATTTTTTATTTTTTAAGCATCTAAAAATATGCAAGTATTTTTATTTTCTGCTTTTATTTGCCTGACTTTAAAGAGAAAACAAATACAAACACAAGGAAAACAAAAATTATACAAAAAAAAGTATTCCCCGTTCTTTTAAATGCAGCTGCTGCAGCAATTTTCCACACTTAAACATGCCAGCAGAGCATTTACACTTACGACATCAACAGTTTCTTTTCACTTTTACTCTCTGCACAATAACAGTAATAACAACAACAGCATGAACAATAATAACACAATAAAAGAAACTGTTAAAATATTCAACACACTATAATAAATGCTGCTGCTGCAGTAGCATACTACTGCTGCAGTAGCAGCATACTACAGTATGGCAGAGACAGAGAGAGCACCAAAAGTGAAAACAAACAAAACAAATTAAACACAAGCATTCTTTTAAACTCTGTACATGGGGGACACATGCATCCATACATACACACACAAACACTTATAAAGTAAATAATCACTCCGTTAATAAAAAGGATAAAAGAGCACAAAAAGGAACGAGCATAACAAGTAAAACAGAACAGAGAACACAAAATATTAATCATACGCTTTCTTCTCTTTGCATTTTAAGTAAATAAATAATCATACTTTAAAGCAGAAAAAAACAAAGCGAAATATGAACAAATTAATCAACATATGCAATATAGGGCAAGGCAGTATAGGAAGAGAAGAAAGAAATAAAAAATTCTTTTTAAGAAAGATAAAAAGAGCTTATAAATCTTAAGCTTAAATACTGAAATAATGCTTAAAATCTTTAAATTTTTAATAAAAAAAAATATATTTTAAGACATTGTCACACCCGATACATTTTTTTCTTTTTTTAAATAATGTCACAACCGTTACCGTGTTATACCCGTTATATTTTTAAATATGATAACTTATTGTCACATCCGTGACAGTTTTAAAATTATGTTACCTCAGTGTCACGCCCGTTATAATTTTTTTAATACTTTCATTACTTTTTAAATATGATAACGCTTTCAAATAAACTTTAAAACCTTTAAACATAAAATAAAATATATTTTAACACATTGTCACACCCGTTACATTTTTAAATGTGATAACTTGTTGACACATCCGTGACAGTTTTTAAAATCTGTTAACTCAGTGTCACACCCGTTACAAATTTTTTTTAACACTTTCATTACCTTTTATATATGATAACGCTTTCAAATAATCCTTAAAATCTTTAAATTTTTAATAAAAAAAAATATACTTTAACACAATGTCACACCCGTTACATATTTTTTTTTTTTTAAAATAACGTCACACCCGTTAAAAACATTTCCAAAATATTTTAGCACAGCATTACACCCGTTACATTTTTAAATGTGATAACCTCTTGTCACATCGGTGACAGTTTTTAAAATATTTTAACTCAGTGTCACACCCGTTACATTTTTTTTAACACCTTCATTACCTTTTAAATATGATAACGCTTGCAAATAATCCTTAAAACCTTTAAATTTTTAATAAAAAAAATATACTTTAACACATTGTCACACCCGTTATATTTTTTTTTTATGTCACACCCGTAGCAAAATTTCCAAAATATTTTAGAACAATGTCAAATCCGTTATATTTCTAAATATTATAACGCATTGTCACATCCGTTACAGTTTTTAAAATATGTTAACTCAGTGTCACAGCCGTTACAATTTTTTTTTAATATCATTAACGCTTTCAAACAATCTTTAAGAACCTTAACATTTAAAAAAATATATATTTTAACACCATGTCATACCCGTTACAAAATTTTAAAGATATTTTCGTACAGTGTCACACCCGTTACAAAATTTGAAATATATTTTCGTACAATGTCACACCCGTAACAGGTTTTTTTTTTGTTTTCATAAATATCTTAAATCAATGTCACACCTGTTAAAATTTAAAAAAAAGTGTTAACACCGTGTCACACCCGCTACAAAATTTTTATAACTACATTGTATGTTAATACAGTATCACACCCGTTGGCAATTCTTGAAACATGTTATCATGCATCTGAAGTATGCATCAAATGAATTTAAAACGACAAAAAGAAAGCCGAATTAAGCTTGACATATAAACTCGTCATAATAAAAATCCCAATTTTATAGAATTTCCTAAGATATATGGTGAAATTTTGCGATTCTGAAGTACTTTAAATGAATTTAAAACGAAAAAAGACAAGACGTGTAAATACGTCATAAGAAAAAATCACATTCTTTGTAGATATCCTAATTTTATAGAATTTCCTAAGATATATGGTGAAACTTTGCGATTCTGAGGTACATAAAATGAATTTAAAACGAAAAAAGACAAGACGTGTAAATACGTCATAAGAAAAAGTCATATTTTTTGTAGATATCCAAATTTTATAGAGTTTCCTAAGATATATTGTGAAATTTTGCGATTCTGAAGAACTTTAAATGAATTTAAAAACGAAAAAAGGCAAGACGTGTAAATACGTCATAAGAAAAAATCACATTCTTTGTAGATATCCCAATTTTATAGAATTTCCTAAGATATATGTTGAAACTTTGCGATTCTGAAGTACTTTAAATGAATTTAAAACGAAAAAAGACAAGACGTGTAAATACGTCATAAGAAAACGACACATTTTATGTAGGTATTTTGATTAAATTTTTGAAATTGAATTATTTTAAATCATTTAAACGAACCTAAATGTAGTTACAAGCAAGACGTTTCAATACGTCATGAGGAAAATAAACATTTTTATAGAGATTTTTTTAAACTGTTTGGATGATAATTGAAATTTAAATAGGTTTTCATTAAAAGTTTCTACATTTCTATGAGAAACTTTTCAAACAATTTGCTTATAAAAATGGCTTCAAATTAAATTTCTTGTAACTTTATTTGCCAGTTAAATAGGGCCCCAAAGAAAGCAACGCTATTTTGTAAAACTATAAAACAAAATTTAACAAATTTCTGTAATAAATTTCATTAAAAACTTTTTCCACCCTCTAAACAAAACAACACCAAACAAGACAGCAAAAGAGAGAGAGCGGGGGAAAAAAGGGAAAATTTTAAAAAGAGGGCACCAACAGCTCAAACTCAAATGAAAAGGGAAAGTTTCACTCACACACAGGCAGGCAGGCAACTACTTAAACATGATGGAACATGGATGGAACAATAGAAACAACAACTAAAACTGCTAAAATAGCACAAAAAAAATTTTTGACAAGAAAAGTTTCTGTATGTGGAACACAAATAAATTTTTTTCCTACTCTTTGACTTACATTGTGTTTACTTTTCCATAGAAATTGAGGAAAAATTGAAGAATTTTTAAGTTTTTCTAGCATATTTTTTATAGAATTTAATTTCTTTTGTTTGTTTTTTTCTAAAGAAAAGAAAGAAAAATTGAAAATATTCTATTTCATATTAAATGTCACACCCGTTACATTCATATTATGCTCAATTATTTGTTGACTTAAAATTCTAAGCTTGGAAATACCAAAAATTCATTTGTTCTTTGAAAAAAAAAGCAATGAAAGAAATCATTTTTTAAATATTTTTGTGAAAAGTCACACCCGTTACGTTGTTACAATCTACCTTTAATTATAATAAAAATTGTTTGAATGCAAAAACAAAATAAATTTATTTTAAAAACTAAAACATCTAGTAATTTACAGTAATGTTTAGGCAATGTCACACCCGATACACTTTTTTTCGATTATAAAAAATCAAATAATAACGAAAGCATTTGGTAATTTAATGTAAGTACCAAGAATTTTTTTGTTCTTTGAAAAAGAAAAATTAAAAAAATCATTTTTTGAATGTTTTTTTAACAAAGTCACGCCCGTTACATTGTTACAATCTACCTGTAATAATAATAAAAATAGTTTAAAAGCAAAAATAAAATTAATTTATTTTAAAAAGTAAAGCATTTGAAAATTTCCTATAATGTTTAAATAGTGTCACACCCGTTACATTTTTTTTTTTTTTAAATATAAATTATTATAATGCGAAAACATTGTTATTACATTTAAAAAAAACAATCGTCAATTTTACAAAAACATTTAGGCAATGTCACACCCGTTACGTTTTTTTTTTTTTTTTTTAATTATAAAAATGAAAGCATTGAAAATATGGGAAAAGATCCTGTGACAATATTTTTCTGTAATTATTTTTCCCGAACAGATTTATTTATTCATTCAAAGTTGAAGTAAATTTTCATAATTTCTTTAATTTAGTTTTAATTGCTTGCTATTAATAAGACTTCTTCGAATTTCTTTTGCCACAAATTTACACAAAATTTTATAAAAAGAAGTGAAGAGGGAGAAGGGGTGAAGAAAGTAACAATTTAATATTATTCCACTTCATTTCAGTTGGGTTTGCATTCCTTGTGTTAAACAAATTGCAATTTAATGTTCATTTTATGCTTGTCTGGATCGCTCTCGCTCTCCCTCTTAGTCGTTTTCTTTCTCTTTCATGCTTTTATGCATTCCCTCGGTTTAATGGTTTCAATTGCTGCATTTGTTGCTGTGGTTTTGCAAGGAAAATTTCCAGGATTTTTTTTTTAGTTACTTTACAAAGTGTCTTGCTGTGTGTGCATTTAACAATAAAAGTGGAAAATGATTTTTATTACATACAAAGAGAGAGAGAGAGAGAGAGCAACCAGTAAGTCATTCATTCAATAAGGATTTTGTAAAGGATGCTTGAGCAATTTTACCCCCAAAAAATAAAAAAGAAAAAATACTCGTAAACACATTGCAAATTAAAGCATCCATTTTACTTACATACTCTCTTTATAAAACCACAAATAAAACAAAAAGAGAACGAGAAAGAGGGAGTTTTATCACATAAAATAACACAATTTAACTATTTCTGTTAAAAAGCCATTGAGATTATGTTCTTGCAGGGATTATTTACCCTAAAGTATACTTTAAATTAATCAATTAATAAATAATCACAAAATTTTATTACAAAATTAATAATTTAATAACAAAAATTTAAAAAAGAATTAAAAAATCATTTCATTTCCATTGAGTATTGAATTTATTTAACAACAACCGTTAATTGCCCATTCATTTACTATTCAAAACCATGCATACACGCACACACATAAGTACTCTTCAAATTATACACACTTTTACACACAGTGTCTCTCTCTCTCTCTCTCTTCCCTACACCTACACAAAACCATTTTTTTTTTTTTTTGTTGCTTAACTTTATTTCCGTTATGCTTGTATAAAGAGAGAAGAAGAATCATGAATGGCATCATCATCATTCAATGATGCTGGTGATAAAATAAAAAACGGAAATATTTAAACACGATTTTTATTAAGAGTGGTTTTGCCAGCAACAACAACAACACCAACAAAAGGAAATTTATATCAGCATAAATGTTTACAGTTATTAATTATTTAATATGATTTCTGTTGCATGCAAAAAGGCGTAAGGAAAGAAAAACATGTTAAAAAAAGAAGAACCTAAAAAGATTAAATTAAAAAAAAGAAGGTGACCAACCTTTTAGTTTATTTTCAAAAATAATTAAAACTTTTTGTGTGCAAATTTAAAAAAAAATCAACTACAAAATATCATAAGTTTGATTGGTAAAAAAAAAAAAATTGTAACGGGTGTGACCATAAGTAAAGTACCGGGTGTTACACTTTTCTTAACGGACAGAAACCTTTTTGCTTTCATAAGTTACTCAGGAAAAAATATATCAGTGATGACAAAAAAAAAAAAAAATTGTAACGGGTGTGACAATTAGAAATGTACCGGGTGTTACACTTTTCATAACGTACAGAAAACTTTTTGTTTCATAAGTTACTCAGGAAAAAAATATATCAATGATGACAAAAAAAAAATGTAACGGGTGTGACAATTAAAAATGTAACTTTTCATAAACTTTTCTGCTTTAATAGTTACTTGTAAATATTTAGTACATTAAGACTTTTCTTGCATTAAAAAATTAATGTAACGGGTGTGATAATCAAAATTTTAATGATGGTAATTATATCTTTAATAGATTCATCTTACATTAAAAATTAATGTAACGGGTGTGACAATAAGCAAAGTACCGGGTGTTTCACTTTTCATAACGGACAGAAACCTTTTTGTTTTCATAAGTTTCACAGGAAAAAAATATATCAATGATGACAAAAAAAAAATGTAATGGGTGTGACAATTAGAAATGTACCGGGTGTTACACTTTTTACAATGAACAGAAACCTTTTTGCTTTCGTAAGTTTGACTGGAAAAAAATATATCAGTGATGACAAAAAAGTTGTAACGGGTGTGACAATATAAGAATGTTACACTATTAAATGGACATAAACATTTCTGCTTTAATAACTACTTGAAAATATTTAGTTCATTAAGACTTTTCTTGCATCAAAAAATTAATGTAACGGGTGTAACAATCAAAATTTTTAATGCATATAAATGTAGAAATGATGATAATTATGATATCTTTAATAGATTCATCTTGCATTAAAAATTAATGTAACGGGTGTGACAATATAAGAAATGTAACGGGTGTTACACTTTTCATAACAGACATAAACCTTTTTGCTTTAATAATTACTTGAAAATATTTATTGCATTCGACTTTTTTCTTACATTAAAAACTTTAATGTAACGGGTGTGACAATCAAAAATTTAATGCATATGAAAGGAGGATAACCTTTAATAGATTCTTCTTCCATTGAAAATAAATGTAACGGGTGAGGCAATCAAAATTTTAATGCATATGAATGTGGAAATGATGATAATTACGATCTCTTTAATAGATTCATTCATCTTGCATTAAAAATTAATCCAACGGGTGTGACAATAAAAAATTTAATGCATATGAATGAGGAACCAATGATAATAATGATACCCCTTTAATAGATTCTTCTTGCATTGAAAATAAATGTAACGGGTGTGATTTTAACATAACAAACTTGATACATTAAATACTTATTGACCGAATTACCTACTTTCTTAAAAAAAAAAATTAAAAAATCAAATACTGTTAGTTTCTAGCTAATTATTGTTATGTTAATAAATATTTTTTAATGTAATATGAAATGTAACGGGTGTGACAACTATAATGTAATTCTTTATTGTTTGCTTTAACATAAAAAAAATTGTAGAATAATTGTAGTTATTAAGATATTTTTAATTTATGAAAAAAACTATAACGGGTGTGACAAAGTGTAAATAATTTTTTAAAATGCAAATTAAAATAATTACTCTCGTTTTAAATAACTACTTTAAACATGCAATAATTAAAAAAAATAATAAATTATGTAACGGGTGTGATAACGTGTAAATAATTTTTGTTATGCAAATTAAAATACAAATTAAAAATAATTTACATTGTTTCCAATAACTACTTTAAACATGTAAAATGTAAAAAGAATTCTGTAACGAGTGTGACATCCTTAATAGCTTCCAAAAATAACAATTCTAAACATTTGAAAAATAATCCTGTAACGTAGGTGACTTTCGTGATAGTTTAAAAGAACTTTAACACGTTTAAAAATTAATCATATAACGGGTGTGACATTTTTGATAGTTTTAACCAACAATTCTAACCTTTTAATGCGTTTAAAAAAACAATCATGTAACGGGTGTGACATTCTTGATAGTTTTAACCAACAATTCTAAACTTTTAATACGTTAAAAAAAAACAATCATGTAACGGGGGTGACATTCTTGATAGTTTAAAACAATTAAAAATTTCATTTTAAACATTCAAATTAACAATTGAAAATTGAAATTAATTGAAAAAGACAATTGAAATTAACTTAGGCGTCATATACATTAATGTAACGGGTGTGACTATTATTTAAATATTTTTTCTATATTAAATGCATTTAAATTTCTTTTAATCGATTTTTTTTTAATTATTTTTAATTGAAAAAAATTTTTCATGGGAGAAATTTATATTTATTTTATAGCTGGCCACCCTTTTTTTAACCTTTTATTTCTACGGACCCTCTCCAACCATTAACAATATGCCCATAATTAATGACTTTTTTATCGTTTTTTGTTTTGGTTTCTGTTTAAGAGTAATTTATTGTATCACATAGCAAAACCACAACAGCAGACGAGGAAGAAGGAGAGAGAGAGAGAGAGAGAGAGTCTCAATTCAAAAGGAAAAATTAACAGTAAAACCATAAATAAAACACACACGCACACACACAGACATTATAAATGCGATACAATTGTGATAATAATAATAACAACAACAGCACACAAAGTATACAAAGGCAATTAAAATACAAAAACAAACACAAACACAAAGGAAATGAACAAAACAATAGAACAACGAAATATTAATTGGAGAGTGGAGAGCAAAAAAAAACCAACAAATCAAAACAAACAAAACGGAACAGAACAGAACTCCAATACATTTGTGCCTGACCAGTGTCCCTTTACGTAGTCAGCCGTACAAGCATAAATCATTATTAAAGCAGACTGAGAGACAGAGAGAGAGTGAGAGAGAGCAAATAAAAAACACCAAATACCGTAAGAGAGTCAAGAGTAAGTCAAAACGTATGAAGGATCGTACGATTCCTGCTTTAAAATATTTTCTTCAGTATTTAAAGGGTTTTTATTGAATTTCAATTCGTAAACACTGTATGCGAATAAATGGAGAAAGTGAGTGAAAGAGAATAAAAAAAAATAAAGCAACCTGTACACAACAGTTCTAGGTCCTTATATGTTGTAAGAAAACTGGTTTTGTAAGGCATACCCTTACACAAACGCATGCAGAGACACATACAGGCATTATGAAAAATGCATAGAAAAGGAGAGAGGGAGAGAGAGTTACAGTAAATAATACAACAACAACAACAACAACCAAAGAGCCAGTACACAGCCAAGTGTAATTGTTTGGAAAAAAATATAATGTCATGTAAACACTAGCCTGCTGTGCAAGTACACTCACACACACTTACACATACACACATGCATGCAAGTGTAACAGTTTGTAGCTGTTTTTGTTGTTGTTGTAAAACACAGTTAAATTCGACGTTTTGTAACGAATTGCAATGAAAAAACAATGCAAAAAAAACAGCTTCTGTTAAACAAATTAAGAAGTCATGCAAAGAGACAGTTGTTGAGGTACGAGGGTTAGGTTAGGAATTAAAAAAATTTTAGCAAATTCACAAGAATATCCTAGTAAGAGTTAAAATATCGCATTGTTTGTAAGCAAATAATTTCTATTAATAGCAGCTTTTGATATGGCAATAGCAAGGGGCCTATAATATCGAATCCAGCACATAACATTCGTCAAAGTTTTGCCAGTGATGAATGCAAATATAAATCGATTAAGCAAGCAGAGAAGGCCTTATAAAAGTTAAAAGTGACCATAAAAGTGGTGATTTAAACGTTCTACTTATTACGGGGTAATTAAGACCACAATATCTTCGTACAAGCAAATATAATAATAATTATAAAGAAATCTAAAGAGACTGAAAGCATTAAGGATGTGATTACCGCCAGGCAACATCTCTATGTAGTTAGTAGCGCAAGTATCGCTTTTATTTGCGATTCCGTCCCAGTTCCCAGGAATAGGCTTTGCTTTACGACTCTTTAAAGCGTGTTTTGCATTTGAACTCGAACTCATGGAAAAATTAAAGCCAGCTAGGCCTTAACAATGCTTTAGAATGTGGTGCTTAAAAGCCAGGGCAACAGATTTTCAATTTTCAGTAATGCAAATCATTTCTTACATGGGAGTTGGACATCCACAAGTAAAATGGTTGCACAAAGGGATTCATAGCTTATTTTTCAGTGTATACAAAAGGAAAATAAAACATAAAAAAATTTTTAAAATCCTGTTTTTGAAGAATTTTACAAATAGTAGTATTTTACTACTTTTTTCATTTAAAGAATTTTATTTAGTTTTCATTGTTATTCAAAACATAATGCATAAAACAATCAATAAAATTTAGAAATTTCAATTTTTAAAATAGTAGTATTTCTACTACCTTTTTTAAATGTATAACTTTTGTTACAATTTTACATAAAAACCTTTAGAAAATGGTATAAAATCTAAATAATGATTCAAATCTCATTTGTACTAAATATTTCGAATAGTAGTATTTTTACTACTTTTTCAATTTTAAGAATTTAACTCAGTTTTCATTATTATTCAGAACATAATGCATAAAACAATCAAAAAAATTTAGAAATTTCAGTTTTTAAAATGTAGTATTTCTACTACTTTTTTTTAAATGAATAAATTTTTACAAAAACTTTACATAAAAACATATAGAAAAATCCCTAAATCTAAATAATGATTCAAATCTTATTTATACTGGATTTTTCAAATAGTAGTATTTTTACAACTTTTTCAATTTTAAGAATTTAACTTAGTTTTCATTGTTATTTAGAACATAATGCATAAAACAAGCAATAAAATGCAAAAATTTCAATTTTTAAAATAGTAGTTTTTCTACTACCTTTTTTAAATGTATAACTTTTGTTAAAATTTTACATAAAAACTTATAGAAAATAGTATAAAATCTAAATAATGATTCAAATCTTATTTATATTGAATTTTTCAAATAGTAGTATTTTTTACTACTTTATTCATTTAAAGAATTTCACTTAGTTTTCATTGTTATTCGAGATAAAATGTATAGAATAATCAATAAAATTTAGAAATTTCAATTTTTAAAATAGTAGTATTTCTACTACCTTTTCTTAAATGAATAAATTTTTACTAAAATTTTACATAAAAACATATAGAAAAATCCCTAAATCTAAATAATGATTATAATCTTATTTATGCTGGATTTTTAAAATAGTAGTATTTTTACTACTTTTTCAATTTTAAAAATTTAACTTAGTTTTCATTGTTATTCGAGATAAAATGTATAGAATAATCAATAAAATTTAGAAATTTCAATTTTTAAAATAGTAGTATTTCTACTACCTTTTTTAAATGAATAACTTTTGTGCCAAATTTTATATAAAAACTGATAGAAAATGCTATAAAATCTAAATAATGATGCAAATCTTATTTATACTGGATTTTTCAAATAGTAGTATTTTTACTACTTTTTCAATTTTAAGAATTTCATTTAGTTTTCATTGTTATTCAAAACATAATGCATAGAATAAGCAATAAAATGTAAAAATTTCAATTTTTAAAATAGTAGTATTCTACTACCTTTTTTAAATGAATAACTTTTGTACCAAATTTTATATAAAAACTTATAGAAAATGATATAGAATCTAAATAATTATTCAAATCATATTTATACTAGAGTTTCAAATAGTAGTATTTTTTACTACTTTTTCAAATAAAGAGATTTTATTTATAGCAACCATGCAACTTTAAAATTTAAAATATATTTATTGAATTGCCTCTCTTTTGACTCTATTCTACTGCAGATTTATATACTCTTTAGCCAATTGCAATTGCAAAATGTATTAAAAAGGCTGCTTTTGAGAACCTGCATCGATTTACGTTTGCAAAATGTAATTTAAACAACAACAACAAAAGAAAAAAAATTTATTGAGTTTCCTATGCCAGGCAAGCAAATAAAACTCCTTCAAATCCTTTGAACAACTTAGTTACACTCCAGCTGAAAAGTCCTTAAACTTTTTCGTTTTGTTTTTTTTTGCTTCGTTTCTCTCGTTTTTATTGCTAAACTTGCAATTGAGTTGGGAAAATAAAAAGGATTGAAAAGAAAAACTTTAACTGGGTTGTAATAGAGTTTAAATGTAGTACTCCTATCGAGAGAGTGGCCCAAATAATTACAGGTGGAACATTTATTGGCATTAGATACAGTAGAGTCTTATGTTCGGATTCTGTTATCATTATGAGATGTAAATGTCATTTTGTAGGAATTTTTACTGTGCTACTCCTTAGATTGTGCTTTGCAGTCAATTACAATCTATCTGTCTATGCTGTCTGTCTGTCCCTTGCTGTGTTCCGGTTCCATTTGCTTTAAATGTATTGCAGTCAATTAACAATTTTATGTGCTAAAGAGCAAAACGAAGTGGAAAAATAAAACGAAAGAAAACAAAAATTTTAAAACTTGTCTAACTGGGCCTTTGCATTAAACAACAGTAGAGGAGAATTTTAACTGGAAATCTCATGTTATTTATTCGATTCTGTTTCATTTCATTTCCTTTGTATTTTCATGCCAATTTTCATTTTATTTCTATGCCATTTTCATTCCATTGTATTTCTGTTCTTATTTCCACATCATTTCCATGGCATTTCGTTTCCATTTTTGTTTCATTTCCATCTCATTTCTATTTCGTTTCTATTTCTCTCCATTTGCATTTAATTTCTATTTCATTTTAATTCCGCTTCGTTTCCCTTATGTTATATTTTCGTTTCTATTTCATTGTTTTTCAATTCCATTTTTAACATTTCATTTCCATTTTATTTCCATAATGTTTCCACTGCATTATATTTCCATGTCATTACCATTGGATTGTATTTCGGTTCTAATTTCCACTTCATTTCCATACCGTTTCTTTTCCATTTCATTTCTATTTCGTTTTCATTTCAATTTTATTCCGTTTCCAGTTTATTTCTATTTCCATTTCGTTTCCATTTCAATTTTATTCCGTTTCCAGTTTATTTCTATTTCGTTTCCATTCAATTCAATTCTATTCCATTTCATTTCAATTTCATTTCCATTCATTTCTACTTCGTTTCAATTTCATTTCGATTTTATTTTCATGTCTATTTAGCTTTCTTTTTTATTTCGCTTTCATTTCTCGAACTTTCATTCCTATTTCGATTCCATTTCATAACCATTTCGTTTCTATTTCGTTTTTATTTCCATTTTATTTGCATGACGTTTTAATTTCATTTCCTTTTCGTTTGCATTTCAATTTTATGCCGTTTTCATTTCTATTTCGTTTCGTTTCGATTTCAATTCTATTCCATTTCTATTTCGTTTAAATTTCATTTCCATTTCGCATTCATTTCTCCTTCCCTTTCATTTCTTCCACTTTCATTTCTATTTCGATTCCATTTCGTTTCCACTTCCATTTTATTTCTGTTTCATTTCAATTTCGTTTCCATTTTCATTTTACTTCTTCTTCATTTCAATTGTTCATTTTATTTCCCTACTGTTTCCACTCCATTATATTTCCATACCATTTTCCATTACATTTCCATGCCATTTTAATTTCATTTCCCTTTCGTTTACATTTCAATTTTATTCCGTTTCCATTTCATTTCTATTTCGATTCCATTTCAATTCTATTCCATTTGTATTTCGTTTAAATTTCATTTCTCTTACCTTTTCATTTCTAGCACTTTAATTTCTATTTCTATTCCAATTCATTTCCATTTCATTTCTATTTCGTTTCCATTTTCATTTTACTTCTGCTTCATTTCAATTCTTCATTTTATTTCCCTACTGTTTCCACTTCATTATACTTCCATACCAATTTCTAATTTATTTCCATGCCATTTCAATTTCATTTCCATTCATTTCAATTTCATTTCAATTCCGTTTCCATTTCATTTCCATTTCGTTTCGTTTCCATTCAATTCTATTCCATTTCTATTTCGTTTCAATTTCATTTCTCTTTCCCTTTCATTTTTCGCACTTTCATTCCTATTTCGATTCCATTTCGTTTCCACTTCCATTTTATTTCTGTTTCATTTCAATTCTTGAATACGTATTCTCACCCTCACTGTAAATTCTTTGATCGCTCATAAATATGCTACAATTTTTCTATGCCATGTTCAACACATACATCCATCCTTAGTATTCTGCAACTACAATTAGAGTGCACATGTGTATGTGTGTGTTGTGTAAAATACTTTCTACTTTTGCAATGGCTGCAGTACAAAATAAATAAAAAATATAACAACAACAACAATTACTGTCTTAATATTTCCTAACTACATGTGTTTGGCTTTGTGTTTGTATTTGTGTTTACACTCCATAAGGAAACTAAACAAACCTATGTATGTGTGTTGTTTACATTTGTCGTCCCTTATAAAGTATGGACAGAGAGAAAGAGAGTGTGAGTAGAAGAGAAAAGAAAAGAAATGAGATTGAGTATGCTTATGAGAGTATTTCCTAAATGTTGCCTTCGTTACGTTATATTACAAGCAATTTATAAAGAACATGATGTATGTACATGTGTGGGTGGTTACTTTTTAAATTCTTGTTACTCTTTTCTTGTTCTTGTTGCTCTAGTTGTATGTTCTCTCTCTCTCTCTTTTTCTCACACTTGCACAAGTGCTTATAAGAAACCATATAGAATTAAATGCACAAATAAATTACGGTGTTAAGGTAAGCAAGAGAAAATTTTGTACTTTTTCGCGTTACCAATTAAATTCTTTTACAACTATTAGTTATTATGAAGTATTGTATTTTTTTATGTAATAAAAATATTTGTTGGAAAATTGGCAACGCGTTACTTTAATTTTAAAATTTTTCGTTTTTATTATTAAATTACAAATAATAGCCAATTACAATTCTTGATATATTTAGAAATATGATTGTTTTTTAACCAATTTATTGTAATTCGAAAAATTGTTTAAATTAGTATTTATATAAATAATATTTTTGCATAATTGGCAACGCGTTACTTTCTTAAAAATTTTTACCTTTTTTTTTAAAAATAAAATTCAAATAGCCAATTAAATTTCTTTGATGAGAATTTATACATGATTTTTTTTGCATAATTTAATAAGTTAATTAATTTTATTATTGTAATACTAAATTTTTTTTTTTTGCATTGTAAATTTGTTTGATTTTTACACTAAGTAATTTTTATCGTATACTTTATCATTTAAAGTTTCTTAAGGCAATTTATAGCATTATAAACAGTTTAGTTGCATAATTGGCAACGCGTTACTTTAATTTAAAAAGTTTTAAACCTTTTTTTTATTAAAAATAAAATTAAAAAGCATAATTTAAGCCAATTAAACTTTCTTGATATAATTTAAAGCATCTTTAATGAGTTTTACAATAAAATTGGCAATGCGAAATCAATTATTTAATTAATCATGCATTTAATACAATAATTTTCATGGTTAATTAGGTTTATTTTTTCTATTTGTTGTTTATACTTTTCAAATTTATGATTTTTTTAATATTTTCCTAAGTCAAAACTTAATCTTTAAGTTTCTTAACAATTTAAGCATTATAAACTTTATGCTATTGGCAACGGTACTTTAATTTAAAAATTTTTCTAACGTTTTTTAAATAAATTATTTAGCCAATTAAACTTTCTTGATATATTTCATCTTAAAGTTTTCAATAAATTGCAATGTCATTTTTTATTATCATGCATTTAATACAAATTTTCAGTGGTTAATTAGGTTTATATTGTTGTTTTATTTTATTTTTTTAATTTTCGCATGCCCAATATTGATTTTCACTAAGTAATTTTTTCCGTAATATTAAATTTCTTAAAACAATTTATGCATTACTAAACCGTTGATAATTGCAAGCTTTATTAATATCTGTTAATTAAAACATATAAACCTATAAACCTTATTTTTTGAATTTAGTATTGCCAACCATGTTCATTTTTCTCTCTATCTTTTAGCTTTACAACTCTTAAATTAATTGCACTTATTGAAAGTATGCCATTTACTCAATTGCCTGCCTAATACCCCTACAAACCTCAATGCGAGTACATTTTGATTAACTATTGAATTGATGGCCCTATTCTAACCTCAAATTATAGTAAAAACTTTAGCATTTGAAACCATTTGAATGGATATTCTAATGCCACACACATACATTCGTATATTCTGTTTAAATATTTGAATTTATTTCAAGCATTTCATATTTAAAAAAGAAAGAAAGCGGCAATTGAATGTGTTTGGCATGGCATAGAATAGCCAACTAGTGAGCCGTGCAGCCACTCATTTAGTTAGTCCTCTGAGGGAGGTAGGGAAAGAGGAGTTGTTATAAAATAAAATAAAAACAAAGATAAAATATGTTCGTTCAGAACATTTATTCACTGTTTTCTTGTTTTTTTTTTTCGTTTTTCTCTTTCAATTGAGTTTTAGTGGGTAATGAAGGCAACATTATTGGGTTTTTAGGGCGTACGCTAGAGGCGTTTTTCTTAACACAGTTACACACTCGGAAATTCGCATTTAAACACCTACATTTTTACACTCATACAAACGTAACAAGCCTGTGAATGTGAGGAAACAAAATAAATGATTTCTTGATTAAATTACAAGCATATTTACTTAATGGATATGTTAATTTACATAAAGTTGGCAATGCCATTAAGCCAAAAAAGAATAAATCTTTCTTTCTTTTATAAATAAATTACATATGAAGGTAGTTTGAACTAAAATTTGTGCAATAAATTAATCAAAATATGCTTTAAACATTTAGTTTAAATTTTGGTATTGCCAACTATTAATTTAAAACCTTATAAGCAATTATTTTTCATTAAAATATCATTTGGAAACTGTAATTTATAATGGAAAATAAATTTTCTTTTGTTAATCGGAATTAAAAAATTTTCGCATTGCCAACTCCTAACTGAAAACTGTTAAAACATTGACTTTTTTCATTAAAATAACTCTTTGAAACTGTAATTTATAATAAAAATTAATTTTCTTTTAATTTTTTGGAATTTCTAAAAATGTTCGCATTGCCAATTGTGTACCAAAGTCAATTAAATATTTGATTTTTCATTACATGTTGTTGTTCACGTTCTTTATAATTTAGTCGATTATGTAGCTGACTGATTCCCTCAATTAAGGGCAATATACCATCGAGTGGAGTCAGATCAGCTAAACCTATGTTCGTCTGACTAACGATCAGTTCCGATAATGCAGATGTGAAATTAGAAGTATCGTTATAAGGTTCATAAGCCGGGATCAATACGGTTGATTTATCCCAATAAAAAGTTGTAAAAACAACCTAAATAACCCAAAGTTACAACGGGAAGTATCAATAAAAGCCAGCAGCAGAGTATGTATCCTACCACTACAAAACTTTCGAGTTTCTTTATATTCGTAGGGGAGAGTTTGTTGAGTTGAGGATATGTCGCATAATGCGGAGTTAAAGCACCGTATTCGATCTCTCAATACACCAGGTGGAATCCAGGACATGATGACAGTAATTCACAGATTATATATTGTTTCCTAACACAGTTGGTAATGCGAAAATTCAAATTTAATGGTATTTCAAGATTTTTTTGTTTATTTTGTGTGCCTTAAGAAATGCGTACAGATAGATGTACTAAAATTTTTATGTTTACTTTATATTTAAAGAAAGTTGGCAATGCGAAAATTTTGATTTTATGGTATTTCAAGATTTTTTGACTTTTTTTGTATGTTTAATAAATGCTATACATAGAAGTAATACAAATTTTTATGTTAAGTTTATATTTAAAGAAAGTTGGCAATGCGAAAATTCAGATTTAATGATATTTCTAGATTTTTTTGCTTATTTTGTATGTTTAATAAATGCTGTATATAGAAGTAATATAAGTTTTTATGTTGACTTGACATTTAAAGAAAGTTGGCAATGCGAACATTTAAATTTTATGGTATTTCTAAATTTTTTTTGCTTATTTTGTATGTTTAATAAATGCTGTACATAGGAGTAATACAAATTTTTATATTGACTTTATATTTAAAGAAAGTTGGCAATGCGAAAATTCAAATTTAATGGTATTTCTAAATTTTTTGTTTATTTTGTATGCTTAATAAATGCTGTACATAGAAGTAATACAAATTTTTATGTTTACTTTATATTTAAAGAAAGTTGGCAATGCGAAAATGAAATTTTTTTAGAATTAAAGAAATTTTTATAAAAATTTTTAACGTAATTATGAAAACAATATCAAATTAAAATTTGTTTTAGTTTCAATTGCCAATTTTGTTTCTAAAAAGTTGAAAATTTTCTTTCTCTTCCAAAATATTTGGCTAATTAAAGTATTGCTTTACTGTACTTATTGTTGTTTTACTTGCATTGTACTAATTGATTTGATTTTCGTTAATTACAAAAACAAAACGAAATGAAAATCAAAAGTTTATGCTCTAGTTAACGTATCGATACGATAGGAAAATAGTGCCAAATCATGCTGCTACCAGGAGAAGTTTTGCAAACCAATTGCTGCTGTAAATATTTCGTTTTCAATTTCTCTTTCTTTTTACATACCCATCCCCACCCCCGCCCTAAAAGCAAAAAGTTTTATTAACAATCAGCAGTTTTTATTGCTAAAACAATTAGTAAAAAGTTTTCGTATCAACCCTCACCCTTTTGCCATTCCATTCTATTCCCCTTCTGTGCTTAACTGCAATTTTGTAGTTATACCGTTAACCCTGTAGAAAATTCCAACAGTATCCTGTTTTCAAAATTTATGATACTCGTCTTTTATTGACCATTGAGATTTGGTAATGTACACCACACCATCCCCTTCCGATTTAGTTTGCAAGTTAGTATTAAAAGATGTGAAACAAAACAGAAAAAGGAAGGGATTATTTGAAAGACAAAAAACAGAAAAAAAAAATACAAAAATCTTGATAAGACTAGTGAAATATGGCAACATTCATTCATTCATTCATTTATTTATTTTCAGGAGATAAAAATCTGTCGTATATTTTTATTTTTTTGTTGCTTAAATGGCTGCCATAAATTTTAATGACATTTTTATCATTTCATTTTAAATGTTGTTGTTCAAAAAAATTCTTAACATTTGCTTGGAAATGCTAAACAACTAAAAAATTGTAGTTCTTAGAGATTTTTTTTCTTGGATTTTAAAGCTTCTTGTCTTTAACCTTGGCTTTAATCAGTTGTTGGCTTAAATAATTTATTATAAACACACAATAAACGTAAACAGCCACTTACAAACAACAATTTGCTGCTGAATATTGTCCTAAAAAGCCAAATTAGTTGAGGTTAAGCACACGCTATTTAAAATCGTTTATTTTTGCTAACTTTACATTGTCCATTGCACATGCATGCGAAGTATTTAACACACAGGCACACACACACAGACACACACATTACCGCCAAGTACAGTAAACAAAGTTAAGCTTTTACACTCTCGTCGTTTTCCTCTCTCAGTAATTCAAACTACATACACCTACTCATTAACGTACTGAAACAGTGAGGCAAACTAACAAACACTTACTTTCGCTCTTCCTCTAACAAAGTCTTCAGGCAATCCATTCTTCAACAAAAAGAGCAGCAAATCGTACACACACACACACACATACAAGAATACTTAAGTGGCCATTTTTTGTAAGAACAAATCTGAACACAACAAAAACTTCAAGTTTCTTGCATAAACACACACACACATACACTCAACGTTGGTAGCATTTGCTTGATGTTGTGTTTAACATGTTGGCTGGGGCTTGCGTAGCAAATATTTACAACCCACGCTTTGTAGTTTATTTTTATGAATGCAGTCGTCGTCGTTGTAGTTCGTTCGTATTTTTGTTCTCCAACATTGTTGCAATTGTTACATACATAAAGAGCATCGTACCTAACATATGTTTATATGTATGTGTGTATGAAGAACACTTCGTATTTAAACGGTATTTCTAAACAGACAGCTTTAAAATAAAACAACAATAACATGTATTGGCTATTATTTCTAAATGGTAGGTAGGGGAAGGTAAGCCAATGGGAATATATAGATAATGTAATAAATGTCAGGCAATTTTTCATACTGACGTTGCATTGCCAACTGTTTGCAATAAAAAAATGATTAATACTTGATTTTTTTTATTATCGCATCGTTTCCAAACTTTACTTTACGATAACAAATATAATTTTCTTATTTATTTAACATTTTAATATATTTTCGCATTGCCAACTATATGCAGAAATGTTTAGAAATTGATTTTTTTTATTAGCACAGCATTACCTAAGCAGTACCTTATTGTAAGGAAATATATTTTTCTTAAAGTTTACATTTTTAGACATTTTCGCATTGCCAACAATATGAAGAAATGTTTAGAAATTGATTTCTTTTATTAGCACAGCATTACCTAAGCAGTACCTTATTGTAAGGAAATATATTTTTCTTAAAGTTTACATTTTTAGACATTTTCGCATTGCCAACTATATGAAGAAATGTTTAAAAATTGATTTCTTTTATTAGCACAGCATTACCTAAGCAGTACCTTATTGTAAGGAAATATATTTTTCTTAAAGTTTACATTTTTAGACATTTTCGCATTGCCAACTATATGAAGAAATGTTTAGAAATTGATTTCTTTTATTAGCACAGGAAATATATTTTTCTTAAAGTTTACATTTTTAGACATTTTCGCATTGCCAACTTTATATTTAAAATGTTTATAAATCAATGTTTTATTAAAATATTATTTGAAATATCTTTCTATAGGCTTACCTTCCCCTTCCCCTTTTTTTTGGTATGCTTTCAGACATTATTTTTAGGTTATGTTGTACACGATTCTGATCGTGGGTTCACATTTCATATGTATTTTTCTTGCTCTTGCTTCAACTTAAAGCTGTGATTTGTCTTCAACTTCATTTGCTGGCCAGTTAGTTAAAGCGATTTCCTACCGTTCTTACTTAAAATTATAATGGAAGCCCGTCATTAAGTTGCCATGATTCAAAGCTAATGAAGTATTTATAAAGATATAGGCACAACGTAAAAACAACAACGTCTACAAAACGCCCATATTTAGTTGAAACGGAATTAGAGACACTCTGCACAACACAACCATTTCTGTTAAGTTAACAAATCAAAAATTAGGCTTAGTTAACAATAATTAGGCTTGATAAGAGACCACTAACGGAAGTGAAAGAGTTTCTTTCTTTCGAAGCAATTTAAGGTGTTGCCAAACCATTTTAGGTAATAAAGAACTAACACAGTAAATGGTTGTTAACTTCTCTCCTATATGGAAATCCTTAAAATATTTGAAATGAATTAAAAACAATATACAATGGCGTTGCCAACTATAGACTTATATACGTACCTATAAGGTATAAGGTCAAAATACTAATCAATCTAATCTATTAAACTTATTGACTAAAATAAAAAAAAACAATAACTTTCGCATTACCAACTACAACCACATTTTATTAGTAAATTAAAATTTGCATAAAATTATTGTTAATGATTTGAACTCGTTTTAGCACTTTTTAATCTGGCAAATTAATATAAGTTTAATCTTCGCATTGCCAACCACAATATAAATTTCATGATTTTATAAAAACCATTATAGTATTTCATAATTTTCATCCCTCTAAAGAAGTTTATTTAAAAATGATTTCGATAACATTGTTTTATAGTTTTTTGCATTGCCAACTACATATAGGCTAATTGGTTGTTGGCATCAGAAATAAAATCTTTGCAAGTTTATTGAAACTGATTGACAGTTTTATCTTCCCTTAACAGCTTAATTCATAAGGTAACTAATCAAATATTTTTTTATTATTTTCTCGTTGCCAACTACAACAGAACTGTTATTATTTCATAAATTTTGAAATATTTTAATGGAATATTTACAATGTTTAACAATATAACGTATGAGAAATACATCATTTATAATTTTAAGTAAACAAATTAATGGTTTATCAACATATTCTATGTTTTTGCGTTGCCAATTAATCCATTATTTTAGTTATTTTAAAGAAATTATTTTAAAGTATTCTTGATTTCTAATTCAAAATTTTTCTTTTTTGTTTGAACACTTAATTTTTTACTTAATTTGAATTTTTGCGTTGCCAACTAATTATTAATTTCAGTTTTTTAACAGGAATTTAATATTTTTTTTTAATAAAAAAAAGTAATTTTTAGAAATTATGACAACTTCTAGAACAACAACAGGTATTCAAGATTCATTAGTGTTGCCAATTAAATTCGAAATATTTTAAGTTTATTGAAAAAAGGTTAACTTAAAAGGTTAACTGCAAACTAACAACAATAAACCATAATTAAAACCAGAATTAAAATTAAAACGTTAATCGTGTCTCTTGATTACCTCTTTCTCTTTCTTCCGCCACCGTCCAGACGCGCCAGCTGTGTCTTGGTATTACGTGTAAAATGTCAAATGGTGTGTTAAACTGAAGGAGTGTTACACTCACGTAACCAACCACACACTCCTCAATGCTTTGCAAAAATGACAATCAAACAAAACAACAATAAAACAAGATTTGATTTTTTTTTCTCCTTTGTTGGTTGATTTTTCATTTTCTTTTAAATTAAAATTTAAAGGAAAAACAATTTCAGTAAATAAATCTGAATTTTTAATCGTTTTTTCATGAGCTTGGTAGTTGTGTTTAAGCATTTGGAAAATCGGTATAAAAAAAAACTAAATGCCATAATGTTGGTTGGCAACAACTATGACCATAATAATAAAAATTATTGTATTTTTTTTCTTGCTTTTTTTTAATTTTTATTAAACAATTGCGTGTCTGACATTTAAAAGCATATTCTGGCTCTTGCTTTGCTGGTTCACAGTGGCATCTTTGCTTTTTAAAGTCAATTGTAGGCCTTTTAAATGTCATTATAGCACAGGAAGGAGAGGGTGTCAGCAATCTGTACATGAAACAAGCGTTTAATGGCTCTGTCACGTTTAATAATTAATGTGCCATAAAAAATTAAACAAAAAAATACATACAAATTAAATAGTAAGAAATAATAAATTTGTTATTAAAAGCCATGAATTGAAAAAATAGTTTCAACAACGGAAAATAACAAATAATTGGCAATGCAAAACCAAAAGAAAAGTTAAATTCTGCTAGAAAATTAAATATAATTTAAAAATACAAAAAAATTGTTCCAAATAATAATAGACAATAAATTTTTGGCAATGCGAAAATCAAATTGGCAACTCCATTCAAAAATTATTGTATTTTAATAAAATAAACTGCAAATTTCCATGTTTGTAATGAAGAAAAATATGAAACACAATTTAAAAATACAAAAAAAAAATGTAATATTAGAAAATATGTTGTTGGCAATGCGAAAAACAAATAGGCAACTCCATACAAAAATAAATGTATTTTAATAAAACAAAATACAAATTTCCATGATTGAAATGAAAAAAAATATAAAACACAATTTAAAAATACTAACAAAATTTTAAAAATAATAGAAAATAGGTTGTTGGCAATGCGAAAATCAACTAGTTAACTCCATACAAAAATTAATGTATTTTCATAAAACAAAATACAAATTTCCATGCTTGTAATGAAGAAAAATATGAAACACAATTTAAAAACACTAAACAAAAATTTTCAAAATAATAGAAAATATGTTGTTGGCAATGCGAAAAACAAATAGGCAACTTTTTGCAAAAATTAATGTATTTTAATAAAACAAAATACAAATTTCGTTGCTTGTAATGAAGAAAATATGAAACATAATTTAAAAATACTTAAAAAGTTGTTCAAAATAGATTGTTGGCAATACGAAAATCAAATAGGCAACTCCATACAAAAATTAATGTATTTTAATAAAATAAAATATAAATTTTCATGCTTGTAATAAAGAAAAATATGAAATACAATTTAAAAATACTAAAAAAAAAATTTTAAATAACAGAAAATATATTGTTGGCAATGCGAAAAGGAAATAGGCAACTCCATACAAAAATTAATGTATTTTAGTAAAACAAAATACAAATTTCCAAGCTTGTAATGAAAAAAAATATGAAACACAATTTAAAAATACTAAAAAAAATTTTAAAATAATAGAAAATATGTTGTTGGCAATGCGAAAAATAAATAGGCAACTCCATACAAAAATTAATGTATTTAATAAAACAAAATACAAATTTCCATGCTTGTAATGATGAAAAATATGAAATACAAAAATTTTTTGGTTAATTGGCAACGCGTATTTTTTATAACACCGTTTTCTCAGTTTATGTATGAGACCAAATACGTTTCACTAAGCTAGTAAATTTAAAGATGTAATAAATTTGTAAATAATTGGCAACTCGAAAATATTTTACTTGTTTTTTTAATGCTTTACATAACAAGAAATTCGTTATTATTATTATTATTTCCAAATCCAAATATATTTTCAATAAAAAAAAAAATGTTAAACACAAGATAATAAATATTTATTTGGTAATGCGAAAGAATTTTGTTAATAATAATATTTTACAAGTTGTTCATAACACAATATAATGTTTAATATAGTGGAAACATGAAAATATCATAAATCTATTATTAATTGGCAACTCAAAAATATTTTTTTTATGTTTTTCTATAAAAACAAAAATTTTCGATTGGATATTGTTATTAATTCACAATAGCAAATATGGTAATCTTTTATTTTTATTAAGAAATAAAAAATTAAAGCTTAATTTTGGAAATAAAAACAAATTAATTGGCAACTCTTAATAATTATTTTCATGTTTTGTCATTAACAAATTATTTAATATGGCTTGTTAATAGAGAATTAAAAATATATGCGTAAAAGTTGTTAAAATAATATAAAAAATATTTAATTGGCAATGCGAACGAAATTTTTATTCTTTTAATCTCTTTAAGAAATAATATTTTAATATTATTATTTTAAGCTTGTAATTTATATTGTAAGGATTATTAACTTAAGCAATTGTAAATGTTATAAATTTATTATTATTTGGCAATGCGAAATTCTTTTTTTTTGTGTTTTAGTTTTTACTTATTTTTAGCAAATCTTTTGGAATTTTTTTTTTATATACTTAATAGAATAAGAAAATAAATATTTAATTGGCAATGCGAAATCCTTTTTTTTAGTTTTTACTTATTTTTAGCAAATCTTTTGGAATTTTTTTTTTATACTTAATAGAATAAGAAAATAAATATTTAATTGGCAATGCGAAATTTTTATTTATGTTTTGTTTTGTTAACAATAATTTTGAATATAAGATTTTTTTTTTTTTGTTGGCAATAGATAATTAATAAATAATTAATTAGTTAAGGTAAGAAAAGTAAAAATTTAGTTTTTTTTATTACAAATATGAGGATTGGGAAATTATAAAAATTCCAATTCTTAAATAAATTTAATTATTGAATTGAATTTAAATATTTTCATAAAAATTCTTCATTAATTTCTTATTTTTTTTTTTTTTCTAGATTTTAATTTAATTTCAAGCCATTAAAAGTGTAGGATAAGTTTAGGATAAGAAAACATTTTAATTGGCAACTCATAATAGTGTTTGTGTTATAAAAAATTGCATCATAAATTTCGCAATACAACTGTGCCTAAATAAAACATTTTTTCAATGGAATCTTCTTCATTATCTAGTGGATTAGACTATGCCTGGCCTCAAAAAATTTTTAATAGCCGTTACAACAGACATGGATAACCACAAACTAATGATGATTTTCGTTGGTTGTTGTGTAACAATTTTATTTTATTTTATTTTCCTATTTTTATTGTTTGTCTTAACAAATGATTACAATACAAGACTTGCATGAATGTTTTCGTGGATCTTTTTTTTTATATTTCATAGCCTTAATATCTGGTGGTAATTTTTGTTTTTTCTTTCCGCTAAAGCTGTTATTGCGGCTGCATTTGCAATAGAAACCATGTCTATCACCACTTGAGTATCTTGCCTGTTTTGCCAATGTTCGTCTGTTTGTTCGTTGGTAATGCCTTTTGGCTTTAAAAGCTCATTTGGGTCATTCATTCATCGTAAATAATTTGAAACTATTTAAACTTTAAAAATAAATATTCGTTTTCTTATTTTCTTAAAGAAAAAATGACATCTTTGCCAACATCTTCAACCAATAATTTCAATTTTTCCATTCCCACGTTTAACGTTTTAAAGAAAATATTTGCAAGTCTTCACCAAAAATTTAATTTTCCTCAAAAAAAAAAAAATTATAAACCCAAGCCATAAAAGGCAAAGGCATCCGAAAACTTTAACCTTTAGCGTAAAGAAACACAGTGAAACAAAAAAATGGTTGGCAATACAATAAATTTCATTTAATATTTCCCAAAACAATTACAAAATTTTATAATTATTCTGAAATTCATAATAAATTCAAAATACTCTACATTCTATAAAAATAATTGGCAACACTTTAAACAAAATTTATAAAAACAATACGAATTTTGCTTTTAGTTGACAACTAAAATGCAATTTAATTTAATTTTCTAAAATTTTCTATTTTTTTAAGTTTTTTAAATAAAATCAGTGTCTATGATCTATATTCTTCCAGGTTGGCAATGCCGTTTACCTGGCAATGCCTAATATTTAATATTAAATAATAATACAATTTAATTTAAATTCCAATTTCTCAAAACAATTACAAAATTGTAGAATTATTCTGAAATTCATAATAAATTCAAAATGCTCTACATTCTATGTAAATAATTGGCAACACTTTAAACAAAATTTGTAAAAACAATACCAATTTTGCTTTTAGTTGGCAACTAAAATGCAAATTTCAACACTAAATATTATTTTTTTTAAGTTTTTTAAATAAAAATCAGTGTCTATAATCTATATACTTCCAGATTGGCAATACTGTTTACCTGGCAATACCTAATATTTAATATTAAATAATAATACAATTTAATTTAAATTCCAATAATGTTTTAAAATTTTTTATTTAATTTGATTTTAGTTGGCAATGCATATTATTACATTTAATTTTTTAAAAATTTTCTTACAAAAATAATTTTTTCCCTAGCATGAATTGTAGTTGGCAATACCATTGTTCTTGAAATGTATGTTTATATTAGCTGAAGCAATAAATTGTAGATATTTGTAAAATTTTCTTTTAAAAATGACTTTTTTTCCTTAGTATGAATTGCAGTTGGCAATGCCATTGCTCTTGAAATGTAAATTTATAATGAATTAATTTAAAATGAATTAAATTTTCTTACAAAAATGACTTTTTTTCCTTAGTATGAATTGCAGTTGGCAATACCATTGTTCTTGAAATGTAAATTTTTAATGAATTAAAACTAATTTCTATAAGTTTTAATTAATAAATTGTACATTTTTGTATAATTTATATACAAAAGCGATATTTTTCCTAATTGTTTGTTATAGTTGGCAACACTATTATACCAAAAACCTAGGTATGTAGTAAATCGAAACAAATTTATGTAGATTTAAATATAAATTGTAAAGATATTCGTATTTTTTTATTTAAAAACACAATATTTTCTTTAATTTTTCTTTAGTTGGCTACGCTATTTATACCTAGAAATTAAATATTTTAATAAAAACCTAAAAATTTAGATAAAAATGCATATTTTCTGTTTTTGTTTTATTTTTATTAATTTTTTATTTAATTTTATATGTTTGCCAACATATTATGCTGAATTTGTAATCGTATGTTTAGGTATGCAATTTAATTGAGTCAATATTTGCTTAATTGAGAAAAAACTTTTAACCGTTCAGGTATAATAAATATACGCAATATCTAGCTTGTCAAATATCAACAGGAAGTGTTCGGTTACTTATAATATGCTCACTAAACAGACTTGTAACAGTGCTGTATTTAAAGTTTTACTGAATATAATAACAATTAGCATTTAATTGAGCAATAATTAATTGAGATTATACATGAAATATTGAGCTCAATATTGGCGTTAATTGCAATTTACGCAATAAAAGTGCATATGTGAACGTAGTATAACTGTTACCAACTCCACTGTAGTTAGCTAAAGTCTATAACCCCAATAGACTTCCGTGGCAACATAAAATAAAAATTCAAAACATTAAATCAAAAGGGAATCTCACACTAACAGGGTTTCGAAGACATGCCATTAGTTAATGCTGATTTTTTTTTCTCTCTTTAGACTTGGCACCACTTAAGCAAAAGACGTGACTAAATTTATTACTTACTTTACAAAAATTAAAAGAAAATTCCAATATGTTAACAAAATTCAATAAAAATGAAAATTATTTTGTATAAAATCTGGCGTAACCATAACGAAGGAACCTTTGCATGAACTAAATTAGAATTGCCAACTGAAATTAAAAAATTCAAAAAAAAAAAGAAAAGAAAATGTCTGTGAATGTTATTTAAGTGTCTGTCACAGCATGTTTTTTCCAATGATTGAAATTCGAAATGCTAAATAAGCCTGAAATAATGTTTTCGATTTGGTTTGAATTGATTTCGTTAATTTTTTTTTTTAATTTATTTACTTGAGCAGCATGTGTAGTTTTAATTGCAATTCGGGTTTTCCACTTGTCGGTTTAACATTTCAATTAAATTTGCAACAGACGGTAAATAATTAGCAGTTGCCCATGTTTTATCGCATACATAAACTAATTTGTTGTTTAAATGTAGTAAAGAAAGGTCATATGGCAACACTTGTTTCGGTTTGTTTACACGTGAAGTGAGTAGGAAAATGTAGGTAAAGCACAATTAAAGCAGCAGGCGTTTAAAAACTTACATGGAAAGAAAGACATTTTTTGTGAACTGCGAAAAAACATTTTTTTCTATTTCTTATTCCAGTTTGCCAAAGCATTTGGATTCCAATTCCATTTGAAAATAGATTCTGGAAGTTTAACATTAAAATGGTAAGATGATGCCAGACTTAAGCTTTCAACGATTTCGTCTAAGTAATCACAATCGTTAAGACGGCCCTATAATCCGTTATTAAGGCAATTGCTTATGTAAACTTCGTGGTAGGACCACTAATTTTATTATCATGAATACACTAGGCTGCCAGTATCCAGCCTTAATCTGTTAAATGCTTGTGATCAAAGGAAATTGAATTGTTTATGGCCGTTAAGGTGAAATATCTCAAAAACTTAATCACTCCAAACCTACATGGCAGATCTTTTCTAATTTTCAGTTTACATACATAATTGGCCATTACAACCCTTCAGTCAGGATTACGACCTAGCTTCTCATACCATTTATGTTGTGTGCGTTAATTTTATACATGAGTGGTGGGACCTACAGTTTAAAGTCGACACCGAACGACAGATTTTTTGAGAAGCTTTTCATGGCAATTTTTACTCTCACAGTCTTTGTCAGAAATCTTCTGAGAGGAAGTCGCCGTAGAAATATTTTCTCGTTTTGATGTCTGACCTGGGATTGGAACCCGGGCCTTTTGTCTAATAAGCCAACACACTACCCACTAGACCACGGTGACTTCAACAGTTTAGGGCCTAAATTTTTCCCCATTAAAGACAGAATAATATTTGTGTTGCTTTAATAAAGGTAAAACTACTAAAAAAAAACGCCTTTTAGAAGCAACAGTGCTAAAAGAAAAAGTACGAAAACGTACTTTGTTTATCAAAAGAAAGTACTTTTACTACTAAATGGAGATTTTTTGCTAAAATTACTTTTTTAGAAAAGTACCAAATTGTACTAAAATGCACTTTTGCTCCTAAAAATATTTTTCTTTGCCCTAAAAATGTTTTTCTTTGCCCTAGAAAGTATTTTCATTCAAAAAGTACCTTTTTAAAAAAGTATTTCTTTAGAAAAAGCATTTTAAAAAGGTAATAAAATGTACGTTTTCTTCTTCTTTTCTTCAAAAATTCATGTCCTTTCAAAGATGAGTTTTAAAAAGAAAACAAATATTTCTTTAAGCAAAGTACTAAATAGTACTTTAAGTAACTTTTTTCTAAAAAAAGGTGTTTTTATTTTTCTAAAAATTATTTTCCTTTAAAATTAACTTTTAAAGGGAAAAGTACGTTTTTAATATAAGTATGTACTTTAAAAATAATACTAAAATGTACTTTTTCTTCTAAAACGAAAGTAATTTCCTACGAAAAAGTACCTTTTTTTCTTAAAGAATTGTTTTTCTACAAGTTTTTTCCACAAAGTGTTTAAAATTTTGAACAAATTTTGCTCGATTTATTGAAATATAACGCCACGGGCAACAAGTTTTTAAGGGGATTCATGTTCAGTCACGATACTAAACGAAATTTCATTGTCTTCTAAAAATTTCTTTACATACTTGACTGTATGTTCTATTTAAACTACTAGATGTATTTTGTTTTCATAATTATTTGTTCTTACAACGATGACAAAAAATTTCTTTTTTAAATTTTCTCTAAAAAAATCTACAAATCATACAATTTCCAATAATTTTCAATGAAATATGGCATCTTTTGTAAAATATTATTGCCATATTAATAATAACGAACAAGATTAAAAAACAATGCTGCCCATATACTGTAGTTGACACATCAAACAATGCTTGCACGCTATGGCAACACAAACATAAGAGAGTTGCCGTGTAGCTTACGTATATAAAAACCGAAAAGATAAGAAAATAAAAACTGAAAACGAATGAAGAAAAATCATAAGAGAAGTATACGAACGCTATATAAACAAAGTATTAGACGTGAATGAAGTTTTCTTTCGTAATTAAAATTAAGAAACTTAACAATAAAGCAATAACAAATAAAAGTAAGAGCACAAGTTCGTACACACACCCACAAACAATTCACGAAAACAAAAAAAGAAAATATGGAAGAGAGTAAATACTCATGGGGTTTAATACACGGGCGATAAATATACAGAGGCAGAGAAATAATCCAGTTTATCGCACAAGAGAGCTGTTGCCGTAATACGAATGGTTTCACATTCATTCTGTTCGTGTTTTTAGCATGCAAATAGACGAACGTATATACGAAGTCGTTACGAAAACAATAAATAAAAAAAGTATGGATTTATTACACAGGGATACAAGTAAACAGAGATGCTTACATCCAAAAAAAAAAGTTTATTCCGGAAAGAGGGCAATATTGACGCCAAAATATTATTACAAAAAGAAAATGTAGTCAGAGTTTAATGAAGAAGAGAGATTATCCTCGGGTTTCAAGGAGATATACGTAAACAAAGCACGAAGAAGGCAATATTAATACGAACTATATTTGATATTTAAGCAGGTTTACACTTAAAGAGAACACTGTTGATGTCAAGATGTTCTTACAAATACAAAACAAAAGAGTAAATATCGTCAAAGTTTAATATGAAGCAGAGATATGTCTTCGGGTTCTAAGGAGATAGAACAACAAAGCTCGTTAAACACAGTATTATGATATAATTAGGCGAACTCTTACGGAATGTATTTTTATTTTTAGCATGTGAAAGGCAATGAGAACGATTACCTAAACGGAAAAAATTTCGGTAAGCATTTCCAGTATTTTCGTTTGCTATAAACGAGTGGAACTTTACGGATAATTCTAGTTTTATTGATATTACACGGGGGATAGACCTTAAAGGGCGAGAGGAGAGGGTAATACAAGTCATTTTTTTGCATTTAAATTTCGCCCTAGTTTAGTAATTCACAATGGATAAGTAAATCGGAGCTTAAGGGGGGAAAGGAGCGGGTAATATAATCATTTTAAATATTTTCTTAAATTTAAAGTTGCCGTAAATAGTGTTTTAGTTTATTAAACAAGAAATCGTGGTTCAGATCCCTAGCTCAAGCCCCTTTCGGAAGTTAAAGGCCGTTTACGCTTTGCAAAACTCTCGGAAAATGTCCGAAGGTTAGGTTAGGTTAGGTTAGAGGACGTGGACTTGTCAGTTCTGACAAGTACAGTACACGGTGGAACCGAATTGACTCATTGTACTACGTCCTAGCTTCTCACACCACTTATGTTGTGTGCGTTAATTTTATACATGAGTGACGGGGGGACCTACAGTTTAAAGTCGACTCCGAACGACACATTTTTTTTTTTAAGAAGCATTCTATGGCAATTTTTTACTCTCAGGATTTTTGCCAGAAATCTGCTGAGAGGAAGTCAACGAAAAATTGTTTTCAAATTTTCGTTTTGATGTCTGACCTAGGATTCGAACTAGGGACTTTTGTCTAATAAGCCAACATACTATCTACTAGACCGTGGCGACCTCAAAAAAAATGTCCGAAACTAAAATAAAAATTCCCGGAAAGAGATTCCACAACAAAATAGTAACAGTGTTACCAATATGAAAAAAATTCTTCTAACCTAATGCTTCTTCTTTTTCTTTCGAAATATTTTTCATTCACATTACAACAATTTCTTTGTTATAATATGGCAACCCCTTTTTTTTCGTAAAAGAAAAAAAGATGACTTTTTGACGTAAAACAGTGTTTAGCTGGCTGTCAATTGTTGAAAGTTGTATGAAAAAGAAAAAATAAAAAAAGTTTTGTGAAAAAGTGTGGTATGGTGTTGCTATAAAAAAAAAAACAAAATTATGAAAATGTTGGGCAGTGTTAAATAAACTAAGAAAATTTGTAAATACAGAAAACAACAAAATTTTCGATTGAAAAATAATAATCAAAAAAATAGAAAATAAAATAAAAAGTGCTAATAAGGGAATGAGAAAAATGAATGAAATATTGGATGATGCGTCTAATAATCCTTTGCTTGAATTCAGTGTTAAATTGTGTGCAGCTGTGAAAAAAGAAAAATGCCTTTACGATCGCACTTCAGTGCATAAGAATACATCGCCTGATATAGAGACTGCATGGGCTAAAGTGGCCAAAGAATGTAATGAAACAAGTAAGTGGTGGGTTCTTTGTTGTTATTGGGCAGAGCATATCGTCGTGTCGTGTTAATAGAGGTTTTTGGAGTTTTGTTTTCGTTTTCACTTTAAACATAAGTACCTTATAGATATGCACACATACATACATCCTAATCAAGTTTACTGTGGTGAAGTGTGTGTTTATTTATTTATTTTTATTCACGATATGTGCTTGCCGTATGTTTATTAAACTACTGCCTGACTGGTTTCGTTTCTTTCTTAACAGTTGCTTTCAAACTGTTCTGCTACACAATTGTGAGAATATAAATAAACAGCTTTGCATTTTCAAGTGTTAAATGGTAGGCAATTACAAAGTAATCATGCTTTACAGTGTTGCATTTATGAATACAGTGTTGTATTCATAATTTTTAAAAGTAATCGTTTATTTTAAAAGGTTTTTATTATAAAAGATTGTTAAATTATTATAAATTAAATATTAAATAAATAGAATAATAACAGCAACTAATTTAATTATAAAAAACAGCGAAATGAATTTTAAAACAAAAGTTGTTGTTTGAATGTCCTTATATCGTATTAAATAGATATGCTTGCAACCTAGCTTCTCAAATCATCCATGCTATGTTTTATTATGTATAAACTGAAACACTGAATAAAGTTCTAACTCTCGTGTCCTATTCCCACAATAAAGACTTTTGCTTACATTTCTTAAACAACTTCTTTGCCATCACTTCCGGATTTGAAATATATTTAGACAGTTTTGCATTTTCCAACTTTTATAGCGAAAAATCTGCTTAGTTTTCAATTTAAATTGTAACATTTTTGTTTCATTTAATCCTTCTCTTTCCCCATACAGTTGATTATTGTAAATATCGCTGGAAGAGCATGCACAAGTCGTTCTATCAAAACTATCGTCGCCGCCGTAACTATTATCTACACAAATTCATGACCTTTCTGCTAGAGGCGGAGGAGAAACCCATTGAACAGGATCAGGAATCTTTAAATGGCGACAGAAATTCCATAGATAAGTACAATGACGACGTAAGTCACCCGGAAAGTGAAATGAATACGATTAACATGGATGAAGAGCAGCAAGAGGAGTGTGAAACGGACAGTGATAGCCAAACAGCTAGTGCTGAAGAAATCAATGAAAATTCGAATGGAAAAACTAAAGATAAGTTGAAGGCTGGCCTGCAAGGTATAGTGGAAGAAGAATTGGATAAGGAAACCTGTGAGAAACGTAAACGTTTGACACGCAAAAGAGCTTGTAAAAGGGGCTTGGATCCAGAGTTAATTAACGAACTGGTTGATGAATCTGTGGAAGAGAAGCGACCGCGAAGAAGTTTAACGGAAATGCGCAAAAGTTTAACGCAACTGAATGAGAAGCATATGCCGCTGTACAAGGTTGATAGCAAGACTGGGAAAATAAAGCACTGTAAAGTGACTTTAGGATTGGATTTAGAGGAATTAAAAAATGAAAATTTGAAAATATATGATCCAGACAATAAAAGCCAGGCTAATAAAATAAAGGAAATAAAGAAAATGGTGGATCAGTCGACAAACATGGACATTAACCAGCATGATGCGAGCACCCAATATGAAGTAGTTCCAGATATGACCGATAATCTGCTGGATGAAATGTTTTTAAATTCAGTTAAAATGCAACTCAAGGAAATGAACGGACGACAGAAAATGTCTTTTAAAAGCAAAATCTATCATGCCTTAATGGAAGTGTTCGATGATGTTAGTGATTTTCCTCAAAGCATAGAGATTGTTAAGCAGCCTAACAAAACAGCAGCATCATCACCACCTCCGTTATTTTTTAACACCACTACGGGTGAGTTAAGGTTAATGCGCGAGCTGGCTTCTCTAGTACAAGCCGCCAAAACTACTCCGGAAATTGTCAAAGCCCAGGATAAGGTGCCACCTGCTGCTTCGAGCGTTAATAAATCGCCCGTAAACGCCAAAACTGCGCCTAGTCCCATACAAAACACGGAAGCTGTTAGCAACAGCCCATTAAGCCTCGGTATAGAGGAAGACGATGACTTGGATTTCAATTTAACCACAGAGAATTTAGATGATGATGAAGACTTGCGTTTGCCTCGCTCATTAGATGAGATCATGATTAAGTCAACCGACAATCGTGAAGTGAGCAAAGGTGGCGCAAATGTTATGGGTTTGCCACGTCACGTTTTACAAAAAGTAGTAAAGGTAGCGGGTCCAAGTGGTAGCACTATTGTGGCACATAATGGTGATAAAAAACGTATTTATCGCATCTATCCCAAAAGCATTACTAGCCAAGAAAATCGTTTCCTAGTCAATAAAAATCCCACTTCAGTTGGTACATTCTATGTAGCACCTTCTAAGACACCTGGTGTAGCACAAACAACACAAGGTTTGAATAAATCCAATAGTCCGGCACCCACCATAAGTGTTAAGAATTTCGCTAATAAGTCAGCCAATGTGGCTAATGCCTATCCTAGCTCCACCACCACCACCACCACTGTCGGTACAAGTCCACAACAAAATCATAACAATCATAATAATAATAATAATGCAACAATAATAAAAAAAATTACACAACCGGCTTTATATAAATCGGTACATCCAGCCAATCGTATTTTAAATGCCACCACAGGATTATTTCAAAATGTAACTTCATCGCCTTCACCCTCACCACCATCAGCTAATCCAAATACTAGTAAGAACAATCAAATTTCAACTACAAATGGAGCATCTGGATTGCAAAATAAATTCAACAACTCTATAAGGACTGTGACTGCCCAACAACACTCCATGTTGCCACCGTCTTCAAATACACATGCGATATGTTCATTTCAAGCCAAAAAACCTATGCAGGTGCGTTCCCATATTCACATGCAAAGACGATTCTCCGTTTGTGGTGCCCTTGGCACAGAAAAATCAAGTTATACAAGCACGTCTGCGTGCTCCAACCAAAGCAATGCTAGTAAATCTTCCAATATGCAAGCACTTGCACCGAAAATACTAATATCGAAGCCTGTAAGCTTAAATAAATCTGCAAGTAACGCTAATGGCAACACTACAAACGATCCTAATAATAAACCAAAAGAAGATACAAAGAACCAATCTGATGCAACAAATTCTAAACCTACTGAGGATCCAACAAAACCAACTGCTGATGCCTCCGCCACAGAGGGGTCTTCAGCCAAAGAACCAGAAGAAATGCCTATAGTAGAGACAGCCGGTACCATAGCAGCCGATAGTTTGGATCCTTTGTATGTCAAACAGACACCTATTAAATCAGAGCCTTTAGATGATTAAAGTATATAATTTATACTCCTAAAAAAACATATTTAAATTAATTTAAACTAAAAAAAAAAAAGAATTTTGTTCATAATTTAAGATTTTAATCAATAAAACCAAAATAATTTGATTGAACTGTTAAAAAGAATTTTATAAAAACCGTTTTTAGTTGTAAAATATTCTATTAAATTATTAATTAACGGTTTTATATTATAATTTAAGTTTTTATTTGACATTCTTTTTCATTTTTTTTTAATTTTATTTTATTTTTAATAAAAATAACCACAAATTTTTTTTACTCATAAACGAATACTTTGTAACACTATATCAGGTATTTAGATAAAGCAACAAAGCATGTAAAACTGTATTTATAATACAACACTGATGCTATGCAAAACAGTTACAATTCAAATTTAATACTTGGTGAAATAAAAACACACATACACTTTAAGCAGCCATTATTGTTATTAAATTTGCCTTTTGTTTACTTACTTAAGGCAACAACAAATCAAAACAAAACAACTTGCCGTGTACGTGTACGCACTGCACACACATACATAGTTAGCACGTGGTAAATAAATACAATTGGGGAGAGAGAGAGCGAATACCTAGTGGTGTTATCATTGATAACAAAACAAAGCAAAACAAAACATGCTTACAGTGAAGTATGAAAAATCATACAAAAAGCTTTTAAATAAGTAAACACAGAGAGAAGGAGAGATTGTGTGTTTCACAGTAATCTTAACTAGGAAGGCGGGCGTACAAATCATAACAAAACAATGTTGTTCCTTTAAATAAATAACAAAACTCACCAAAGAGCATATGTGGTAAGCAAAACAAAGAGAGAGAGAGAGAGCAAGCAAAACAATTCTCTTTTTTTTATACACAAGGAATGTCTATTACTATGTACAGCAATAACTGTTAAAAGAAGAAGAAGAAAAAAACTTACTTGTAAAATTCTTTGGACGCCAACAATTTTATGATTTTCTGCCTTTATTTTTTTGTTATTATTGATGAAATACAGTTCAATTATGTTTAATTCTAGTTTATTTAATTATTTTCAATGTATTTTTTAAATAATTCACAACACTTTATTGATTTCTTTTACTTTTTTTAATAACTTTCACTTCACTTTAACACTTTACGGAGCTTTTTCCCACGCCAAACTGTGTTCTTAAGTTCACATTAATAATTACTAATACTGTTGCTTATTTTGTTGACATTCGTGCATCTTTGTCGCTCTCTCTCTCTCTCTCTCTCGGCAGACGATAAAAATCTCTTTGCAATTGCCTAAAAACAATAACAAAATTGATCGTGTTTTTGATTTCGTGTATGCAACTGCGTGTGTTTTCATTTTCTTTTTGTTTCGCAGTCATTGTCTTTGCAATTTCAACAAAACCAAAAACGAATTGCATATTGGTACAACAACAACAACAAGGAAAAAAAATCAAATGAAAACAATTAAGTAATAACAGCTGCTTTTACAATAATAACATAGGGATATAGCTGTATGTATACAAATACACACACAAGTGATATGGTGTGTTGCTAGCAAGCAACAGCAGGTAGTTGCGGACAAATATTGTAGTTACTAGAGTAACAATAACGGCATAAACGTAGTGAGTAAAGTAAAGTATTGTAGTGAGTAAATGCATATAGAAAGGAAGAGAGTGAGGGTAGTTTTTCTTGTGTATTGCTTTTATTCTTGTTGTTGTTGGTTTTTTCTTGGAAACAATAGTTGCTGCTTTTGATGTTTCACATTTCTTTTGAGGGTTTTTCCCAAAAAAAGAAACGAAAAGAAAAGAAAAATAATGTACGTATTTATTGTTGTTGTTGTATTTTTTTAAGGGTATTTCCGTTAACAAAATATTGTTATTGTTGTATTTACATCAATGCTAGTTATCAATACTTAACATGATAATGATGTTTAGCTTAGGATTACTGTGTGTTTATGCATCGTGCCTGTATGTTTGTGTGTGTGTTAATGATGTTGTTAAGCATGGTGGTGGTGATTTAAATCATTACTATTGATGTTGTTGTTGTTGCCATATTTCGTTTTTTTGTTTTTTATTGTTATATTGTACAGCTGCTGCTGTTAGTTGCTTGAAATATTATCGTTGGCTTTGTTTTTTTGGATTTTCATTAAATGTCTGTTGCTGTTGTCTGTCTGTCTGCTTGTAAGTGTATGTCTGTGTGTTTTATAGCTTGCTTGCCTGTGCATGGCTTATAACTGAGCATGTATTTAGCAGTCAGTCGTCTGTCTATGAAATTGTTGGCTGCCTGCTGCTGTTGATGATGCCCAGTGTGTGTGTTTTTGTTGTAATTTTATAACTATTTATACAGTGAGTCAACAATATGTGAGTGTTTGTGTGTGTGTACGGTCTCTACATCATTATAATAACAGCATAAGGTTGCTATCGTCACAACAATAAAACAACAGTTTGCAATATCAATACCAGTGTTAACAATTTAGTGCTTTTTTTTAGATTGTTTTTTATTTTTTAATTTCCTTTGGTAATATAAACTGGATTACGCTGTACATTGTACGTTAAGCTTCATATTGTACGAACACGTTTTGAAAACATTCGCGGCCAAGGACGAGTATACTCGTCTTTGACATGGTATCTCGCACTGCCAAGACGAGTATACTCGTCCTACTTTAAATATATTATAATATGCAGGCTTTTGAATTAGCAAAAAAAAATTTTTTTGCCAATCGACACAATAGTGAATTTCCAAGTGTTGCCAATTTTCGCAATGTGTCTCGTTTTATTCCATTTTTTTTATTTTATCCATCTCTGTGTGATTTATTATTTGTTTTTCTACTAAAACGTACGTAAATACGAAAAAGGATATCGAGTCCTTCTGACGAGTATACTCGTCATTGATTTTCTACTTGTAAATGTTTATGTATGATAATATATGTGCTCCTCTTACCAAGAAATAACTGGGTTTTGGTAAACCATAACCCTCAAAATATAAATGGCAATGGGAAAGACTTCCTTTAATTTAGGCTTGGCAGCGAATGTGTTAAAAATAATTTCCTCCAGATAAGCATGATAAAACACAGTCATTTAATCATGAGGAACACAGTATCCTCCTGTAAAGAACGCTGGCGCAACATTCGCACCTCATATGCTCGTTCCATAAACGTTAATAAAATACCAGCCAGTGCCAATCGCACAAAACCCTATTACCTCCATGAAGAATTACAATTCTTAGCGTTACACATTACTCCCGGTATACCAGTGTCAAGACGGTCCACTTCTAACAACTACACAACCAGCAATAGCTTCTATACTTCACCGCGCAATGAAAAATCGGGGGATATAACCAAAACTAGTATGTGTGATGAGTCCATAGATAGTTATGCCGCTGTAATGCATGAGGATAAGGATGATAAAACGCAGTTATTCAATCAGGAGGAACGCAGTAGTAGCAGTGAAAATAGTGAGGCCACCTCAAAAAATACCCAAGAATTGGAAACTCAGGAACTTCAAACGCAGGCTGAAGTAACACTACCTCAGCAGCAGCAACAACAGCAGCAGTTGCAGCCTTTGCAACAGCAGCAACCAGTTAGGCAACCCTCTCCTCCTGTACACATTGTGGTAGCAGATAACGACACCGAAGAACCAGAATTCCATCCTCCTCCGCCAATGGTACATATCGAAGAGGATAATGTGGAATTGCAAATAGAAAATGATCTCAGACGGAACACCATAAATTATGCTTGTGCCCCACCCAAAAAACGTCTACGTGTCAAGGATAACTGCTATGCCTCCGATAATTTCATTGACGCCAAGGTTGGTAGTAAAAATTTTAGAGATCCTGATAAAAAAAAAACAAAACTTGACTTTCTTTTCTTTCTTATGGTTTTTAGCCTGCGGATGTTTTACCACAACAACACGACTATGATGGCGTATTCCTGCAAAGTTTGCTGCCCGAAATGAAAGCCATGGATTTTCGCCAAAAGATATTATTTAAGCGGCGTATTTATGAGGTCTTGGGTGAAATATTTGATAATTCTACACAGGCTACCTCAACTAGCAGCAGTTTAAGTTCTTCAACTTCTTCATTGGGTTTGGGAAACGCACTGCCTTTAATGGTAGTCAATCCATCTGATTTGAATATGTTGCGTCACCTCAATAATATTTTACAAGATCACTCTGGCAGCACCAATGGCAGCACCAGCAGCAGCAATTGCTAGAATACGTCTTCAACACCGGCTAGATCGGCCAGTATTTCTTCAACCGTAAATTCTACATACGCCAGTCCCTCTTCCGTTACAGTGCCCGTAGATAAAATTGGCGCCACCACCCGTTCCTCCTCAAATGTGGCACAGGCTACCTCAACCAGCAGCAGTTTAAGTCCCTCAACTTCTTCATTCGGTTTGAATATATTGCGTCGCCTCAATAATATTTTAAAAGATCACTCCGCCACCAATGGCAGCAGTAGTTGCCAGAATACCTCTTCAATACCGGCTAAAATATCAAGAAATCGTTTTGTCGTTTTACTACTACTATTGCTACGCTTTTTAGCGTTTTTTTTTTCTTTCTAAAGATTACATGGAACAACACTCAACAGAAAGATAACAACTTCAATGATAACAACAGTAATCAAGAAATTTTAGCGTTTTTTTTCCAAACAAAAAAATTGCGTTTTAATGTAATTTTAAAGAAACTTAACAACACTTAACAGCAACTCAGCAACATTAATGACAAAAGCAACAACAACAATGGGGGTCGGCAATAAACCACAAACAACCACAATTTTACAATGTAGACAACGGACGTTTTGCTGGTCGATTCATGTTGTTGTTGTTGTTGTTGCTTTCCATAGTTGTTGGTATTGCTGATGACGACAACACGACACTGTAGAGTATATTTTGGTTTTTTTTTGTGTTTCGTATTTTCTTTTCCCCCGTTTGCCTGTTTAAATTAGTGTATGTGTGTTTGGGCTAGTGTGTGGGTAAGTGTACATTATTGTTATTGTATATCTGTGGTGTTCAGCCAAAAACAAAAAAAATGAAATAAAACTAGAGAGAGTGAAAGAGAACAAAACAATAACAAAACGGCGTCGGTACTAATAACAATAATAACGACGACAACGACGACGACGATGATGATGAAGATGGCGATGACGATGATGACAACAACAGCTAAAGCCAAAGCATTTGTAGTTGGTTGGATGGTTGGTTAGTTGGTTGTTTTGCTGATGCCTGTTGTTTGCCTGCCTGACTTGGCGATTGTTGTGTATCGACGATGATGATGATAATGATGTTAATAATCATGATGATGGTTAATGGCATTGATGATGATGATAATAATGTTGTTGTTTGTTGTCTATATCGTACTGTTAAAGTGTCTGTAGTAGTGTGTAGCAGCAAAGCGGCGTTTACTCTTTGCTCTTCAGTCTGTTGTTTGCTGTTCGTGGTGAATGTTTGCAATATTTTTTAACGCGGCAAAAATAAAACAAAACAAAGAGTGTGTAACAGAAATAATAATAACAAGAAGAAAAAAAAATATCATTTCATAAGGAAATCATCAAAAACTCCGTTTTTAATATTTTTTCGTTACAAAAAAAAGAAAAACACAAAAATTATTAACATGACGTCGGATACAAAACCCGATCATTATAATATCAATGCAAAAATTTGCCGTTTAGTTGAGCAATATCCCTGCATGTACGATCGTTCGCATCCCCATTATTTAAAGAAAGATGTTGTTGATCAGGCCTGGATAAAAATCTCCAAAGAAATGAATGATTCAAGTAAGTAGTATTTAGTAGAATTTGTTTTTTAAAAAAATTATTACTCTTTCATAAATAACAACAACAACATTAACAGAAAACAGCAACAAAAACCATTACAATACCCTTGTATTATACAATTCGTTCCATTTCGTTTCTTTTTTCTTTTTGTTCAAAATTTTTCATCGTTCGTTCATAAGTGTTAAGAAGGGGGCAACATTTCATTTTTAAAATGGTGCGGTAGAGGTAGTTTCCTTTAGTTTTTTTTCTCTTTCTGTTTTCTTCTTCTTTTGCTTTGCTTTACTTTGTGTTTTGTGTGTGTGTGTGTATGTGCATGTGTGTGTGTATGCCTTCAAAAGCAAAAGCAATGTGTTTTAATTTTGTTTTTCTTGTTTCTCTGTGCAACACTGCCATATCAAGAGAGTCTGAGAGAGAGAGTGTACTCGCTTTCGTATTTACAAAGAGAGCATAATTATATTTTCCCCATATCATATGCTTAGTCAAAAACAACAACAACAACATGTGTTGTGTTTACTTACTCTACCCTCAATAACGGAGATTTGTTGTTGGATTTTTGGCAAAGAACTACAGTGTGGCTCTGCTAAGTAAACACATTAAAAGCGCTTAAATAAGGAATTTCAACGAAAAAATGGCTGCTTTCTTAAGGTTAGACAAAGAATATTGAAAAGTTTTGTTAGGTTTTCTTATATTAGAACCTTAAATTAAATTAAAAGCGCTTAAATAAGGAATTTCAAGAAAAAATGGCTGCTGTTTTTAAGGTTAGACAAAGAATATTGAAAAGTTTTGTTAGTTTTTCTTATATTAGAACCTTAAATTAAATTAAAAGCGCTTAAATAATAAATTTCAACGAAAAAATGGCTGCTTTTTTAAGGTTAGACAAGGAATATTGAAAATTTTTGTTAGTTTTTCTTGCATTAGAACCTAATTTCGAAAGAATTTGTATTCTTGCTTAGGCTAATGAAAGAAAAACTAAAAAAAAACGAAATCTTTGAAATATTTTGAAAAAAAAAAAGTTGAAAGTAGGCCAAGCTAGGCTGTAATACATTGTTTACGATTCGCACTTGTTAACTTGAAGTCGCCGTGGTATAGTGGGTAGTGTGTTGGCTTATTAGACAAAAGGCGTCTGGGTTCGAATCCCAGGTCAGACATCAAAACGAAAAATATTTCTTCGGCGACTTCCTTTCAGCAGATTTCTGGCGAAGACTCTGAGAGTAAAAATTGCCATGAAAAGCTTCTCAAAAATCTGTCGTTCGGAGTCGCCCTTTAAAACTGTAGGTCCCCCGCCACTCATGTATAAAATTAACGCACACAACATAAGTGGTGTGAGAAGCTTGGACGTAGTACAATGGGTCAATTCGACCACCGAGTACTGTACTTGTCAGAATTGACAAGTACATGTCCTCTAACCTAACCTAACCTAGGCTAATTAAGGAAAAACTAAAAAAAAATTAAAACTTTGAAATATTTTGAAAAAAAAAGTAGGCCAAGATAGGCTGTAATCCATTGTTTACGATTCGCACTTGTTAACTCATAATAAAGCTCCTCTAGGTACTGTACATGTATTCGTATTCATTCATTTAAGTGGCTAAACGCTAATGGTTTTAACATTTTCAGTTCTGGCTGCCAATTTATTTTACCATCCCTCATTCTCATTGTCATAGAATCTATTCTGAATAAGTGTTCTTTGAGTTTATAGTGCCCTGTCAAGAGACGACTACCAAGCTTAGGTTAGGTTAGAGGACGTACATCTGTCGGCCAAGACAAGCACATTACTCGGAGGTCGTAATTAACCCATTGTACAAAGCCGGTCTAGATATCTTCTGATGAACTGGTTATCGCAGCCCTTTAATTACGATATAATGTTTGATAGCTTAGGTTACTCCTGGATGGTCTGCTGCATGACATAAGTCTCTGCTATCGTAACTACAGAACTAAAGTTAAAATTCGCTCAAACAATTTTGCTTTATAAAGGGTATCTAAGCATGTATATCTTCCCTTTCCAGGTTCCAAACACTTCTCCTCAGTCCTCTTGAAAAGTTTTCTTCTTCCTGTGGTCTTATACAGATTTTTTCTCTGGCCCACTGGCATCCACCAATGACTTATGATCTCATAAGCTCTTTGTCATCCGAATTATGGCATCTGCATACCCTTGACAGTTAATGCCCGCCTCTGATAGAGTTTTCAAGAGTTTATACGCAATCAACCTATACATTCTGTGCTATCCTCTGGGAATAATTTCTCTTATTATGCTTCCACCATATCATTTTTACTTTAATCACACTTACCTCAGGTGGTAAGGAATTCGGGATATCTAGAGTGGGTCCATCATGGTCGTATTATCGATCTTCTCGATTTTGATAACATTTGATCGGCTATTGACAAACAGCTGTTCACGATTTACCCCAATTAGCTCGCAAACCATGTATTCCGTCAGTGAATTATTTTGTCAGCCTATTAAGCGATTTTCTGCAATTGAAATTCCGCCCTCATGGAATGCCTATATTACTGCTTGCGAAACGTAAATAAAATTGCTGTGGTAATGGTCAAATTAGATCGTATGGGTAGCACACAAATTTTTATGAGTTCTCTCGGAGGAACAGTCTGCCATCGCCCCAATGCAGGTCTATGTACAATTCGTCCGATCCCTTTGAAAACTAAGCACTACTCCTTGATAAACCCGGTCAAACTCGAGAGTCTGGCACATTTAAAAGGCGATACTATTCCTGAAAGCTAGCTGCCTTAGTCTAAGAACACTGTAGCGGGTCTTGGGTAAGAGGACTTGTCTTAACTGACAAGTACAGCATCCGTAGTTCGAAATAGACCCGGAGTATTCGGAGCTCGTATTAACGCTATTGTTTGTTGGGCAACCCATCCCACAAAGAATGTATTGGACAGCACCACCACACTGTGCTAAATTCTTACATCCGGTAAGCAGTCCGATTGCCAAGAACCAGGAAAGCTTAAGTTTTTCTTACCCTTGCTAAAGTAATAAAACAAAGGGAGCAGTGAACTAAGACAATAATTATGAAGAAATTGCGTTTTCTTGAAGATTTCCGAGTTGCTTAACTATTGCTAGTTGAAATTCTCTTGAGATTCAAGAGAATCTATTGTTGTAGTTAGATCTCCCAATAAGTTTATGTACCAGTCATCCATGTCTACATATTTTATTCAGACCACCAGGACCATTTAAGATTACATTTTCCTTCCATTTTCTTTAGTATCCTCCTGTAAAGAACGTTGGCGCAACATACGCACCTCATATGCTCGTTCCATAAACGTTAATAAAATACCAGCCAGTGCCAATCGCACAAAACCCTATTACCTCCATGAAGAATTACAATTCTTAGCGTTACACATTACGCCCGGTATACCCGTGTCAAGACGGTCCACTTCTAACAACTACACAAGCAGTAATAGCTTCTATACTTCACCGCGCAATGAAAAATCGGGGGATATAACCAAAACTAGCATGTGTGATGAGTCCATAGATAGTTATGCCGCTGTAATGCATGAGGATAAGGATGATAAAACGCAGTTATTTAATCAGGAGGAACGCAGTAGTAGCAGTGAAAATAGTGAGGCCACCTCAAAAAATACCCAAGAATTGGAAACTCAGGAACTTCAAACGCAGTCTGAAGTAACACTAACTCAGCAGCAACAACAGCAGCAATTGCAGCCTTTGCAACAGCAGCAACCAGTTAGGCAACCCTCTCCTCCTGTACACATTGTGGTAGCAGATAACGACACCGAAGAACCAGAATTCCATCCTCCTCCGCCAATGGTCCATATCGAAGAGGATAATGTGGAATTGCAAATAGAAAATGATCTCAGACGGAACACCATAAATTATGCTTGTGCGCCACCCAAAAAACGTCTACGTGTCAAGGATAACTGTTATGCCTCCGATAATTTCATTGAGCCCAAGGTTGGTAGTAAAAATTTTAGAGATCCTGATAAAAAAAAAACAAAACTTGACTTTCTTTTCTTTCTTATGGTTTTTAGCCTATGGAGGTTTTACCACAACAACACGACTATGATGGCGTTTTCCTGCAAAGTCTGCTGCCCGAAATGAAAGCCATGGATTTTCGCCAAAAGATATTATTTAAGCGGCGTATTTATGAGGTCTTGGGTGAAATATTTGATAATTCTACACAGGCTACCTCAACCAGCAGCAGTTTAAGTTCTTCAACTTCTTCATTGGGTTTGGGAAACGCACTGCCTTTAATGGTAGTCAATCCATCCGATTTGAATATGTTGCGTCGCCTCAATAATATCTTACAAGATCACTCCGGCAGCACCAGCAGCAGCAGCAATTGCCAGAATACGTCTTCAACACCGGCTAGATCGGCCAGTATTTCTTCAACCGTAAATTCTACATACGCCAGTCCCTCTTCCGTTACAGTACCCGTAGCTAAAATTGGCGCCACTACCCGTTCATCCTCAAATGTGGCACGCGTACGTTTGGTTAATCCCAATGTCGTGGTCATACCATCCCAAAATGTCAAAGAAGAACCCGAAACCAATTGACGTTTCTTTGAATATTTTTTTTATTGAATTGACCTCTCATAGCTTATGGTTTATTTCCACGTTTATAGTTTGAATTTCTTTGTAAATATTTTTAAATTGTAAGTCTAGCTTAAGTTCCGTACTTAAATTTTAAGTAAAATGTTCTAGAAAATACCAGAAGAAGAAGAAAGTATTGACAGTCATTAGTTTTATAACATAAGCAAAGATCCTAAAATAAGTATTAATTTTTTAGAATAAAAAATAGTACAATCATATGAAATTACAATAGCAAACAACACCGCATGTGATTCATTATTAAAGACGTCATAAGACATCAGGTAAGTCTAGAACTTGCCAACTTGATTGCCAAAAGTACTGCTGCTAACAGCACAGGACGATTTTTTCAGTACATGGACGTTCGAGAAGCTAATAAAAGCCCTATAAGCCTTCAATATTTGAGATTTCATTGGCATTCGGGATCATGATACCTTATCGAGCATTACAAACGTAAAGTATACTAATGCCATCGGCCGCTTTAGCATTAAGCATAATAGGATAGTGCCGCAGTCTGTCCTAATCATAAGAAGCCATTAAGTTTGTCTTAATTTTACTTAACGCAGGAGAGGTCAGCTTTAACTCTTTAAAGGCAAGATTTCTTAATACCTAACCGATCTATGGAACTACATTTGGCAGCAATTGAAGTACGACAATATCCTTGTGGTCTACTACATTCCTTTACTCGCTTTAAACTCGATTAATGTTACTCGATGGAGGCGACATCATCTTTAATCCTATAAAAGGCAAGATCTCTTGATATCTGAGCGATCTGTCGAACTATATTTGATAGCAATTGGAGTACGACAATATCCTTGTGGTCTTTTACATTCCTACAGGCGCTTTTAAACTCGGTTAATGTTACTCTATGCAGGCGACAACATCTTTAGTCCTTTAAAGGCAAGATCTCTTGATATCTGAGCGACCTGTCGAACCACATTTGATAGCAACTGGAGTACGACAATATCCTTGCGGCCCTTTACATTCCTTCACTCGCTTTTAAACTCGATTAATGTTATCTCTTGATATCTGAGCGACCTGTGGAACTACGTTTGATAGCAACTGGAGTACAAACAAAACCAAGAGGCCCTCTACATTCCTTCAGGCGCTTTTAAACTCGATAATATTACTCCATGCAGAAAACATCGGCTTTAACCTTTGAAAGACAAGATCTCTTGATATCTGAGCAATCTGTGGAGCCTTGTGGCCCTTCTTGGTCACTAGCAGACTGGAAGGCCACGAAAGCAAACTTACGATGTCCATTCATAGTTTTAAATTTCGGTTATTTTTTTAAGGAGATGAGGTAACATTATTGGTGATTAGTCATGGGGGTAATGAGGTAAACCTTGTCACTGATTATCTAGCAAAGGAAGTCACTAAGCTTACATAAAAAACGGGTTTTATAACTCTTTTAGGCAGTATTCAAACCTAACTTCGCATTGCACACACATTCTGTCTATTAACTTTATCCATGAGTGGTGAGACTTACAGCTTAACATTGATTCTGAACGATCTTTTATTTTGAAAAAAAAAAATTCAAAAACTTAACATTATGGCAACCCTTTCACTGAATGATAATGATATATTTGCACGAATGAAAACAAAAACAAAAAACATACACAAGAAAAGCCCAAATACAACACTGTTGTATATGCCACGATTACAGTATGATGGAAGATAAAAAGAGTACAAAAAAAAAATGAGAAAAAATTCTCTTAAGAGAGTGTAAAAAGCACTGGTTGCTTGCTTACATAATTATAATATGAAGAACAACAATAATGTTAGTGGTGGTATTTGGCAATGGTGGGTTAAATAAATGGAGAAGAAGTTTAAAAATAATTCTATTGAAATTTTCTTATTACAATTACATTTTAAAAGTTATTTTGAATGTTTGACATTAAAAAATTCTGCGATCAACGTAATGTATGTGATGATGTGGTTTTGTTTTGCTTCTAATACGAATAAAATTATTCTCCAGAAAACACACTCAATTACTATTACTCTACGCTCTTTTTGCACTCTCTTTCTCTCTCTCTCTCTCTCTCAATCTCACTCTGTATGAAACAATCTCTATGTAGGTATAATTTTTTAAAATATTAAACTTTACTCACTTATATAATAAAAACCAATTACACGAACTTATTACACTCTCTGTAATACAAAAATCAAAAATAAAAAGCAACAACAAAAACACCTACAAATATGTACATACATAAGTAAATGCCGATCTTAAGAGAATTTCAACGACAATGTGATAAAAAAAGAAGAATTTCATCTCCACAATAACACTACAAATCATATTGGAAATAATAATAACAACAACAAAACCAGAGGAATACAAAACAAAAAAAACCAACACAGTCACTTTTAGCCCATTTCTACATTGTATGGTGAATGTATGGGCTAGTTGGTGCTAAAAACATACAAGACAGCATTGATGTCATTTATAAATACCTTCCCCTCCCCCCTTACCAAGTATAACTAACAATGCATACCAATACACATTCAAATCGAACAAGAAATTATCAGTGTGACCAAACGAAAACTTAACAAGAGCACGAGAGAGTTATTGTTATTAAAAGAGAAAGAGTTGATATTATTTTTTATTACCTACACGAAGAGAGTGTGATGTTGATGATTTGTATTTAAACGAAGAGTGTGACGAGCTTTACACGAGTTTTTTTGTTTTGTTTTTTCTACACACAATAATTGTTTCATACATTATTTTTTTTTTCCATTTTGACTTGTTGGTTGTTGTTGTTCTTTTTTTCTGCTTTACGATTATTAATAGCAAGAGAAAAACTTCGATTTTTAGTTAATTCTGAGCTGTTGCATGGAGTGGAAGTATTTTTTTATGTTAAGAAGTATCGTGTGTGGTGTTTGTGTTGTGTATTGTGTTTAATATACTAAGTAAGTGAAAGAAAACAAAAAAATCAAACATAGCATAATATGATCAATTAATTTATGATCTAAGCTGTAATACAATAACAACCACTGCATAACATTCATGTTTTATTACGAAAAAAAACTAAACTAAGCTGTAATAACAAGAACAACAACACAGCGAAAACAGATGATGATTAAGAAAAGTTTCATACATATGTACATTATACATATACATACATACATATATACCATGTTAATATTGTTGTTGTTGTAACAGTTATAAAAATAATACTTTTTCTTTTATTTTTGCTTGCTTATTAAGTTAGCCGTGGTGAATATAAGAAACAGTAATTTTGGATTTTTGTTTTTTTTTTAAGAAAAGTGGTGGGTAATACCACAACTTTGTTGCCATTGTTGTTGCGGTTTTTTTGTTTCTTTACATTGTTAATGATGATGGTTAATGAATGTGTGTAGTGTTGGTGTTTTATGAGTTCTGTTTTGGGTTTCTTTCTACTTGTGCGTACGTTTGTTAATGATTGATGAAAATGATAATAACAATGTTACTAATTAAATTGAGAGGAAAAATAAGAGGAAGCTTTGAGTAGCAGAGTAAAATGTAAACAATGTGCATGCAATGTTATGCGGTGTTGTGTTGTGGTAATAAAAACTAGAAAGTATTGTTTTGGGGACAAAATTTATGCGTAATAATAAAAAAACACGTGTGATAAAAAAAGTATTTAATAATGGCCGGTTAAATTGTAAACATATGTAAGAGTATAAGTAAATTTGAATAAATTATAAATAATAATTATAAAAGTGAAGTAATTTAATGAAAAAAAAAAAATTAATTAACAATTAATGGCTGTAATATAATAAAATAAAATGTTTTTTTTTATAAATTTATATAAAAATATAAAATTAAATCATAGTAAAAAAAGAAAAAATATGTAAAAATTACACAATAAATAATGATAAAAAAAGGATTTGTGAAATAAATAAATCTATTAAAAATAATAATTGTAGTAAAAAAATAAAGCAAAAAATCTTGAAAAAAAAATGAAGTAAATAATAAATAAAAAATAAATAAAGAAGTTACCTATATGAAATTAAGTAGAGAAATAATATTAATTGGTTAAAAATAAAAAAAAAAATAGAAAATAAAACAAATTAAAATTAAAAAAATAGAAATTATTAAATGATTAAATACATAAAAAATATAATAAAAAAATAAATTTTGAAATATCTACCTATAAAAGGAAAAATAAAAAAAATAAATATATTCAAAAGTCAATAAAAATTAAAAAATAATTAATAAAATAAATTAATAAAATTAAAAATTAAGTAATGTTAAATCAAAAATAAAAAAAATTTAAAATATTAAAATAAAATGAATTACACAGCGAAACTAAATATTGAAATAAAAATTGAATAAAATCCTAGCCATTCTCAGCTTGAAGTAAAATATAACTTCCGATCCCGTTAGTAGGATTCTTACTCTTACAACGTAAGTTTTCTGTTTTCATTGAAATAGAAATTAAACAAAATTTTTAAATGGAACATTTTCAGTTTTTTTTTATTTTATACTATAAATCTAACGGGGTATTACACTAACCATATTTACAGTCAAAGAAAAAAGTATACATACCTATACAGAGAGTATGTAGACCTTTTTCCCGTTAATAAATATTTTTTCTTATTACATATTTCATCTTCATACATTCTTAATTGTATGCAAAAATAGTGTAAAAATCATGGGGAAAAAATCTCCAAAGCCGTGATGTATGTAGACTTTCCTCTTTGACTGTAGAGATAGGAATCTATTGTTTTATTTTAATTTGTAAAGGATTTTTAAATTTATTTTCTCTCTTTGTTTTGTTGCCCAGACAAACTTTAGGACTATTTAAGGCTTTATAAGCATCCAGGTGTTTCCTCCTCCAAGTTTCATATTGGCTTTTCAGGATCGCTCCTCTGGATAGGTCCTTTTATGTCTACAATATGCGATCAGAAAGCCGGTACGACTATAACCTATCTTTTTACAATAATTCGCTAGCAAAAGTTTACTTTATCTCTTCCCTCCTCGCAATTTTGACTTTTTATATAGCCGAGCGGGGCAGTTTTAGTTTTCTGTATAAAAGTAGTAGTCATTTGAAATCTATCGAAATCAAGCAGAAAATGTAATTTATAAGGTAATTTTCCATAAAAACCGTTACAATTGCTGTTACTTCACGTTCATTTATTCAATTTCGATCTTTTGTAATGAATTTTCTTATTGAAGTCATCTTTTCAATTGTAGAAATTCAATAAAAATGTTAATCGCAAAAATGTTGTTCTAATTTTATTCCATTCTCCAGGGATTTTTCTAAAAACGTGCCCAATTTTGCGAATTCCACGCAGTTCCCCTTTAGTTTGTTGTTCTCTTGGCATGCACTATTTAGTTAACATCTGTTAAAAGAAGAAAGGTCAAATCAAGTAAATAAGAAAAAACAATGTTAATAATTTGTATTTACACGAAGAGAGTAACGATGTGACAAGCTTTACACGAGTTTTTTTTTCTACACACAATTTGATTGTTTGATGCATTTTTTTCCATTGACTTGTTAGATGTTGGCTTATTGTTGTTGTTGTTTTTTTTCTCTTTACGATTATTAATGGCAAGAGAACAGCTTTGATTTTTAGTCAATTCCGATCTGTCGCATGGAGTAGAAGTATTGTTTTTTATTAAATAGTGTTGTGTGTGTTGTGTGGTGTTTGTGTTGTATTATGTTTAACATACTAAGTAATTCTGAGTAAAAGAGATCAAACAACAACATTGTGTGTATGAAGAGCATAATATGGTGAATTAATTTATGGTGTAAGCTGTAATGCAATAACAACTACTACATAACATTCATGTCTCTCTCGTTAAGAAAAAAAGGAAATTAACTGTTACAATAAGGACAACAACAACTAAATTGTACGCTGCTTTACGATTAGTGATAGGAACAGAAAAGCTTCGATTTTTAGTTAATTCCGATCTGTCGCATGGAGTAGAAGTATTGTTTTTTATTAAATAGTGTTGTGTGTGGAGTGTGGTGTTTGTGTTGTATTATGTTTAACATACTAAGTAATTCTGAGTAAAAGAGATCAAACAACAACATTGTGTGTATGAAGAGCATAATATGATGAATTAATTTATGGTGTAAGCTGTAATGCAATAACAACTACTACATAATATTCATGTCTCGTTAAGAAAGAAAAGAAGGAAATTAACTGTTACTCTGCTTGACGATTAGTGATAGCAACAGAAAAGCTTTAACTTTTAGTTAATTCTGAGCTGTCGTATGGAGTGGAAGTATTTTTGTTATTAAATAGTATTATCTATGGTTCTGTGTTTATTATATTAAGTGATTGATTTTTTTTTTTAATACACAAAGAGTGAAAGAAAAAATTAAAAAACATGAATATGATCAATTAATTTATGTTGTAAGCTGTAAAAACAATAACAACCACACTACATAATATTCATGTTTTATTAAGAAACAAAAAATAAACTAAAATGAACTGTAATAACAATAATAACAACAACAAGAACTAAAGCAAATTGTGATTAAGATGTACCATGTTAACATTTTTGTTGTTCTGAGAACAGTTATAATACTTTTTCTTTTACTTTTGCTTGCTTATTTAGTCATGGTGAATATAAGTAACAGTATATTAGGATTTTTTTTTAAAGCAGTAGATCATACCACAATGTTAATGAAATTACATATTTAAATGCGTGTGTGTTGTATTGTGTTTGTAGTTCTGTTTTACTTGTGTTTGCGTTTGTTAATGATGATGAGAATGATAATAACAACGTTGGTGATTATTAAGTTGAGAGGGGAAAAAGATGAAGCTTTTGTGTAGCAGGCTAAAATGTAAACAATGTGCATGCAATATCATGCAGTGTTGTGCTGAGGTAATAAAAACTAGAAAGTATTGTTTTGAGGGCAAAATTTGTTCGTAATAATAAAACATGTGTGATAAAAAGAGTACTAAAAATGAGCCGGTTAAATTGTAAATACCTGTGTACATTCGTATATAAATATGAAAAAAGTATAAGCAAATATATAATAATAGAAATTAAATAAATAAAGAAAATATAAATATTAAAAATTATTAATCGCTAGAATATGGCAAAATATAAAAAATATATATATATAAATCAGAAAAAGGAAAAATGTGTAAAAATGCAAATAAATAATAAAAATTGGATTTGTGAAATTTTTTAATATAAAAATCTAAATAATAATTGTAATCAAAAATAAAGCAAAAATTATGTAAATAAATAAAAAAAAAAATAGAAAACGAAATTACAATAAATTCAAATAAAAATTAAATGAAAAATAAATAGAGAAGATATGTGAAATTAAGCAGAATAATAATATTAAATGGTTAAAAATATTTAAGAAAAAAATGGAAAATCTAGCAAATTAAAATTGAAAAAAATGGAAAATAAATAAAAAAATATAGTATCAATAAAAGAAAAATTTAAAGTAAATAACAAAATAAAATTAGAAATATTAAAAGGAAAACAAAATAAAATAAAACGAAATAATATATTCAAAAGTCATGGAAATGAATAAAATAAATTAAGAAGTTAAAAAAAATACCTAAATAAAATAAAAGTTCTTTTGTCAAACTATCATCATTTTCAATGATTTTTCTTACTACAGCAATATTTACAATTTTTTTTTTTATTAACCCTTTAATGCCGTATTCCAAGAACGTTCTTAAAATGTACACAAAGTGCATGCAGCGGTAATCAATCCTTTAAAACTCTTGAACACCCCATACGTTGACATTTGTTAAAAGAAAAGTTAAAAAAAATTAATTTTGTGACATATTTTTAGAATTAATAGCTTCATTAAAAATGGAACACCTTTAAAAATCATTTTAAAATAAAAATTAAAAAGAATTTTCAAAAGAAACCCTATAAAAAAACACTGTGATATTTAAGAAACCGGAAAACATTTTTGAGGAATAATACTTAAAACCACCCCCCCGAGAAAAAAAAATAAAACAAAAAAAATATGCCACCTAAACGTGATGGCTCTGCCATAAATGGCAACACTAATAATATAGCTAATAACAGTGATATTGCAACAACCACAACCACCACAAATAATGCAACTTTAGCAGTGGCCATGAATTTACAGGCCATCAACACAAATTCAACATCAGCGGCACAAACTTTAAATAGCAATGGCAACTCCTCCTTCAGCATGGCGTCAACACCAACAACGGCTGTAACGACAAACAGCAACAATGCTTTGCCGGTGTTAATGCAAGATGCAGCAGCCGAACAGCGTACGATTGCCTATCAAGCAAATGCAAAATTATGTCGCTTGGTACGCAAATGCCCCTGGATGTATGATCGTAATCATAATAATTATGCTAAAAAACATATCTTGGATAAATCATGGTGTAAAATAGCACGAGAATGTAATGATTCAGGTGAGTAAACAAAAATATTAATATTTTAAATATTTTTTTACACAAAAAAAGCTACAAAAGAGGATTTTTTTTAAATAGAAAATAGTTAAAAAATTGTGCTATAAATCGTTTAATATTTTTGCTTTAAATTTTTGTTAGGAAAAAGTTCAAAATAAGTGTATATTTATACACACTTGTTGAATAGTTTGAAAAAAAAAGAAATTGCAACTTTCCTTACCCTATGGTAACACTTGCGTTATTATTCTAACTCAGCACAGTAATAAGAATAGAAAAAGCTCTTCTTCTCTTCTCTCTGTTATAAAGAAATCTTTAAATAACTCTTCAAACATTAACTTTTTCAAAAGAGAGAGAGAGAGATCTCACTTAATACTCTTAAAACATACTCATGACAATAACAAAACAAAAACAAAAACTCGTATGATATTTTTCTGTACACATTTTGTTATGTGTTTGAGTTTTTGTTTGTCTCCCGTATAGAGCCAGTCAGACTATGATGTGATAATGAATCATTCATATGAACATTACATTGAATGGACAGGCCGCCACTATAGCACAGTAATGCAGTGTTTAGCTTACCTCACACACAAGCACAAAACACAGACGTAAAGCAAAGAAAAAACAGAATAGAAAAAAAGACCTGTTGCTGCTTATTAGCAAGAGAAGCATGGTTGTGCTTTGCAGTTACCCTACCACTCTTTGAGAGTATAATTACGTGTTTTTTTTTCTGTTTTATTTACAACATTATGATAATCGTCGTTTGACGAAGTGGTAAATAAGATGATATGACTCGTATCATACGAGTTTGTTTATATTTTGCTTACATCTGCTTAGGAGAGTAAGTTCATATTTTGTTTTTGTTTTGTATTTTATAACGGGCCTATGCATTATTTCGAAGAGTAAATGTGCCTTTGTTTTGATTTAATTTTCTAAAAAGAGTATGTGAGATGATTTGCCTTTGTTTTTATTTAATTTTCAACACAGTGTGTGATGTTCGCCTAATTAGAAGAAAAAGAAAAGAGAGATTTTATTAGTGTTTTGTTTTTTTTTTCTTTATTTAATACTCTTTATTTAGTTTGTACAGTGTGGTGTTTATTTAAATATTTTTTTCAGAGAGCGTAATGAGTTTGTTATAAACAAACAGGCTCAAAAAGCCTATCTTAGTTGAGAGTCTTATTTACATTTATTTTGTTTGTTTAATTATTAGACGAAACCTGTATTTTTATTTTCTTTGTAAAAGCATGATGTTTGTGATTGGTGGAAATGTTAAAAATAGTAGCTTTTTGTTTGTGCTGTTGTTTTTTAGTTATTTTTTTATAAATTGATTTTATTCTCCTAATTTTTACGATAGTGTTGTCTTGCAAAGTGGTGAATTTAGGAAGTGATGTTGAAAAAGGTTGCCATTGTTTGAAATATTGTAATTTGCAAGGGATTTAATAATTTTAAATGACCGTTAAAATGTTTTTTAAAGACTGCAAAACTTTTAAAAATAATTATAAACAATAATATGCGCATCCCTAACACAGAAAATAGCATTTCTTTACGATTTTTTAAATGTGAAAAATTTATTTTTTATAGTCAAAAAATCCAAATGCGCCATAATGAGTCGTGATAGTGTGGCCCAATTGTATATTCGCCATATTTTCATTAACAAAAGCGATATTTGCGATGATATACAAGTCTGACTATGTCTTTCAGAACACACTTCAAGGATTTTGATTTGATTACAACCGTCATGTGGCTGCGTTGCCAACTGTAGCGAAATTTTGTGGTCTGTAGTTGGAATTGAGCTGTAATGCAGTATGTTTTCAGTTTCGTAAAATAGTTTTTTTTTCAGGAATTTATCCTCCTCCTCTCCAATCTGATTAGATTTTGTAGAGCCTAGCATCCACGGTTACATGCAGAATTTTTGCTTCGATGTGATCGACTTTAGGGCATCGAGGGCAACGTATTTTTTAGAAAGTAAAGCTATGTTGAATAGATTGAAAAGAACGTTAAATTGTGATTGAATTCATGAGGTTGATGAGAATCATAGGACATATGGAAAATATCGGTTCTTTGCCAGGTGTGTTAGCTTTTTCTACTGTCTGAAAAGATTTGACAAAGTCTGGAGTCTTTAGATCATACCCATTTTCTCTCTTACGTTTAGTTTCATAGAACTTGACACCTGCGGTCTAGGAAAAACTCGGCTTTAATAGCCCACCCCTTGTAATCCAAAGCATTTCTATAAGGCCAGGGGGTATTCCAATCCTCGTTCTATTTTTTTTTTTTTTGTTTCTTTAATCGGCAGCATTTCTTCTCCCTCTATGCTTTCAGTGGGCTCCTGTAAAGAGCGTTGGCGTAATATACGTGCAGCTTTTGCCCGCTCAATTAACATCTATAAAACCCATAGTGGACCGAATCGTGTTAAACCCTATTATCTGCATAAGGAACTCTCGTTTCTCGTTAAGCCCATGATGGAGGGACGTGATAAAAAAGACGATTTCGATGATGGCCAAGAGGGGGGTGGCGGCGGGGTCAAAGACGAAGATGCCAATGCTGAGGAAAATGAAGGCGAAGAAGAAGATGATGAAGAGGAGGAGCAAGCTGAGGATGATGATACTGATTATCCAGATGACACAGCAGATATTAAATCAGCTTTTGAGGCCTTAAATCCCGACATACGCATACAAGCAGAGACCCGATATCAGAAAATGTTGCGCAGCAGCACTAATAACAATAGCAGCAGCAGTGATTTGGATGCCTCGAGTAATATATTTGAGCCTCAGACGGAATTTTCAACAGCCAGTGATGCAGAAACTGAATTTCACTTTCCGGATGATAGTTTACAAGCACAAAACGAATTGGACCAGCGTAACCGACAGACAGGAAACATGATGGGTACGCCAAATGGCTATAAGAGGCCAATGCATTTAGAAACGGAAACTTTTGAAAATAAAAAAATTAAATTGTCACAAACAACGTTATCATCATCACATATGGCGGCCAGTGAAAATGATATAAAATTCTTGGAGGCTTTATTACCCGATATGGCTCTTATGAATACTCGGCAAAAGATTGTATTTAAAAGAAAAATCTACCAGACGTTGGAGGAAGTGTTTGAGAACTCGAATGATTTTCCCAACATTGAACAATGCAAACTGGAACATAATAAAGCCAGCAACAATAATAATAATTCTTCATATAATGCTGCATGTAATGCGAATAATAATGGGAATTTTAATAATCTGAATATGGGCGGTGGTTCAATGCCAGGCGGCACACCACAACAAGTTAGACAGACTGTATTGACTGTCAACTCTTCTACGGCACGCACTTTGATTAACAATATTGCCAACTTGAATGAAGCGGAACTACAGAGGGTCAATGGTTTCTTGCAGAATAGTTTGCGTAGTCCGCACAATGCAAATAATCGTTTAACGAATGTCTCAAATATGCCCAGCACAGCTGCGGCTAAATTAATGTCTTCCACACCCAAGATAACGATAACAAAAGTTACTTGTCCACCACCAGCTGCCTTGCGTTCAATGAATGTAAATAAACCACCCTCACCTTGTGCTAATACAGTGTCCACTACTATACATCATCATACAGCAGCTGCTGCTATGGGCTCTTCGAATGTCCATTCCACTACCTCATCGATTCCTGCCGTCAACACTCAGCCAACTAACGGCACTACAAATAATAATAATTCACTCTGGAATCAGATATTGCCCATCACTATTAAAGACGAAATTGAAGATGTGGACATAGTTTAACGTTCCATCCCCACTCTCCCTCCATAAACCATTGCTATTAAAAATGAAATTTGAAACTTGGCTTAAGTTTAGCTTAAGTTTTTCTCATTACACCCCCTCCCCCCCTAAACTACTCCCTAGTTTTAACCTAGATAAGGCCCTTTGAACTTAACTTGTGAATTGCATTGAATGTCTTACTTAAATTCGTGACCTTTTTTTATGATTTTTAATTGTTTTTAACCTTTCTAATTTAAGTTGTCGCCCTTTTTAAGGCTTTTTTTTAAGTTTATACTTTAAATTTGTTTTTTTAAGATCCTTTAAATATTTTATTTAATTTTTATTGTAATTTTAACATTAGTTTTGTAATGAATTTGTGTTTTTAATCCGTTTTGTTTTTGTCCAGTACTTAATTTTAAGCATTTCTTTTTAAAAGAAATTAAATTAAATTAATAATTTTTATTATATCTGTGTTTGTCTGTATGTGAATTAATTTTATTGTAATTTAGTGTTAATAAAAATTTGTTATGTTTTCTAAAATACATATTTTATATATAGAGAGAAAGTATAACTTTAACAATAAAAATTTTATTAATTATTTTTTTTTTTAACAAAACAAATACATACATACATAATTGGCCATTACAACCCTTCAGTCAGGATTACGACTAGCTTCCACCTTAGTGTGTGCTTAATTTTTATACATGAGTGGGGATACTTTAAAGTCGATTCCGAACGACAGATTTTGAGAAGCTTTCCATTTATCTCTCATAGTTTTGCCAGAATCTTCGAAGTAAGTGAATATTTTCGTTTTTGATGTCTGACCTTGGAATGAACCTTTTGTCTATAGCAACACCTACACCTAACACGGCGACTTCAAAAATACATATTTTTTTAATTTCCTCAAAATGCTTAAAAATTAAGCAAAATTATTAAAAACACCTATAAATTCCCATTTATTAATATTTAAACGATGTGGCAACACTCTAAATATACAAATTCATCGTACCCAACACACTGGTGAACCGTATTTAGCATACGCAACAACCATAATACGATTTAGATTGATGATACCCCACTGTTTGAGTATAACAGAGGTGGATGTATAACACAACACGCACGTCACTTTAAAGCTGGAGATCCACACCACGCGTTTTCGCATCAAAGCGTTGCGTGCGTTTCATACGTTCTTCGCGTTCTACGCTTCAAGTTACATGCAATGCTTTACGCGCCAATGTTTGTTTTGATCAGCTGTTTACAAAATAAAAACATTTGATTGAAAATACTTGAATAAAACATTTCGTACAAAAATGTCAATGAAATTGAAATCTTTAAAGAATTTATAGAATTAATTGAGTTTGTGAATATAATATTTTGTGCCACAAGTGTGTACAACAAGCTCCAAAAGAACAAACGATGATTTTACTGATATGCCCACTAGTTTTCATGGAATTCTGCAGCACTACCAGAGTCATATTTGCTCTCCGCGCATTTTTTTTTTTACGAATCGCTCCCTTAAAGTTTTCCAATGAGATTGGCAAACGTTCTCTAAAAAAAAAAGCAATACGAAATACCGTCCTCAATACCTCCTCGGCAATGGACTTCCAAGCAGCTGCTCTTTTAAATTAATTCCTATAAACAAGCGAGCTTTTTTTTTATATATGACTTCATGTTTTTTCACAGCTTCGATTAATGTTTCCTCCATTGTTCTGTAAAAATTTTTATAAATTAAAACAAAACAACTTGTCAAAGTCAGCTGTTTTGTACGCGCGCCACTTGTGATGCTTACAAAAGTAGAAAGTAGATTTACTTTACGCGTTCTTATGCGTCATGGCATCCTAGGCTTTTGTGCGTGTAACTTGCACCATATAAATACATTAATTCTACTTTTTTGACAGCCGCCGCGTAGAATGCGAGAACGCGTGGTGTGGACCTCCGGCTTAATAAGGAAAATATTAATGCACAGACACTGGCAAACGAAGAAGAGGCTGGGAATTTCCAAAAGCCACAATGTGCACGATTTGTCGCAAGACTTACTTTCGCCTTGATAAGCGCATGCGTACTAATTCCGCCATAGTTCCTCATACTTTCATTAAGTTGCCTTCCCTTGGAAGCACAATTTAGTATTAAATCAGGTGAGGTAAAGATTCAGCGGGTGCTGCTATCCATTTCTGCTGCTCCCCATTTCTGCTACTCTCTCTCTCTCTATTATCCTCTGTTGTATCAGAACTTCCTTTGCGAAGAAACTTACCGCATTCCAATATTCGCTTCTTGGATGTCCATGAAAGATGTCTGGGTATATTTCCTATACTGCATGAAGGGCTGCCTCAACAGATTTGGCAAGTGCATACATACTAATTCCGTCATAGTTTGTCACACTTTCATTAAGTCGCATCCCTTCGGAAGCACAATTAAGTATTAAATCAGGTGAGGTAGAGATTCAGCGGGTGCTGATATCCATTTCTGCTGCTCTCTCTCTGTATTATCCTCTGTTGTATCAGAACTTCCTTTGGGAAGAAACTTACCGCGATCCAATTTTCACTTCTTCGACGTTCATGAAAGATGTCTGGGTAGGTTAGAGGAGGACGTTTACTTGTCAATTCTGACAAGTACAGTACTCGGTGGTCGAATTGACCCATTGTACAGATGTCTGGGTATATTTCCTATACTGCAAGAAGGGCTGTCTCAACAGATTTACCCTTAAGTCCAGTCTCATCTACTAGCTCTGAGTAATATCCAGTGAGTAGAAAGTCTACATCGAGATTTTTTTCCCTATCCTCATCTATCTATATAGCCAGGAAAGTGAATTTCTATAAGTCCAGAGTTCTAAGCCCGACTATGGCATCAACCAACAACCCGCATGTTACATACATACATAATTGGTCATTACAACCCTTCAGTCAGGATTAGGACCTAGCTTCTCACACCACTTATGTTGTGTGCGTTAATTTTATGCATGAGTGGCGGGACCTACAGTTTAAAGTCGACTCTGAACGACAGATTTTTGAGAAGCTTTTCATGGCAATTTTTACTCTCAGAGTTTTTGCCAGAAATCTGCTGAGAGGAAGTCGCCGAAGAAATATTTTTTCGTTTTAACGTCTGACCTGGGATTCGAACTCGGGCCTTTTGTCTAATAAGCCAACACACTACCCACTAGACCACGGCGACTTCAACCCACATGTGCCTTTGATAATATACGGACTCTCAGTGATGTATCTACGATACCCTTTGTACATATTGAAATCCTTCATATAGCTGTTCCAATCCGTTTACCTCCTACGTGATTTCATGGCCCTATTAACACGTTGCCTACCACGGGCCTTTACAGTAAAATGTCCTTTAGGCTACGCGTACTGTTGTACATAGGTTAGGTTAGGTTAGGTTAGAGGACGTATACTTGTCAATTCTGACAAGTACAGTACTCGGTGGTCGAATTGACCCATTGTACTACGTCCTAGCTTCTCACACCACTTATGTTTTATACCCATGAGTGGGGCGGGACCTACAGTTTTAAAGTCGACTCCGAACGACAGGTTTTTGAGAAGCTTTTCATGGCAGTTTTTACTCTCAGAGTCTTTGCCAGAAATCTGCTGAGAGGAAGTCGCCGAAAAAATATTTTTTCGTTTTGATGTCTGACCTGGGATTCGAACCCGGACCTTTTGTCTAATAAGCCAACACACTACCCACTAGATCACGGCGACTTCAACCCACATGTTCCTTTGATAATATACGGCTAGACCTTAATTGTGCATTTACATACACTATGGACTGTCAGTGATGTATCTACGATACCCTTTGTACATTCTGAAATCCTTCATATAGCTGTTCCAATCCGCTTACCTCCTACGTGATTTCTTGACCCTATTAACACGTTGCCTATCACGCGCATTTACAATAAAATCTCCTTTAGGCCACGCGTACCCTTGTACATAAGTAGTCAAATAAGTGTCACCCCAATGCGGAAGACGTGGTCCTATCAGAAACTTTGCTATCACCCGAATGTGGGTAACGGGCGGGCAACATGTTAAACAACCTTCTAAGAATTGTCTTTTCTCCCATTAATTTAGCCATCCATCATTGAAATAAGTGGACAAGCGAGCTCAATACTATCTTACAGGGAGGGTATAACCTTTACGGTGTTATATTCTCTAATTCCATTGGTGATTCCTATTATTACGAGTATGCAATAGAGATGTTCCTACCCTTAGATGGTCTGAAAAGAGCTTAATTAGTCTTCATAGCGTTTCTATACTGTTTCCTTACTGAACTGGTAAAGGCAATATCCTCCTGTAATTGGAAAAGGTGTCCATGATTATTATTAGGGTCCCTACAATCACACGGCAATTATAAACAAGTGGACAAGCGAGTTCAATACTATCTGACTGGGAGCGTATAACCTTTACGGTAACGTCATTAAATTCCTTTGGTGATTCCTATTACTCCGGATTCGGATCGGAAAATGTATATTGATCAGATAGTTATTATAGGGTCCAAGCAATCATACGGTAACTATAAAGAAGTGGATAAGTGAGCTCAATACTATATATGAGGGAGTGAATAACCTCTAATTCCCTAATTCCATTCGTGATTCCTTTTATTCTGAGTAGACGATTGGGCTCCTGCCAACCCTTAGATTCGCTAAAGAGTCCAATTAGTCTTCCTGGAGTTTCTGTAAGGCTTCCTCAATGACCTGGAAAGGTAATAGAGAGTTCGATGCTCTCATAATCGGAAAAGGTACCATGATCAGATAGTTATTATAGGGTCCAAGCAATCACACGGTAATTATAAAGAAGTGGATAAGCGAGCTCAATACTATCCTTCAATTCCATTGCTGATTCGGATTACTCCAAAAACGCAATAGACCTGTTCCTACCCTTAGACGGTCTGAAAAGAATCCAATTAATCGTCCTAGCGTTTCTAAACTGTTTCCTTACTGACCTGGTAAAGGCAATATCCTTCTGTAATCGGAAAAGGTACCCATGATTATTATTAGGGTCCCTTCAATCACACGATAACTATAAATAAGTGAATAAGCGAGCTCAATACTATCTAACTGGGAGCGTATAACCTTTACGGTAATGTTATGTTGATTCCTATTATTCCGGATTCCCTTAATCGGAAAAGGTATAATGATCAGATAGTTATTATAGGGTCCAAGCAATCACACGGTAACTATAAAGAAGAAACAATCACACGGTAATTATAAATAAGTGGACAAGCGAGCTCAATACTGTCTAACAGGGAGCGTATAACCTTTACGGTAATGTTATTCAATTCCATTGATGATTCCTATTCTTCTTACTTACTTACTTTATTGGCCATAACAACCCGATTAACGGATTTCGGCCTGCCGCAACACATCCTTCCAGGCGCTTCTGCTTCTTGCGCGCTTACGCCAATTGGTCACACCAATCGATGACAGGGCTTCCTCGATTTGGTCCTTCCAACGGATACAAGGTCGTCCTCTTCGCCGACTTCCGCAGATCCCCGTATCAAATACTCGTCTCGCCGGAGCATCCTCCTCCATTCGAACGACATGGCCGAGCCAGCGAAGCCGCTGGATATTAATACGCTGTACAACGTCCATGTCGTTGAGGAGCTCATACAGCTCACTGTTGTATCGGATGCGAAAATCATCGCCAACTCGCACTGGACCAAAGATCTTACGTAGGACTTTTCTCTCGAATACTCTCAAGGCAGCAGCATCAGCATCAGTTCTTAATAGGGTCCATGCTTCTGCGCCATAAAGAAGCACGGGTATGATGAGCGTCTTGTAGAGTATTAGTTTCGTCTTGCGAGAGAGGTCTCTGCTACTCAATTGCCTATTGAGACCATTCCTATTACTCCGGATTCCCTTAATCGGAAAAGGTACAATGATCAGATAGTTATTATAGGGTCCAAGCAATCACACGGTAACTATAAAGAAGTGGATAAGTGAGCTCAATACTATATATGAGGGAGTGAATAACCTCTAATTCCATTCGTGATTCCTTTTCTTCTGAGTAGGCAATAGGGCTCCTGCCAACCCATAGATTCGCTAAAGAGTCCAATTAGTCTTCCTGGAATTTCTCTAAAGCTTCCTCAATGACCTGGTAAAGGTAATAGAGTACTCGATGCTCTCATAATCGGAAAAGGTACCATGATCAGATAGTTAAAGGGTCCAAGCAATCACACGGTAACTATAAAGAAGTAGATAAGCGAGTTCAATACTATCTAACTGGGAGCGTATAACCTTTACGGTAATGTTATTCAAATCCATTGCTGATTCCTATTACTCTGAGTACGCAATAGAGCTGTTCCTACCCTTAGATGGTCTGAAAAAAATCCAATTAGTCTTCATAGAGTTTCTATACTGTTTCCTTACTGACCTGGTAAAGGCAATATCCTTCTGTAATTGGAAAAGTTACCCATGATTATTATTAGGGTCCCTACATAATAATAATATAATAGCGAGCTTTTTACTATCTAACTGAGAGCGTATAATGTTTACTCTGCATGCCCAATAGAGCTCCTCTTACTTATGGATGCAGCAAAGAGTCCAATTTGGCTTCCTAGAGTGTCTTTAAGGCTTCTGCAGTGAAAATCAATAAAGAAATCGATCCTTTTATAATCGAATCATATTAGAATTAGGATCCAAACAATCACAAGCACGGTAACTATGACTAGTTAAGGCTCTAATAAATGTATAAAACATTTAAAGTTTATTTTTATTTTTTTTATTTATTTTTTAAATATATTTTTATTGTGGGTATATAATTATTGTTTGTATAATAATAGTATAGTTTAGTATAGTATAGTATAGTAATATAAATTGTTTAATTAATTAATTAATTATTTATTTAATAACTCATATATGTTGTGTATGTCTGTATATTGGTTTGTTTGTTTTGTTTTATTTTCTAATTAAAGAAATTAAAAAAAAATATAAAAAAAAGGATTTAATAAAAGTTTATTAATTAATTAATTAATTAATAATAATAAAAATATATAAATTGGTTAATTAAAATACAATATAAAGTACATAAAAATTAAGAAAAAAAAAAAATTAATTAATTTTATTTTAATTTAATTTAAAAAAATATACACATTTTTAAAAAATTTCGTTACTTTTTTTTTAAATTTTTTAATTTTTAAATTTAAAATATTAATTTTTAAATAATAAATGCACAGTTAAAGCACTTTTTTTTGTTTTAAATAATTAAAAATATTTAGGAAAAAAAATAAAAAATAAATAATTATGGCGCTTAAATTAAAAAAAAAAGAAGGAAAAATAGATTTTTACAAAATATATAATTAAAAATTAAAAAATAATTAAACCCTTTTTTTTAAGTACAGAAAAAAGTAAACAAACTTTACACCAGAAAACAAATTTACAAAAAAAGAAATTAAAAATTAAAAAAAATTAAAAAGAAATTGCACAAAATTAAATTAAAAAAAAAAGAAATAATAAGAAATTATTAAAAAAAAACAAAATTAAATTTAAATTAACTTTGAAATATTAAAACAAATATTATTTAGCCATTTTTTTTGTATATTTTTTTAACACACAATCATTTTTAAAAATCTTTCTTTTTTAATGGCAAGATTTTTCAATTTTTTTTATTTTAAAATTTACAAATTAATTAATGTTTTAACTTTCCAATTAAATTTTTTTTTAATAAAATTTATTTTTAATAAAATTTATTTTTAAAATATTTTCAATTAAAATATAATAAAAAAAGAAACTTAAAAATTAAATATTTAATATTTAATAATAATGAAATTAATAATATATATTATTAATAAGAATAATAATAATAATAATTATAATTATAATAATAAGAATATTTAATTAAATTAAGCAAATATTATTTTAACCGGTCCTAAAGGCAATTGTTTCATGTAATTCCATGCATCAACTCTCGTCATTTTGGCCGTTGAACAGCCATTAATGCTTAGAATTTCATCACCATTACGTACTTGGCCAGTTTTTTGGGCGGCACCTCCTTTAAAAATTAAAAAAAAGTTAAGAAAAATACATTAAAACAATGCAAAAATAAATTTAAAAATAAAAATTTAAAAAAAAAAGAATAAATTAAGAAAATAAATCAAAGAAGCGTGCTAATATTAGAATAGAAATTAAAAATAAAATTAAGATTATAAAGCCGAAAGCACTAGAACGAACAGCTTTATTAAAAATACTCTTTAAAATTTATGGAGAGAACAAACAACCAGAGCAAATGCTATGAGAACGAGGATTCAATGGAAACAATTGCAGCTTTCCTGTTAAAACAATTTGCTGAACCCAAATGAAGTTGCCTGACCTGACCTGTAGTACGGCTGGCTGTCTAGGTCCCATTATAGATGTCTATTGCAGCAGATAAACACTATCAATCAAATGGCAGAGGACAGAAATTATCGAAATAGGTCACTTGGACTAGACTGTGTAAGCCATGGAAAGGTAATATAATACGACAACAGGCACCTACAGCCTGTGTATCCTTTAATAAGAAGACTTTTTTACTAATCGCTCTTGTATTACAGAACTTACGACGAGGGATACATCCTGCAGCAGATATACAGTAGCAACCGAATAGCTGAAGGCACCAGAAGGTCTTACAGAAACTATCGATTTCGAGGACTAGGTTGTGTAAGCCATGAAAAGGTAATATTTGACAACAGGCTGCTTTTATAAGAAGACTTTTTTTATTAATCACTCTCTTGTCTTACAGAATTTACGACGAAGGATCTAATCACCTTAACAACTCACACAACGACATCGAGGACAACAAGCAAGTCGCCTGGCAGAAGTACATCAGCTAGCGGAATTCTGCAGCATAGAATGACTGTCATAGCAGTTCACATACAACATCAACGCACAAAACACCATGTGGAGCTGGACATGTGTTAACCTGTAGTACGCAGACGCTGTAGTTGGAGAGTATACATTGCTGGCTGCCTAGGTCACATCCTAGATGTCTACTGCAGCAGATAAACAGTATCAATCGAATGGCTGAGGACAGAAACTATCGAAATAGAGGACTTGGACTAGGCTGTGTAATCCATGGAGAGGTAATATAATAAGACATCAGACACCTACAGCCTGTGTATCCTTTTATAAGAAGACTTTTTACTAATCGCTCTTGTATTACAGAACTTACGTCAAGGGATACATCCTGCAGCAGATACACAGTGTCAACCGAATAGCTGAAGGCACCAGAAGGTCTTACCGAAACTATCGATTTCAAGGAATAGGTTGTGTAAGCCATGAAAAGGTAATATTTGACAACAGGCTGCTGCAGCCTGTATCCTTTTATAAGAAGACATTTTATTAATCGCTCTTGTATTACAGAACTTACGACAAAGGATCTAATCACCTTAAGAACTTACACATCGACATCGAGGACAACAAGCAAGTCGTCAAGAAGTACACCAGCTAGCGGAATTCTGCAACATAGAATGACTGTCATAGCAGCTGATTTGCAACGTTAACGCACACAACTCCATGCTGGAGCTGGACATGTGTTAACCTGTATCCTGATAAAACAATTCTTTGAACTCTGCTGATGCTGCCTGACCTGAACTGCAGTACACATACGATGTAGTTCGAGAACATACTGCTGCTGGCTATATAGGTCACGTCCTAGATGACTACTGCTGCAGATACACAGTATCAAGCGAATGGCTGACGGCAACAGAAAATCTTATCAAAACTATCGAATTCGAGGACTAGGCTGTGTAAGCCATGGAAAGGTAATATAATACGACATCAGGCACCTACAGCCTGTGTATCTTTTTATAAGAAGAATTTTTATTAATCACTTTCTTGTCTTACAGAACTTACGTCAATGGATAAATCCTGCAGTAGATACATAGTATCAAACGAATGGCTGAGGGCAGCAAAAAGTCTTATCGAATTCGAGGACTAGGATATGTAAGCTATGAAAAGGTAAATATATGAAGACTTTTTGTAAGATTTTTTTTTACTAATCTCTCTCTCTCTTGTCTTGCAGAACTTACGACGAGGGATCTAATCACCTTAACAACTCACACAACAACATCGAGGACAACAAGCAAATGCCTGCCATAGCAGCTGACGTGCAACCTGAACATCTGTGGAGCTGCAGGCGTCAACATCACAGCGGTGTGGGGTGCTTCTCTGCCTGCCCTTTGCCGTGAATTGGCACGGAATCCGTCCTGAGTCGCTGCTTTGCTGCATCTTCTCTTGTGCCTGCTATACACCCTTCCAGACTGCTGTTTCCACTCCACAGATGGGTTCTGATGCCATCAGCAGTGTGTCAGCTTTCTTCTTGGCAAGCTAACTCGCCTGCCCACTCTTGGAATCATCAAATGATTTGGGATTCAGCAAAGGAGGATCCTGTTTCGCCCGCCTAACTGGTAGGGCTACATATAATCTCCAGACAACTTCCTAGAAAGTAAGTGCTCGAATTGTTACTTGATTTGCAATACAGTAGTGCTAGATTGTGTCCTCTGTAAATACTTTTCCAGTGTAGTTGAGAATATCTTTCGATATTGGAAACTTCTGCGAGTTTCCCCAATAGGTTCCGGATATTCCATTCGGTGTTCGAGAATCTACTCCGTTCCTGTAGCTCTCTACCAGTTACGAGAGTATGTAGCAGTGATGTACAGATGAGTAAAAAGACTGGTAGTGCTGCTATAGGCACGGGGAGGAGCTGTTCGAACACAGAGTGGAATATTCGAAACCCATGGGGAAAACTTGCAAATCTGTTTCAAGCCGAATATCGAAAAATGTATTCAATTGCACTGGAAAAATAGTAGTTACAGAGGATGTGCAACCTAGTAATATTGTTGTAATCATCGGGGTCGCAATTCAAGCACTTGGCTTCTATGAAGTTGTCTCGAAATTAATGTGGGTCTGTGTGGACAGGCTACTTTACCAGTTAGGCGAGCGAAATAGAATCTTACTTTGCCGGATCCCAAGTCATTTGGGGATTCCGAGAGTGAGCAGACACGTTAGCTTACCAAGAAGCAAGCTGACGCACCGCTGATGGCTTCAGAATCTATTTGTGGAATGGAAGCAACAGTTTGGAAGAGTGTACAGTAGGCCCAAGAGAAGATGGAGTAAAGCAGAGGCTTTTCTCCGGCCTGATTCCGTGTCAATTTACGACAAAGGGCAGGTAGGGAAGCATCCCACACCGCTGAGAGGTAAGGGGGCAGTGTGGAAGGGTAGGTATACAGAAGGGTAGGGGTGGGCTACCTACCAGGCAGGGCCTGGGAAGCCACAAGCAGGCATAAGGTACATTGTAGCATAAGGGACATAATGGGCATTAGTTTAGAAAGCAGTTCGTTCTATGCGTTTACACTGGTATGCCAGCTTCCTCCTTGACAAGCTAACGTGCTTGCTCATTGTCGGAATCCCCACATGACCTGCTGACCAGCAAGGGAAGACTCTCATTTGCCTGTCTAGCGGATTCAACTTGCCCAGACAGCCTGATACTAATCTCGAGACCGCTTCATAGAAGCTAAGTACTCGAATTGCGATCCTGATTGATCATAACAGTACTGCTATGTTGCAACCTCTGTAATTACCTTGCCAGCGGAGTCGAGAACATTTTTCAATGTTATAAATCTTCGCCTGCTAGTTTCCCCATTTCGGATATTTCACTCTGTGTTCGACGATCTTCTCCGTTCCTGTAGCTCTCTACCAGTTACGAGAGTATGTAGCAGTGATATACGGATGAGTAAAAAGACTGGTACGCTAGAGGAGAGCAGGAAGAGATGATCGAACACTGAATGGAATATCCGGAATGTATGGGGAAACTTGCAGGCGGCAGTTTATAACATCGAAGGAAGTTGTCGACTCCAGTCTGGGGAAGTAGCTGCAGAGGATGCAACCTAGTAGTACTGTTGTGATCACCAGGATTGCAGTTCGGGTACTTGGCTTCTATGAAGTGGTCTCGAGATTAGTATCAGACGGTCTGGACACGTTGAATCCGTTAGGCAGCCAAATGAGAGTCCTCCTTTGCTGGTCAGCAGATGATGTGGTGATTCCGACAGTGAGCAGGCACGGTAGCTTGTCGAGAAGGCAGCTGACACATCCTCTGATGAAGCCGGAACTTACCTGTGGAGGAGAGTATAGTAAAGAGAGAATTAATAGTTGGAGATTTGATGCATACCTCACCTCAGGCTATCCAGGAATAGTCTGAGCATTTATAATTTGAAAAGGAAATACAAGAGGGCATAAAACCTATTGCGAAACCTTTTCGTTCAAGTGATTATCACTATGCATTAAAACTACTCACCCATAAACACTTTTTTAACGATTAAGGGTCTATTGCCCAAAGGCGAATCGAAGCCACCTTCAATGGAAAAACCTAAACCACAGCTATCCTTGACAATCTCTACGCAACGGGCACCATTAGGCGTAGATTCTTCTGAAAAAGAAACGGAAAATTAGTTTTCCTTCTCACTTTTCTCTTGTTCTTACTCACCTTGTGCTCTTATTTCGGCCTGCAAAGCATTGCGCGTTTCCTGGGCTCTCTCCAACAGTTCACTGGTCGATATTTTGCTGACATCGGGCCGTGACAATTGACGTCTGGCCCGTATACTGGCCAAAGTGGCAGCCTCCGATGAGGTGGTGGTGGTGCTGATGCTGTTGCTGGTGCTGGTCATGGGTTGAGGACTACTGCGACTACTGGAACTTGTACTGGATGGTGTAGCAGCGGCACTGTTAGTTTTTGCGTTTGTAGATGGACTTGAGGAATTGGATGGTTCTTCGCTGGAAATGACATCCAAATCCAGATCTAAAGAACGTGAAGCCTTGTGATAGGAGCGTTTCTTTTCATAATCGATTTCTGAAGGTTTCTCATTGAGACTGGACAGTGAACCCAGAGATGAACGTTTCTTACTTAAAGGTTTAACCACCACCGATTCGGAACGTGTAACCACTAGCACAACTTCGGGACGAGGAGTCTGTAGAAAGCAAACAGAAAAAAAGTGATTAAAAGAGCTCAGCTTTTCTGATTTAATATTCAATTGCAACATACCTTAAGCACCGTTATGGATTCTCTGTGTGTTAGACCGCGCATGCTCATGCCATTTACGGCCAATATACGATCACCCTTCTTTAAACGGCCATCCTTAGCTGCTGGGGTGTTCGCCAGTATCTTATGGATCTGCAATTAAAAAGAAGAAGAATAAAACGAAACACGCTTTAGATTTTCAATATTTTAAAAGCCTAGTCGTACTTACCGTTATTTCCTTGGCTTCATAGTCAGATCCTCCGGCTAGTGTAATGCCTATACTCGATTCGGGTGTATCTCTTTGCAAGACAATGATAAAGGCTTCGGGAGTTTTCAGTGGAGGATCGGCTTCTTCGATAATTTGTTGGATGTCTTGAGCAGTGATCAGGCTTTGATTGCTGCCAAGCGAGGAGAAACTACCGAATTCGGTGGTGTTCTCTTGGGTCGATGAGACATTTTGTGTGGTTGTCGATGAAACACCCGATGACGACGATGCTATTGAGTCCAAAGACGAAAAGCGTTCGTGATAATTGCTGTTGCTTCCGCCGCTAGCAGTCGTCTTCATTTGTGACTTGACATTGAGCAGACTGTTGGTGGACACCGCCGGGGAGACAACCATACTGCAATTGTTGTTGTTATGGGCCGCTGCCGCCGCTGTACGTTCGAATTTCTCACGTATCTCTGCAGTGCTGATCTTGGGCGTGGTCTTGCTGCTAAGGCTAGTGTATGTGGTTTTTGTGGTTGTGGTCTGATAAGCTTGAGTTTCGAATTTCTCCATGACGGGCTTAAGCAATCTTTCGGGTGTTTTATTGAGCACTTTAGACTTGGCCACCTCGACATGCATCCATTGGGAAAGTTCTGTGGTTTCATGGGATTTCTTGGTGGGTGATGGGGCTTCCACAGCTCTTTGGGGACTAAGGGGTAGCACGGGTTGTGATGTTATGGGAGCCACTACCTTGGCGGGCACTATATTTGCAACATTTGGTGTCTTAGCTTTAGCATTAGAGGTGGAGGAGGACGAAGACGAAGCTTTCTGTAAAGGATCCGCTTTAAAGCTTTGTTTGCGTTCCTCATCTATAAACATGGCACTAAGCTTAAGCGGCGAACTGCTATCGCATGATTTACGGCTGCTGTCATCGGTATCGGAGGTGATCTCCACATAGGCCGCCACATTGATGACCTTATCCACAAGGCTTTGGTCTGTTTTGCTTACCAGCTTGTAATTTATGGGGGCCGTAGGTGATACGGCCTTAGATGGTAATGTGACCAAAGAACTGCTGCTGGAAACCATATAGCGAGGCTTGGTTTTATGATGGCGCCTTACCTCATCCTCATCATAGCCATCGGTACTGTCCTCATCGTCGTAAGGGCGATTGCGCATAAGGGCTGAAGTGTCCCCACGACCATTGCGGCATTTGGCAGAGGCTAAAATATTTTTTCGATTGGTGGCCGAATCATTGGAGCCGGATTTTAATACTCTTCTGCTTAAGTCTACAGTGGGAGTACTACCCACTGAGGAACAGCTGGCTTGGCTACCCGAGCCCGAGGTCAAAGTGGAGGTGGTCGATGAGGCTATGGAAGTATTGGTTTCGGAGGACAATGTGCGTGTCAAGGCGAATTTCTCTTGGGTCACCTGAGGCATTACACAGGGTGACATGGGTGGTGAGGATATGCGTGAGGAGAACACCGAATCACAAGAATCACTTTCTTCATGCAGGCAGGGTCTAGAAGAGGGTGTACTGGCCAATGAAGTGCGTGGCGGCTTGGCGGGTGGCACTGCATTTAGAGCCTCGAAACGACGTTGTGCCACCGAGGGCATGTGTGGTGCGTTGTTCAAAACATGGCTTCTGCTATTTGGTGTTTGGCTAAGATAACTGCGATTGTTGGCTATATTCAGGGAATTACTGTGCGTGGTGACATTTAATGGCCTTAAGGCCGAGTTTAAGCTTGTGGGCAAGGTATTAGTTGTACTGCTAACATCACTGCGTTTAGCTGGCCTGGGCTGAGTTAAGATAGCACCCCTCACCAAAGAACCCACACCACTGTCAGTGGAATCGGTTGAAGAGGAATTGCCCGATGTTTTAGTCTGCTGCTGCTGCTCACTATCACGACTTTTGATTTCTGGCAAATCTAAAATGGGCTCCAATGTGGATATGGGTATATGAGGTCGTTCGGGTATAACCAGACCTCTTAGTTTCGACAAACTGCGACGTCTCTGTTCTAAAATGTTGGTTATTGCGGCTTTGCGTGACGCCTCATCGGGCACAACATAGTTGGGCGGTTGTCCCGAAAAGCTAATGCGTCGATCTAAATGTTGCGTAGAGGCATGACGCCGTGGCAGCGAAGCATAATTCTGATTGTAGTCTGTGGCCACCAAAGTGTTTAAGGAATGCATAGAATCGGAATAACCCTGATGCGATGAGGGCAACTGTTTCGCCAGCTGGTAGTGATGATGGTGACGTGACACCTCATTTAGATTCTCCACGCTCATGGCACGTGACTTATGCAAATTACTGCTGTTGGCATAACGTGGCGTTGTGTTCGAGTCCAAAAGGTTTTCAGTGCTTAAATTTAACGGTTTCGTTGAACTGTTGCAACGGGAGAATGTTAAAGTTTTCTCTGAAAGCGGCGAGCCGCAAGAGGATGATGCCGTGTCATCATTGGAAAACATGGCAATTTTATCACGTACACTCTTTTCACTTTTCTCATCCTTGCGCCAATCGCTAGAGCGTCGGGGAGCACTTAAGGAACGTTTATAATCGTTGTTGCTATCATAAGATGGGGCCTCCAATTTCTGGGCAGTGGGCGTGGTACTGCCACTGCTGTTGCCTGATGAGGCACTTTGTGTATTCCGACTGGATCTGGTGTCGATTATTAACTTACAGGGCATATTAGTTTGTATGACAGCAGTGTTGGGGGATGACGCCGCCTCCACATTAACCACCAAGTCCTGGCGATACATTTTGCGCGGCACTGTAGGCGGTGGTGTAGACTTCGGCAGTGGCGGTGGTGGCGCAGAGGATGACGACATAAGCTCTTGTTCTACTAAAACGGGTGAGGATTTTTGTTTTTCTACTTCGACCACTGTCTGGGTAACACCATTATTTGTGGTACTGGTCACATGTGTAGTGCGAGTACTAGCCACCATTGTTTGACCCACCGCAGAGGCGGCGAATAGTTTCTCTGTGTATACGGTATTGCTGCTGTTATTGAGTCCAGGTGCTTGGGTAGTTGTGGTGACACTTTGCAAGAGGCTGGTTGTTTTCATCATATTACCGGGTGTTGGCATTATTAAAGGCTCTGAGAAATTGGGTGGAAATTCATGACCATCCGGTGGTAGCCGTGAGTAGGTTGGCGGTGAAGTGAGTGTCAAATAATCACTGCTGCTAACAATAATGGGCGTAGTGGCGGCGTTGTTGCTGGTTTGTGGCACGACATGTAGGCCGTTCTCCATTTTGTTTAAATGTCTTTGTTCAAGATCTTTACATTGACATACAGACAGACAGACACACGTACACACGTACAAATTTGAATTTATTTTTTGGGATATCAAGTGTAATGGTGTGTGTTTCAATTAAAATGGTGCACGAAAGAGACAAAGGGGGCAAGAGAAATAAAAAAAAGAGAAAGAAAACATAAAACATTTATGGTTAGTTAAGGGCAAAGAACATTAAACAAAATTTAATTATTTTTTCTTAAAGAAAACAAAAAAAAAACATAAAATTATGAACTGTTGTTTACAAATAATAGGAATTATCGAAATAATCTACGAAAAAATAAAAAAAAATTGGAAAAAATAGAAAATAAATAATTTTTAAATTTATAAACAATATAAGAGTTAAATTATAATAAAATTTTTTTTATAAAAATAACTAAATCGTAATATTAACACTAAAAAACAATTAAAAAAATAATTTCTTAGGTATTAAGACCGTATAAGAGATTTCAGAATTTGTATAAAAAAGTTTAAATAAAACTTTAAAGTTTGAAAAGAGATTAAAAATGTTAAAAAATATTTATTTTTAAGTATAAGAGTTTTAAAATATTGTATAAGAGTTTAAAGAAGACTTGTATAAGAGAAAAAAACAATTTAAAAGCACTTGTTTTTAGTATAGAAGTTGAAAAAGAGTTTTAAAATCTGCTTAAAAGTTTAAAAACCTGCTTATAAGAGTTTATAAATATTAAAAAATATGTATTTTTAAGCATAAGTGTTTTACTATTTGTATAAGAGTTTAAAGAAGAGTTGTATAAGAGTTAAAAACAATTAAAAAGTACTTTTGTTTAGTATAGAAGTTGTAAAAGAGTTTAAAAATATTAAAAAATATGTATTTTTAAGAATACGAGTTGTGTATAAAAGTTGAAAAATTTATATAAGAATTTCGAGATTTATACAAGAGTTTAAAAGGTCGTGTATAAGATATAAAAACAATTTAAAAGTACATTTTTGAAATAAAGATATTGAAAAAGAGTTTAAAAATTGGTATAAAAGTTTTAAAAGCTTTATGACAATTCAAAAATTGTGTGTAGGTGCTAAAAATTTGTGTACAACATTTGCAAAAGTATAAGAGAATAAAAGAGTTTTCAAAAAGTATAAGAGTTTTAAATGTTCTATAAAAGTTGTGTAGGAGCTTAGAAAACGGTTTGGGATTTTAAAAATGTGTGTACAAAAGTTATAAAAAGTTTTTAAAACGTGTATAAGAATTTTAAATGTTCTACAAAAGTTGTATTATAGTTTAAAAGTTAAAAAAATAGTGTGAATGCGGTAAAAATTCATGTACAACATTTGCAAAAGTTGTATAAGAGCTTAAAAAGTGTATAAGAGTTTTAAATGTTCTACAAAATTTGAATAGGAGCTTAGAAAAAACGTTTGCAATAGTTGTATAAGAATTTAAAAAGTTGTAGAGTTTAGAAAAATCGTTGAGATTTTAAAATTTTTATAGACAACGTTAGCAAAAGTTGTATGAGAGCTTAGAAAAGTTATAAAAAATTTTTAAAAATTGTATAAAAGTTTTAAATGTTCTACAAAAGTTGTATAAGAGTTTAGAAAAATGGTATAGGGAATTTTAAAGGGTTGTCGAAGAGTTTAAAAACTTGGAATAGAGTTTCAAATGATGTAAACGAGTTTAGCAAGTTCAAAAATTAAAATTTTTGTATTAGAGTTTAAAAAAATTTATAAGAGTTTATTCGCCAGGTGTAATGCAAATAGGCCCCAAACTATAGCACTTCTCAAGGACAACATAACCCAGGTCGGTAATCGGTTAAAATCAACCCGATTTATGCGAAAGAGTTATGGAAGAAAATCAGACAATTTGGATAATCTTTTGAAAGAGAAGAGACAGACATTTGAAAGATGTTATATGCATCTACAGGGTGTTTTAAATAAATAAAAACTATTTCGATTATCACTCAAAGGGGTCGCCGTGGTCTAGTAGGTAGTGTGCTGGTTTATTAGACGTAAAGACAGGGTTCGAGTCCCCAAAAAATACAAAAAAGCATTTTTTCGGCGATTTCTTCTATTTCTCTTCTTGAAAAAATTTCTCAAATAAATCTGTCGTTCGGAGTCGACTTTAAACTGTAGGTCCCGCCATTTCTGTATAAAATTAACACACACAACATAAGTGGTGTGAGAAATTACGGGCTTCTTGGGGACGATTGCTGTAGACTGTCTAATAGTGAAGGTATAGCACTGGCCATTTTATAGTCGCCAGCAAAAACTCGTTTCCGTTCGCATCTTCCTTCGCATGAGAAGGGGCCATCCCCTGCAGTTTTAATAATAAAAAAAAAAAAACTCAAAGACATGTTGTTTTATTTAAATTTAAAGATAGGAGGGGTAAAGCGGCCAACAACACTTGCGAACTTTTCAGGCAAACAAGCAATACCTAGTGTAATATGGCAAAACTCGAATCTGTAAAGTTGAGCCGATGAATATCAACATTTTTTTTAATTACATTTGTTTGGATAATAAAACACTATTGCTCTATCTCTCACTCTTATAAGATATTTTTTGTAGACAAAGTTCATTCGTGTTATAGCCGCACTCGTCGGCTCGTTCGCGAGTGCAAAGAGTCGTTGAGGAGTTTTGGACCGGACCGTATCCGTCTATGCTGGGTTCCGGGTCACAGCGGAATACTGGGCAATGAGACGGCGGGGATGCCCTCGCTAGATTAGGTTCGCTTTCAGGTGGCGATTTGACAGTTGATCCTGACCCCCCAGTCTGCCACCTATATGGCCTCATCGATGGATGGGTTAGGAGGGAAGAGCAGGGGCGTTGGGGGAACGGATCGGGTTGCTCTGTTTCTAGGCGTCTATGGCCTGCTGTGGACAGCAAGGCGACAGTGTGGCTGCTGGGCTTGGTTAAGGCCAGCTAAGGTTGGTTGTCGGTTTTAACACGGGGCACTGCGAAATTAGGTCGTTGACGGGGATCTGGAACAGATCCCAGCTGGACTATTGTAGGGTATGTTGCGATGAGGAGGAGTTGGAGACTGTCGAACATCTCCTCTGCAACTGCCCAGCCCTTGGTAGGTTGAGGTTGAGGACCCTTTGAGAACTTGAGTTCTGTGTCGAGAGCCGCCATCAAGGCTCTCCACAGATTCATTAGCAGCTTGGGCTGATTGAAAGATGCTAGGGCTTCATAAGTGTAGTCGCACTCTCAACCTCTTTTTGTTTTGTGTCTGTTTCTTTACATTCCTCCATTTCCCATTCCCTCCCTTCCTACATTCCTATATCCCTTACTTCCTCCCCTTAGGACAAAGTGTATAAGAGTTTTAAATGTTCTACAAAAGTTGTATAAGAGCTTAAAAAGTGTATAAGAGTTTTAAGTGTTCTAGAAAAATCTTTGAGATTTTAATAATTTGTGTACAATGTTTGCAAGTTGTATAAGAATTTAAAAAGTTGTAGAGTTTAGAAAAATCGTTGAGATTTTAAAATTTTTTTTTACAACGTTTGCAGAAGTTGTATAAGACCTTAGAAAAGTTGTAAAAAAATATTTAAAAATTGTATAAAAGTTTTAAATGTTCTACAAAAGTTGTATAAGAGTTTAGAAAAATCTTAATAGAGGATTTCAAAGTGTTGTTTAAGAGTTTTAAAACTTGGAAGAGAGTTTAAAATGATGTAAACGAGTTTAGAAAGTTAAAAATTTAAATTTTGGTATGAGTTTAAAAAAATTTATAAGAGTTTATTCGCCAGGTGTATTGCGAATAGGGCGCAAACTATAGCACTTCTCAAGGACAACATAACCTAGGTCGGCAAGGCCAGCTAAGGTTGGTTGTCGGTTTTTAACACGGGGCACTGCGAAATTAGGTCGTTGACGGGGATCTGGAACAGATCCCAGCTGGACTATTGTAGGGTATGTTGCGATGAGGAGGAGTTGGAGACTGTCGAACATCTCCTCTGCAACTGCCCAGCCCTTGGTAGGTTGAGGTTGAGGACCCTTTGAGAACTTGAGTTCTGTGTCGAGAGCCGCCATCAAGGCTCTCCACAGATTCATTAGCAGCTTGGGCTGATTGAAAGATGCTAGGGCTTCATAAGTGTAGTCGCACTCTCAACCTCTTTTTGTTTTTGTGTCTGTTTCTTTACATTCCTCCATTTCCCATTCTCCCTCCCCTTCCCTACATTCCTATATCCTCCATTTACTTCCTCCCCTTTAAGGACAATGTACAATGGGTCAATTTCGACCTCCGGGTACTGTGCTTGTCTTGACCGACAGGTGCACGTCCTCTAACCTAACCTAAGCTATAGCCGCTTATATTTATTTACTTTTGAAACTACAATTTACGGAGAATTTATAAACAGCATATTGGGAGATAATTTTCCTTATAATTATCCGTAGTTTCTGTAAATGTTTATGGAAATAATTAAACTAAATTGTAGAGCCTGAGAATATATGGACACAGGGTAAGTAAAGCTGTAAAATCTTAATTTTTTTTTTGTTAAATTTTTAAATTCTTTTTTTAAAAGCTTTTAGAGAAATTATTTCTCTTGTTTTTGATATTTAGACCACAGAAGAGATCTTTTCTTAGTATTTCTAATACAAATTTATGGTTTTCTTGGTTTTTTTGTGTGTTTTTTTTTGGTATTTTTAAATTTATTTATTGACTGAAAATAAAGTTATAAAGAAATCAAATTAATTATTATAATCCGGCTTAAATGTTTTCATTTTTTCTTTTCTTTTTTTGTTCTTATTTTTTAACAATTTTTATTTATTTAAATATGGACAGACAGCCTAAGTAGCGTTAGAGCGTCGATTTGCATAATTTTTATACTTTCGGTTTTCACCCCAACAATATTCTAGAGAGACTTGTTGAGTTAAATAAAGATTTAGAAAAAGGAAAAAACAAAAAACTAAAAAAATAATAATAAATTATTAAATGTGGGCTATTATTGTTAGTTAAAACAAAAACATACTTTCACTTTTGTTGTCATATTTACAATTTCTGAAACTAAATTATGAGACGTAATCGCATAAAATTTAGCAACACCACCACCACATTAGGCGTTATACTATGTTCAGACATACACTTATATTGAGAAAATCGCAATAAACAGCAGCATTATTGATCTCAATATTTCATATAAAATTTCAATTAATTATTGGTCAATAAATTCATAAATTGTTATAATATTGATTAAAATTTCAAATACAACACTGTCATAAGTACGTACAGTAAGCATATTACCTTATTCAGAACACTTTCTATTGATATTTGACAACTCAAATGTAAACAATGAGAGTGTGCCATCATAAGCAATGTTGTTGAAGTAATCAGCTGTTTTGTTTACCAGCTGTCACAAAAAATTTTTCTTATATTTTATGTCTGAACGCTAAAAATATTGTTCTCAATAAACTGAATATTGATTTAATAAAAGTGCATGTCTGAACATAGTATTAACAGAACAAAATTTGCCTTTGACAGAGCAGCACTGTTAGATATTTAACAGTATCCTCCCTCCATCTGAATAAGGTCAATTGTTTAGGAGCTAATTTTAAAGCATATACTAAATCTATGAGTAAAATATCATACTCAAAGGAAAGTTCCAAGGTCTCTTGTACAGATCAGCAATATAGTCCCATATAAAGTGATATGGTATTGAGAAAATTGGCTTTGAAAATGACAATTTTTTACTCGAAAATTCTCTAGAACATATAAGAAATAGTACACCATAGAGGATATATGCAAATGATAGTCCAGAGGGTCCTCTTTCCAACTTTTTAAATCTAGTTATCGAAATTTTCGATATATTTTTATTTTCAAAATTTGTTGCATAAATCTCTACCCACAGCAAAAAAATAATAAAAAAAAAATTGTTTAATTAAATAAGTTGTCAAAATTAAAATTCAAAACAAATCATTTTAAAAATATTTGAAATAAAAAACAAGAAAACTTCTTAAAAAACCTACTCAAAAGCGGTTAGAAAAAAAAAACTTCTTGAAAATTACTTGAAATAATTAAAATTCTTAATTTAAAATGGCCAACAACAAACCAAATAACAAAACAACAATTTGTTTTCTTTCATTAAATAATTTATTTGTTTAAATAATTTATTTATTTTGTCTTTGGTTTTTGGTTTTTTGTATTCAATTTTTATTTTACAAGCAAATATTTTTCAACTGTCACTTCAGTTGACATTAACAAATTTGTCTTTGAAATTCTTATTAATTTTTGCTGTTTCGCTAGACAGAGTTCTGGTGTTCTATTCAAACATGTACTCTTGAATATCAAGATTTCTTTTTGAATTCTCCAACACTAACAAACATTTGAAAATGTTTAAACAAATTGTTGTCAAACAAACAAACAAAAAAATTGAAAAAGAACCGTTTTTTTTATTTGTTTATTTGACCACTCACTCTTAACCTAACCAAACCTCCACCACACCACACCACCAGCCATCATTTGTTGATATAGCCGACGAAGCTAACTTTTTTATACGCGCAAACAAAATGCTCTATATAAATCGTGAAAAATTCGATAAAATTTAAAAAGGTGCGGTTTTCTGACCTATTGGGCTGGATAGCTATTGGATCAAGGATTCCAAAACACTTTTCGTTATGGTCGGGTCAGCCTTGGGACCGGAGATATAGCCGACGAAGCTAACTTTTTTATACGCGCAAACAAATGCTCTATATAAATCGTGAAAAATCGATAAAATTTAAAAAGGTGCGGTTTTCTGACCTATTGCGCTGGATAGCTAGTGGATCAAGGATTCCAAAACACTTTTCGTTATGGTCGGGTCAGCCTTGGGGACCGGAGATATAGCCGACGAAGCTAACTTTTATACGCGCAAACAAAATGCTCTATATATCGTGAAAAATTCGATAAAATTTAAAAAGGGTGCGGTTTTCTGACCTATTGGGGCTGATAGCTATTGGATCAAGGATGCCAAAACACTTTTCGTTATGGTCGGGTCAGCCTTGGGACCGGAGATATAGCCGACGAAGCTAACTTTTTATACGCGCAAACAAAATGCTCTATATAAATCGTGAAAAAATTCGATAAAATTTAAAAAGGTGTCGGTTTTCTGACCTATTGGGCTGGATAGCTATTGGATCAAGGATTCCAAAACACTTTTCGTTATGGTCGGGTCAGCCTTGGGACCGGAGATATAGCCGACGAAGCTAACTTTTTTATACGCGCAAACAAAATGCTCTATATAAATCGTGAAAAATTTCGATAAAATTTAAAAAGGTGCGGTTTTCTGACCTATTGGGCTGGATAGCTATTGGATCAAGGATTCCAAAACACTTTTCGTTATGGTCGGGTCAGCCTTGGGGACCGGAGATATAGCCGACGAAGCTAACTTTTTTATACGCGCAAACAAAATGCTCTATATAAATCGTGAAAAATTCGATAATAAATTTAAAAAGGTGCGGTTTTCTGACCTATTGGGCTGGATAGCTATTGGATCAAGGATTCCAAAACACTTTTCGTTATGGTCGGGTCAGCCTTGGGACCGGAGATATAGCCGACGAAGCTAACTTTTTTATACGCGCAAACAAAATGCTCTATATAAATCGTGAAAAATTCGATAAAATTTAAAAAGGTGCGGTTTTCTGACCTATTGTGGCTGGATAGCTATTGGATCAAGGATTCCAAAACACTTTTCGTTATGGTCGGGTCAGCCTTGGGACCTGGAGATATAGCCGACGAAGCTAACTTTTTTATACGCGCAAACAAAATGCTCTATATAAATCGTGAAAATTCGATAAAATTTAAAAAGGTGCGGTTTTCTGACCTATTGGGCTGGAATAGCTATTGGATCAAGGATTCCAAAACACTTTTCGTTATGGTCGGGTCAGCCTTGGGACGGAGATATAGCCGACGAAGCTAACTTTTTTATACGCGCAAACAAAATGCTCTATATAATCGTGAAAAATTCGATAAAATTTAAAAAGGTGCGGTTTTCTGACCTATTGGGCTGGATAGCTATTGGATCAAGGATTCCAAAACACCTTTCGTTATGGTCGGGTCAGCCTTGGGACCGGAGATATAGCCGACGAAGCTAACTTTTTTATACGCGCAAACAAAATGCTCTATATAAATCGTGAAAAATTCGATAAAATTTAAAAAGGTGCGGTTTTCCTGACCTATTGGGGCTGGATAGCTATTGGATCAAGGATTCCAAAACACTTTTCGTTATGGTCGGGTCAAGCCTTTGGGACCGGAGATATAGCCGACGAAGCTAACTTTTTATACGATCTTCTAAATTGTAAGGTAACTTCTTTTTTATATTCTTTTTTACTTAGGTAAATGTTACTTAGGTAAAGTTAAGTTAACAGAATGTTAAGTTAACAGTTTCAGTTTCATAGTGAGATTGTAACAGTACAGATTTCAGGTTCTAATAGTACAGATTTCAGATTTTAACAGAACATATTTGTGATTTAGCAGAGAAACAGGGTTGTTTTTAAGATTAGGTTTTTGTCAAACAATTTATTATAGGAAATATACACCAATTGAATTTGAAGTCGTTGTGGTCTGTCGGGTAGTGTGTTGACTGATTAGACGTAGGTTCACGGTTCAAATCCCAGGTCGGGCATAAAGTTTTTTTTTCTTTTTTTTTAATTTTATTCTTGTACATATTACACATATGAAATGTTTCAGCATATTAATTTTATGTATGATATTGAAAAAAATTAAGTAACAAAAAAAATCACACAAAAATCCCAAATGGGGATTGATTAATAAATTTGAAAAAATTAAAAAAAATTTGTGTTATGCCTGTCCTGAAGTTTGAACCGTGTCCTGAGGTGTAATAAGCCGACGCACTGGTAGGACGTCACGACTTTTTTTACTTTTTATAATACATTCTAAATATATAAAATTTATCAGTATACATATGTTGATATCAGTGCATAAATTGTGTAGTATACATATTTGTATTAGAAAAAAAAAAAAATATTACACAAAAGCCTCAACTAGGGTTTAAACTCGCTTATGATTGAGAATAAACAATTGAATTTTAAATTTCTTTTTCAAAGATTTCCTCTAATATTTTGTGTTTTAAGTATAATAATTTTATTAATTTTAATAATTAAATTAAATAATAAATTAAAAAAGAAAAAAATCACAAACACATCTTAACTGGGGATTGAACTCGGCCATGATTGAGAATATGCAATTGACTTTCAAATTCACCTTTCAAAAATATTATTAAAAATCTAGCATTCGCAACTCTTAACAATAAAGTCAAACGGCATGAATTAATCCCTGGACCCGCATTTTTTTCTTTTTTTTTAATTTTATTCTTGTACATATTACACATATGAAATGTTTCAGCATATTAATTTTATGTATGATATTGAAAAAAATTAAGTAACAAAAAAAATCACACAAAAATCCCAAATGGGGATTGATTAATAAATTTGAAAAAATTAAAAAAAATTTGTGTTATGCCTGTCCTGAAGTTTGAACCGTGTCCTGAGGTGTAATAAGCCGACGCACTGGTAGGACGTCACGACTTTTTTTACTTTTTATAATACATTCTAAATATATAATTTTTGATAAATTTTAAATTAAATAATAAATTAAAAAAGAAAAAAAAAAAATCACACAAAAATCCCAAATGGGGATTGATAGCTATTGGATCAAGGATTCCAAAACACTTTTCGTTATGGTCGGGTCAGCCTTGGGACCGGAGATATAGCCGACGAAGCTAACTTTTTTATACGCGCAAACAAAATGCTCTATATAAATCGTGAAAAATTCGATAAAATTTAAAAAGGTGCGGTTTTCTGACCTATTGGGCTGGATAGCTATTGGATCAAGGATTCCAAAACACTTTTCGTTATGGTCGGGTCAGCCTTGGGACCGGAGATATAGCCGACGAAGCTAACTTTTTTATACGCGCAAACAAAATGCTCTATATAAATCGTGAAAAATTCGATAAAATTTAAAAAGGTGCGGTTTTCTGACCTATTGGGCTGGATAGCTATTGGATCAAGGATTCCAAAACACTTTTCGTTATGGTCGGGTCAGCCTTGGGACCGGAGATATAGCCGACGAAGCTAACTTTTTTATACGCGCAAACAAAATGCTCTATATAAATCGTGAAAAATTCGATAAAATTTAAAAAGGTGCGGTTTTCTGACCTATTGGGCTGGATAGCTATTGGATCAAGGATTCCAAAACACTTTTCGTTATGGTCGGGTCAGCCTTGGGACCGGAGATATAGCCGACGAAGCTAACTTTTTTATACGATCTTCTAAATTGTAAGGTAACTTCTTTTTTATATTCTTTTTTACTTAGGTAAAGTTAACAGAAAGTTAAGTTAACAGTGTCAGTTTCATAGTGAGATTATAACAGTACAGATTTCAGGTTCTAACAGTACAGATTTCAGATTTTAACAGAACATATTTGTGATTTAGCAGAGAAACAGGGTTGTTTCTAAGATTAGGTTTTTGTCAAACAATTTATTATAGGAAATATACACCAATTGAATTTGAAGTCGTTGTGGTCTGTCGGGTAGTGTGTTGACTGATTAGACGTAGGTTCACGGTTCAAATCCCAGGTCGGGCATAAAGTTTTTTTTCTTTTTTTTTAATTTTATTCTTGTACATATTACACATATGAAATGTTTCAGCATATTAATTTTATGTATGATATTGAAAAAAATTAAGTAACAAAAAAAATCACACAAAAATCCCAAATGGGGATTGATTAATAAATTTGAAAAAATTAAAAAAAATTTGTGTTATGCCTGTCCTGAAGTTTGAACCGTGTCCTGAGGTGTAATAAGCCGACGCACTGGTAGGACGTCACGACTTTTTTTTACTTTTTATAATACATTCTAAATATATAAAATTTATCAGTATGCATATGTTGATATCAGTGCATAAATTGTGTAGTATACATATTTGTATTAGAAAAAAAAAAAAAATATTACACAAAAGCCTCAACTAGGGTTTAAACTCGCTTATGATTGAGAATAAACAATTGAATTATAAATTTCTTTTTCAAAGATTTCCTCTAATATTTTGTGTTTTAAGTATAATAATTTTATTAATTTTAATATTAAATTAAATAATAAATTAAAAAAGAAAAAAATCACAAACACATCTTAAATGGGGATTGAACTCGGCCATAATTGAGAATATGCAATTGACTTTCAAATTCACCTTTCAAAAATATTATTAAAAATCTAGCAATCGCAACTCTTAACAATAAAGTCAAACGGCATGAATTAATCCCTGGACCCGCATTTTTTCTTTTTTTTTTATTAAATATATGTTTATGTCTTCTATTTTCCTTTTAGTTTGTTAGTATACATCATATGTATTAATTTATACATATATGTATGTATGTATATATGTGTGTACATATTTAAAAGAGCAATTTTTCATTATGATTATAAATTTACTTAACTTTAGTTAACACAAAGAAGCATAAAAGGAAAAGTAATGTGGTTTTACTCCTAATCACTTAAATTACATTTCTTACAAATATATAATTTTTTGATAAATTTTAAATTAAATATATTATTCATATTCATAATCATTAATTTTTAGGCTAATACAAAATAATCAATGTCGAAATGCGTTACGTGGTCGCGGAACAATGAAAACAACGGGGAAGCCCCAGATTTGTGTTTACCTTTTTTAACAGTTATTTATCTAAAAAAAATCCCATGTTTACTTTCTATCAAAGTAACTAAAATCAAACATAAGGCAAAAATCATTGCGGTCGCATGGCGTACAAGGTAGAGCATCAGCTTGTGAGACTTATGAACACGGTTCAAATCCCAGGTCGGGCATAAAGTTTTTTTTTCTTTTTTTTTAATTTTATTCTTGTACATATTACACATATGAAATGTTTCAGCATATTAATTTTATGTATGATATTGAAAAAAATTAAGTAACAAAAAAAATCACACAAAAATCCCAAATGGGGATTGATTAATAAATTTGAAAAAATTAAGTAACAAAAAAAATCACACAAAAATCCCAAATGGGGATTGATTAATAAATTTGAAAAAATTAAAAAAAATTTGTGTTATGCCTGTCCTGAAGTTTGAACCGTGTCCTGAGGTGTAATAAGCCGACGCACTGGTAGGACGTCACGACTTTTTTTTACTTTTTATAATACATTCTAAATATATAAAATTTATCAGTATGACTATGTTGAATATCAGTGCATTAAATTGTGTAGTATACATATTTGCTATTAGAAAAAATAAAACATAATATTACACAAAAGCCCTCAACTAGGGTTTAAACTCGCTTATGACTTGAGAATAAACAATTGAATTATAAATTTCTTTTCAAAGATTTCCTCTAATATTTTGTGTTTTAAGTATAATAATTTATTAATTTTAATATAAATTAAATAATAAATTAAAAAAGAAAAAAATCACAAACACATCTTAACTGGGCGATTTGAACTCGGCCATGATTGAGAATATGCAATTTGACTTTCAAATTCACCTTTCAAAAATATTATTAAAATCTAGCAATCGCAACTCTTAACAATTAAAGTCAAACGGCATGAATTAATCCCTGCGACCCGCATTTTTTTCTTTTTTTTTATTAAATATATGTTTATGTCTTCTATTTTCCTTTTAGTTTGTTAGTATACATTCATATGTATTAATTTATACATATATGTATGTATGTATATATGTGTGTACATATTTAAAGAGCAATTTTTCATTATGATTATAATTTACTTAACTTTAGTTAACACAAAGAAGCATAAAGGAAAAGTAATGTGGTTTTACTCCTAATCACTTAAATTACATTTCTTACAATATATAATTTTTTGATAATTTAAATTAAATATATTATTCATATTCATAATCATTAATTTTTAGGCTAATACAAAATAATCAATGTCGAAATGCGTTACGTGGTCGCGGAACAATGAAAACAACGGGGAAGCCCCAGATTTGTGTTTACCTTTTTTAACAGTTATTTATCTAAAAAAAATCCCATGTTTTACTTTCTATCAAAGTAAACTAAAATCAAACATAAGGCAAAAATTCATTGCGGTCGCATGGCGTACAAGGTAGAGCATCAGCTTGTGAGACTTATGAACACGGTTCAAATCCCAGGTCATGCGTAGGAAAATTTTATTTTTATTTTTCAAATTTATTTACGCGTGAAAAAATAAGCAAAATGTATTTGACTATTCTTAATAATGATCGAGTTCAATCCCCATTTGGGATTTTTGTGTGATCTTTTTTTGTTACTTAATTTTTTTCAATATCATACATAAAATTAATATGCTGAAACATTTCATATGTGTAATATGTACAAGAATAAATTAAATAAAAAGAAAAAAAAAACTTTATGCCCGTTCTGGATTTGAACCGTGAACCTACGTCTAATCAGTCAACACACCTACCCGACACACCACAACGACTTCAAATTCAATGTGGTGTATATTTCCTATAATAATTTGTTTGACAAAAACCTAATCTTAAAAACAACCCTGTTTCTCTGCTAAATCACAAATATGTTCTGTTAAAATCTGAAATCTGTACTATTAGAACCTGAAATCTGTACTGTTACAATCTCACTATGAACTGAAACTGTTAACTAAACATTCTGTTAACTTAACTTTACCTAAGTAACATTTACCTAAGTAAAAAAGAATATAAAAAGAAGTTACCTTACAATTAGAAGATCGTATAAAAAGTTAGCTTCGTCGGCTATATCTCCGGTCCCCAAGGCTGACCCGACCCATAACGAAAGGTGTTTTGGAATCCCTTGATCCCAATAGCTATCCAGCCCAATAGGTCAGAAAACCGCACCTTTTTAAATTTTATCGAATTTTTTCACGATTTATCTAGAGCATTTCGTTTGCGCGTATAAAAAAGTTAGCTTCGTCGGCCTATATCTCCGGTCCCAAGGCTGACCCGACCATACGAAAAGTTGTTTGGAATCCTTGATCCAATAGCTATCCAGCCCAAGAGGTCAGAAAACCGCACCCTTTTTTAAATTTTATTCGAATTTTTCACGATTTATATAGAGCATTTTGTTTGCGCGTATAAAAAAGTTAGCTTCGTCGGCTATATCTCCGGTCCCAAGGCGACCCGACCATAACGAAAGTGTTTTGGAATCCTTGATCCAATAGCTTATCCAGCCCATATAGGTCAGAAAACCGCACCTTTTTAAATTTTATCGAATTTTTCACGATTTATATAGAGCATTTTGTTTGCGCGTATAAAAAAGTTAGCTTCGTCGGCTATATCTCCGGTCCCAAGGCTGACCCGACCATAACGAAAAGTGTTTTGGAATCCTTGATCCAATAGCTATCCAGCCCAATAGGTCAGAAAACCGCACCTTTTTAATTTTATCGAATTTTTCACGATTTATATAGAGCATTTCGTTTGCGCGTATAAAAAAGTTAGCTTCGTCGGCTATATCTCCGGTCCCAAGGCTGACCCGACCATAACGAAAAGTGTTTTGGAATCCTTGATCCAATAGCTATCCAGCCCAATAGGTCAGAAAACCGCACCTTTTTAAATTTTATCGAATTTTTTTTATTAAATATATGTTTATGTCTTCTATTTTCCTTTAGTTTGTTAGTATAAACATAATTAAAAATTTATGGTATTAATTTATATGATATTGTGGTACATATTTAAAAGAGCAATTTCATTATGATTATAAATTTACTTAACTTTAGTTAACACAAAGAAGCATAAAAGGAAATAATGTGGTTTTACTCTGATCACTTAAATTACATTTCTTACATATATAATTTTTTGATAAATTTTAAATTAAATAATTAATTCAATAATTAAATCATTAATTTTTAGGCTAATACAAAATAATCAATGTCGAAATGCGTTACGTGGTCGCGGCAACCATGAAAACAACGGGGAAGCCCCAGATTGTGTTTACCTTTTTTAACAGTTATTTATCTAAAAAAAATCCCATGTTTACTTTCTATCAAAGTAACTAAATCAAACATAAGGCAAAATCATTGCGGTCGCATGGCGTACAAGGTAGAGCATCAGCTTGTGAGACTTATGAACACGGTTCAAATCCCAGGTCATGCGTAGGAAAATTTTATTTTTATTTTTTCAAATTTATTTACGCGTGAAAACAATAAGCAAAATGTATTGACTATTCTTAATAATGATCGAGTTCAATCCCCATTTGGGATTTTTGTGTGATCTTTTTTTGTTACTTAATTTTTTTCAATATCATATATAAAATTAATATGCTGAAACATTTCATATGTGTAATATGTACAAGAATAGAATTAAATAAAAAGAAAAAAAACTTTACGCCCGTCCTGGAATTTGAACCGTGAACCTACGTCTAATCAGTCAACACACTACCCGACACACCACAACGACTTCAAGTTCAAGTGGTGTATATTTCCTATAATAAATTGTTTGACAAAACCTAATCTTAAAAACAACCCTGTTTCTCTGCTAAATCACAAAATATGTTCTGTTAAAATCTGAAAATCTGTACTATTAGAACCTGAAATCTGTACTGTTACAATCTCACTATGAAACTGAAACTGTTAACTAAACATTCTGTTAACTTAACTTTACCTAAGTAACATTTACCTAAGTAAAAAGGAATATAAAAAAGAAGTTACCTTACAATTTAGAAGATCGTATAAAAAGTTAGCTTCGTCGGCTATATCTCCGGTCCCAAGGCTGACCCGACCATAACGAAAAGTGTTTTGGAATCCTTGATCTAATAGCTATCCAGCCCAATAGGTCAGAAAACCGCACCTTTTTAAATTTTATCGAATTTTTCACGATTTATATAGAGCATTTCGTTTGCGCGTATAAAAAAGTTAGCTTCGTCGGCTATATCTCCGGTCCCAAGGCTGACCCGACCATAACGAAAAGTGTTTTGGAATCCTTGATCCAATAGCTATCCAGCCCAATAGGTCAGAAAACCGCACCTTTTTAAATTTTATCGAATTTTTCACGATTTATATAGAGCATTTTGTTTGCGCGTATAAAAAAGTTAGCTTCGTCGGCTATATCTCCGGTCCCAAGGCTGACCCGACCATAACGAAAAGTATTTTGGAATCCTTGATCCAATAGCTATCCAGCCCAATAGGTCAGAAAACCGCACCTTTTTAAATTTTATCGAATTTTTCACGATTTATATAGAGCATTTTGTTTGCGCGTATAAAAAAGTTAGCTTCGTCGGCTATATCTCCGGTCCCAAGGCTGACCCGACCATAACGAAAAGTGTTTTGGAATCCTTGATCCAATAGCTATCCAGCCCAATAGGTCAGAAAACCGCACCTTTTTAAATTTTATCGAATTTTTCACGATTTATATAGAGCATTTCGTTTGCGCGTATAAAAAAGTTAGCTTCGTCGGCTATATCTCCGGTCCCAAGGCTGACCCGACCATAACGAAAAGTGTTTTGGAATCCTTGATCCAATAGCTATCCAGCCCAATAGGTCAGAAAACCGCACCTTTTTAAATTTTATCGAATTTTTCACGATTTATATAGAGCATTTTGTTTGCGCGTATAAAAAAGTTAGCTTCGTCGGCGATATCTCCGGTCCCAAGGCTGACCCGACCATAACGAAAAGTGTTTTGGAATCCTTGATCCAATAGCTATCCAGCCCAATAGGTCAGAAAACCGCACCTTTTTAAATTTTATCGAATTTTTCACGATTTATATAGAGCATTTTGTTTGCGCGTATAAAAAAGTTAGCTTCGTCGGCTATATCTCCGGTCCCAAGGCTGACCCGACCATAACGAAAAGTGTTTTGGAATCCTTGATCCAATAGCTATCCAGCCCAATAGGTCAGAAAACCGCACCTTTTTAAATTTTATCGAATTTTTCACGATTTATATAGAGCATTTTGTTTGCGCGTATAAAAAAGTTAGCTTCGTCGGCTATATCTCCGGTCCCAAGGCTGACCCGACCATAACGAAAAGTGTTTTGGAATCCCTGATCCAATAGCTATCCAGCCCAATAGGTCAGAAAACCGCACTTTTTTAAATTTTATCGATTTTTGCCAACTTTATGGAGGGCATATTTGTTAAAAATACTTGATTTTTCAACTTTATTATCTCCAAAAGGCAAATTTTTATTTTCATACATTTTGATTTTTTGTAAAGCTCAAAGGTTTAGCTTCATCTTTCTTTAATTTTTTTATTTAATTTATCCCTATTTTCGCGATTTCTAAGCAATTTCCTTTCCTCTCTTTCCAAATTGTTTAATTATGTTAAGATAACTGACACTGTTAACTTAACATTCTGTTAACTTAACTTTACCTAAGTAACATTTACCTAAGTAAAAAAGAATATAAAAAAGAATTTAACTTCACACACATCACAACATAAGTGGTGTGAGAAACTGTGGGCTTCGTGGAGACGATTGCTGTAGACTGTCTAATGGTAAACGTATAGCACTGGTCATTTTATAGTCACCAGCAGCAACTCCTAAACCTGCACAATGCACTCCATGGGTAGGGGCCATCCCCTGAGTGCAGGTTTAATAAAAAAAAAAAACTCAAAGACATGTTGTTTTATTTAATTTATCCCTATTTTCGCGATTTCTAAGCAATTTCCTTTCCTCCCTTTCCAAATTTTTTAATTATGTTAAGATAACTGACACTGTTAACTTAACATTCTGTTAACTTAACTTTACCTAAGTAACATTTACCTAAGTAACATTTACCTAAGTAACATTTACCTAAGTAACATTTACCTAAGTAACATTTACCTAAGTAACATTTACCTAAGTAACATTTACCTAAGTAACATTTACCTAAGTAACATTTACCTAAGTAACATTTACCTAAGTAACATTTACCTAAGTAACATTTACCTAAGTAACATTTACCTAAGTAACATTTACCTAAGTAACATTTACCTAAGTAACATTTACCTAAGTAACATTTACCTAAGTAACATTTACCTAAGTAACATTTACCTAAGTAACATTTACCTAAGTAACATTTACCTAAGTAACATTTACCTAAGTAACATTTACCTAAGTAACATTTACCTAAGTAACATTTACCTAAGTAACATTTACCTAAGTAACATTTACCTAAGTAACATTTACCTAAGTAACATTTACCTAAGTAACATTTACCTAAGTAACATTTACCTAAGTAACATTTACCTAAGTAACATTTACCTAAGTAACATTTACCTAAGTAACATTTACCTAAGTAACATTTACCTAAGTAACATTTACCTAAGTAACATTTACCTAAGTAACATTTACCTAAGTAACATTTACCTAAGTAACATTTACCTAAGTAACATTTACCTAAGTAACATTTACCTAAGTAACATTTACCTAAGTAACATTTACCTAAGTAACATTTACCTAAGTAACATTTACCTAAGTAACATTTACCTAAGTAACATTTACCTAAGTAACATTTACCTAAGTAACATTTACCTAAGTAACATTTACCTAAGTAACATTTACCTAAGTAACATTTACCTAAGTAACATTTACCTAAGTAACATTTACCTAAGTAACATTTACCTAAGTAACATTTACCTAAGTAACATTTACCTAAGTAACATTTACCTAAGTAACATTTACCTAAGTAACATTTACCTAAGTAACATTTACCTAAGTAACATTTACCTAAGTAACATTTACCTAAGTAACATTTACCTAAGTAACATTTACCTAAGTAACATTTACCTAAGTAACATTTACCTAAGGCTGACCCGACCATAACGAAAAGTGTTTTGGAATCCTTGATCCAATAGCTATCCAGCCCAATAGGTCAGAAAACCGCACCTTTTTAAATTTTATCGAATTTTTCACGATTTATATAGAGCATTTTGTTTGCGCGTATAAAAAAGTTAGCTTCGTCGGCTATATCTCCGGTCCCAAGGCTGACCCGACCATAACGAAAAGTGTTTTGGAATCCTTGATCCAATAGCTATCCAGCCAATAGGTCAGAAAACCGCACCTTTTTAATTTTATCGAATTTTTCACGATTTATATAGAGCATTTTGTTTGCGCGTATAAAAAAGTTAGCTTCGTCGGCTATATCTCCGGTCCCAAGGCTGACCCGACCATAACGAAAAGTGTTTTGGAATCCTTGATCCAATAGCTATCCAGCCAATAGGTCAGAAAACCGCACCTTTTTAATTTTATCGAATTTTTCACGATTTATATAGAGCATTTCGTTTGCGCGTATAAAAAAGTTAGCTTCGTCGGCTATATCTCCGGTCCCAAGGCTGACCCGACCATAACGAAAAGTGTTTTGGAATCCTTGATCCAATAGCTATCCAGCCAATAGGTCAGAAAACCGCACCTTTTTAATTTTATCGAATTTTTCACGATTTATATAGAGCATTTTGTTTGCGCGTATAAAAAAGTTAGCTTCGTCGGCTATATCTCCGGTCCCAAGGCTGACCCGACCATAACGAAAAGTGTTTTGGAATCCTTGATCCAATAGCTATCCAGCCCAATAGGTCAGAAAACCGCACCTTTTTAAATTTTATCGAATTTTTCACGATTTATATAGAGCATTTCGTTTGCGCGTATAAAAAAGTTAGCTTCGTCGGCTATATCTCCGGTCCCAAGGCTGACCCGACCATAACGAAAAGTGTTTTGGAATCCTTGATCCAATAGCTATCCAGCCAATAGGTCAGAAAACCGCACCTTTTTAAATTTTATCGATTTTTGCCAACTTTATGGAGGGCATATTTGTTAAAAATACTTGATTTTTCAACTTTATTATCTCCAAAAGGCAAATTTTTATTTTCATACATTTTGATTTTTTGTAAAGCTCAAAGGTTTAGCTTCATCTTTCTTTAATTTTTTTATTTAATTTATCCCTATTTTCGCGATTTCTAAGCAATTTCCTTTCCTCCCTTTCCAAATTTTTTAATTATGTTAAGATAACTGACACTGTTAACTTAACATTCTGTTAACTTAACTTTACCTAAGTAACATTTACCTAAGTAAAAAAGAATATAAAAAAGAATTTAACTTCACACACATCACAACATAAGTGGTGTGAGAAACTGTGGGCTTCGTGGAGACGATTGCTGTAGACTGTCTAATGGTAAACGTATAGCACTGGTCATTTTATAGTCACCAGCAGCAACTCCTAAACCTGCACAATGCACTCCATGGGTAGGGGCCATCCCCTGAGTGCAGGTTTAATAAAAAAAAAAAACTCAAAGACATGTTGTTTTATTTAAATTTAAAGATAGGAGGGGTAAAGCGGCCATTGCCGCACTCGTCGGCTCGTTCGCGAGTGCAAAGAGTCGTTAAGGAGTTTTGGACCGGACCGTATCCGTCTATGCTGGGTTCCAGGTCACAGCGGAATACTGGGCAATGAGATGGGGATGCCCTCGCTAGATTAGGTTCGCTTTCAGGTGGCGATTTGACAGTTGGTCCTGACCCCCCAGTCTGCCACCTCTATGGCCTCATCGATGGATGGGTTAGGAGGGAAGAGCAGGGGCGTTGGGGGAACGGATCGGGTTGCTCTGGCCTGCTGTGGACAGCAAGAGGACAGCGTGGCTGCTGGGCATGGTTAAGGCCAGCTTAAGGTTAGTTGTCGGTTTTATCACGGGGCACTGTGAAATTAGGTCGTTGACGGGGATCTGGTACAGATCCCAGCCGGACTATTGCAGGGTATGTTGCGATGAGGAGGAGTTGGAGACTGTCGAACATCTCCTCTGCAACTGCCCAGTCCTTGGTAGGTTGAGGTTGAGGACCCTTGGCAGGGCCTTCTTTGAGAACTTGAGTTCTGTGTCGAGAGCCGACATCAGGGCATTCAATCATTGGCAGCTTGGGCTGGTTGAAAGGTGCTAGGGCTTTATAAGTGTAGTCGCACTCTCAACCTCTTTTTGTTTTTGTGTCTGTTTCTTTACATTCCTCCATTTCCCATTCTCTCTCCCCTTCCCTACATTCCTATATCCTCCATTTCCTTCCTCACCTAAGGACAATGTACAATGGGTCAATTTCGAGCTCCGGGTACTGTGCTTGTCTTGACCGACAGGTGCACGTCCTCTAACCTAACCTAAGCTATAGCCGCTTAAGGAATTTAATTTTTTTATTTAATTTATCCCTATTTTCGCGATTTCTAAGCAATTTCCTTTCCTCCCTTTCCAAATTTTTTAATTATGTTAAGATAACTGACACTGTTAACTTAACATTCTGTTAACTTAACTTTACCTAAGTAACATTTACCTAAGTAAAAAAGAATATAAAAAAGAATTTAACTTCACACACATCACAACATAAGTGGTGTGAGAAACTGTGGGCTTCGTGGAGACGATTGCTGTAGACTGTCTAATGGTAAACGTATAGCACTGGTCATTTTATAGTCACCAGCAGCAACTCCTAAACCTGCACAATGCACTCCATGGGTAGGGGCCATCCCCTGAGTGCAGGTTTAATAAAAAAAAAAAAACTCAAAGACATGTTGTTTTATTTAAATTTAAAGATAGGAGGGGTAAAGCGGCCATTGCCGCACTCGTCGGCTCGTTCGCGAGTGCAAAGAGTCGTTAAGGAGTTTTGGACCGGACCGTATCCGTCTATGCTGGGTTCCAGGTCACAGCGGAATACTGGGCAATGAGATGGGGATGCCCTCGCTAGATTAGGTTCGCTTTCAGGTGGCGATTTGACAGTTGGTCCTGACCCCCCAGTCTGCCACCTCTATGGCCTCATCGATGGATGGGTTAGGAGGGAAGAGCAGGGGCGTTGGGGGAACGGATCGGGTTGCTCTGGCCTGCTGTGGACAGCAAGAGGACAGCGTGGCTGCTGGGCTTGGTTAAGGCCAGCTAAGGTTGGTTGTCGGTTTTTTAACACGGGGCACTGCGAAATTAGGTCGTTGACGGGGATCTGGAACAGATCCCAGCTGGACTATTGTAGGGTATGTTGCGATGAGGAGGAGTTGGAGACTGTCGAACATCTCCTCTGCAACTGCCCAGCCCTTGGTAGGTTGAGGTTGAGGACCCTTTGAGAACTTGAGTTCTGTGTCGAGAGCCGCCATCAAGGCTCTCCACAGATTCATTAGCAGCTTGGGCTGATTGAAAGATGCTAGGGCTTCATAAGTGTAGTCGCACTCTCAACCTCTTTTTGTTTTTGTGTCTGTTTCTTTACATTCCTCCATTTCCCATTCTCCCTCCCCTTCCCTACATTCCTATATCCTCCATTTACTTCCTCCCCTTTAAGGACAATGTACAATGGGTCAATTTCGACCTCCGGGTACTGTGCTTGTCTTGACCGACAGGTGCACGTCCTCTAACCTAACCTAAGCTATAGCCGCTTAAGGAATTTAATTTTTTTATTTACTTTTGAAACTACAATTTACGGAGAATTTATAAACAGCATTATTGGGAGATAATTTTCCTTATAATTATCCGTAGTTTCTGTAAATGTTTATGGAAAATAATTAAACTAAATTGTAGAGCCTGAGAATATATGGACATGTTAAATTTTTAAATTCTTTTTTTAAAAGCTTTTAGAGAAATTATTTCTCTTGTTTTTGATATTTAGACCACAGAAGAGATCTTTTCTTAGTATTTCTAATACAAATTTATGGTTTTCTTGGTTTTTTTGTGTGTTTTTTTTTGGTATTTTTAAATTTATTTATTGACTGAAAATAAAGTTATAAAGAAATCAAATTAATTATTATAATCCGGCTTAAATGTTTTCATTTTTTCTTTTCTTTTTTTGTTCTTATTTTTAACAATTTTTATTTATTTAAACAGACAGACAGCCTAAGTAGCGTTAGAGCGTCGATTTGCATAATTTTTATACTTTCGGTTTTCACCCCAACAATATTCTAGAGACTGACTTGTTGAGTTAAATAAAGATTTAGAAAAAGGAAAAAACAAAAATAAAAAAAATAATAAATTATTAAATGTGGGCTATTATTGTTAGTTAAAACAAAAACATACTTTCACTTTTGTTGTCATATTTACAATTTCTGAAACTAAATTATGAGACGTAATCGCATAAAATTTAGCAACACTACCACCACATTTGGCGTTATACTATGTTCAGACATACACTTATATTGAGAAAATCGCAATAAACAGCAGCATTATTGATCTCAATATTTCATATAAAATTTCAATTAATTATTGGTCAATAAATTCATAAATTGTTATAATATTGATTAAAATTTCAAATACAACACTGTCATAAGTACGTACAGTAAGCATATTACCTTATTCAGAACACTTTCTATTGATATTTGACAACTCAAATGTAAACAATGAGAGTGTGCCATCATAAGCAATGTTGTTGAAGTAATCAGCTGTTTTGTTTACCAGCTGTCACAAAAAATTTTTCTTATATTTTATGTCTGAACGCTAAAAATATTGTTCTCAATAAACTGAATATTGATTTAATAAAAGTGCATGTCTGAACATAGTATTAACAGAACAAAATTTGCCTTTGACAGAGCAGCACTGTTAGATATTTAACAGTATCCTCCCTCCATCTGAATAAGGTCAATTGTTTAGGAGCTAATTTTAAAGCATATACTAAATCTATGAGTAAAATATCATACTCAAAGGAAAGTTCCAAGGTCTCTTGTACAGATCAGCAATATAGTCCCATATAAAGTGATATGGTATTGAGAAAATTGGCTTTGAAAATGACAATTTTTTACTCGAAAATTCTCTAGAACATATAAGAAATAGTACACCATAGAGGATATATGCAAATGATAGTCCAGAGGGTCCTCTTTCCAACTTTTTAAATCTAGTTATCGAAATTTTCGATATATTTTTATTTTCAAAATTTGTTGCATAAATCTCTACCCACAGCAAAAAAATAATAAAAAAAAAATTGTTTAATTAAATAAGTTGTCAAAATTAAAATTCAAAACAAATCATTTTAAAAATATTTGAAATAAAAAACAAGAAAACTTCTTAAAAAACCTACTCAAAAGCGGTTAGAAAAAAAAAACTTCTTGAAAATTACTTGAAATAATTAAAATTCTTAATTTAAAATGGCCAACAACAAACCAAATAACAAAACAACAATTTGTTTTCTTTCATTAAATAATTTATTTGTTTAAATAATTTATTTATTTTGTCTTTGGTTTTTTGTATTCAATTTTTATTTTACAAGCAAATATTTTTCAACTGTCACTTCAGTTGACATTAACAAATTTGTCTTTGAAATTCTTATTAATTTTTGCTGTTTCGCTAGACAGAGTTCTGGTGTTCTATTCAAACATGTACTCTTGAATATCAAGATTTCTTTTTGAATTCTCCAACACTAACAAACATTTGAAAATGTTTAAACAAATTGTTGTCAAACAAACAAACAAAAAAATTGAAAAAGAACCGTTTTTTTTATTTGTTTATTTGACCACTCACTCTTAACCTAACCAAACCTCCACCACACCACACCACCAGCCATCATTTGTTGCTGTCGTTATTTGAAAATTAATATTGAAAACCTAATAGTGGTGGGTTCAAATGGACATAATCATACAGTGGGGGGCAAAAAAATAAACAGATAATAATAATTATTGTTTAGTAAACTCTCGATAACTCTTTATAAACAATAAAAGAAATTCAGTTTAACAACAACAACAAACCGATAAAAATAGCTGCATTTAGCTTAATTTGTAAGCCACTGTATTTACACAATCTTTAGAAATACAAAAAAATTCTAAAAAGAATGAAAACAAATTTAAATTAATTTCGCAGCAGCAGTTGTTGGATTTGGCAAAGTGTGTGTATGCGTGTGTGTGTGTGTGTGTGATTTGTTTATTTATCAATGTTATGAATGGTGGGGTCAGTTTGACAGAAAGACAAACAACAATTCAAGTTTTTTTTTACGCCTGCTTGCTTGCAGTTTTGTTTTGACTTTATTGGGTGTTTTATAAATCGTTTGCGTTTGGTTTGCAAAATCAACGATTTAAAGATTTAAGCACAGTTTGACCCCCCATAATAAATGGTGGCTTATTATGTGTTGCCATTGTTGTTGTTTTTTTTGTTTATAATTAAATATTGGAATTTATTTGTTTAGAATAAAATCATTAAAGTGAAAATAAATTTAAAGTTGTTGTCTTGTCATGAAATTTGTAGGAGTTTTTCATCCACTAAACTATGGATAGAAACAGGATAGAGACATTGACAAACAGACAGAAAATTTTTTTTATAGGTTATTTAAAAGGATATCTTTTTTGTGTACTCATACGATAGTTCTAATAATGTTTGTTATTGAAAAATTAAAAAGAATTGAATTTTTATCATTGAATCTTTAATAAGAAAATTTTGTTTTACATATTTTTTTTTTCATAAAGCAAAAAAAATGAAATTTATCGTTATCGATAACTTTTGTAGAATTTTTTTTTTATCGATAAATATTTCATACAATTCAATAATCAATAAATATTTAATAGAAATCGTTATATTCTATACAGAAAATATTTCGGTTATCGATAAATATTTAATAGAAATCGTTAAATTCTATACAGAAAATATTTCGGTTTCGATTTTTATGGAAAATTTTTATTATTGACAAATACTTAAAATTTTTTTCATCGATAAATTTTTATTGAAAGTATCGTTTATCGATAAATTCTACACAGAGAATTGACTTTTTATAAAAAAGTTTTGTAATTGATTTTTATGGAAATTTTCTGTTATCGATACGTTTTTACAGAAATTTGATAATGCAATAAATATTTTAGAAAATTTCTATAATCGAAAAAATTTAATAGAAAACTTCTATTATCGATAAGCTTTTACAGAAAATTGATACTGTAACAAATATTTTTGAAAATTTTATTATCGACAAAAATTTTAATAGAAAATTTCTGTTATCGATAAAAATTTTAATAGAAAATTTCTGTTATCGATAAGTGTTTACAGAAACTTGTTAAAGCAATAAATATTTTAAAAATTTGTATTATCGATAACAATTTTAATATAAACTTTCTGTTATCGATAAAAATTTTAATAGAAAACTTCTGTTATCGACAAAACTTTAAAAATTTTAAAAGAAACTTTCTGTTATCGACAAAACTTTAAATAGAAAATTTCTGTTATCGATAAAAATGTTAATAGAAAATCTCTGTTATCGATAAGTTTTTACAGGAAATAATGTATATTACAATAAATGTTTTAGAAGAACTTTTTTGTTATCGATAAATCTTTCAATCGAAATTTCTGTCATCAAAAACTTTTTTTTTAAATTTTTTTTTAACAACACTTTTTTTTTTTATAGAAAAGCACTCTGTTATCGATAAATCATTTACGTAAATTTTCTATTATGGATAATGGTATACAAGGGCCGAAGCATTAACCCTTTGACGGACACTGACGTCTATAGACGTCATAACAAGGGTTTCCGGGGGGACATGACGTGTATAGACGTCATAAATTGTATCCTGCCAAATAACAGAGATACAGCAAGTGTCCCACGGGAAGGCCTCCTAAAATTTTGGTGTCCGTCAAAGGGTTAAACTGAATTTCATTTAAAATCTTTGTATTTATTAAAGAAAACGAGGTGACAACCTAGTTATTCTAGTTCAAAGGTTTGCTGGGTTATTTACACTTATTCTGGAGCATAATTTTTAATCTTGATGGCTGGGGTTTTAAATGTTCTTATTTATGCAATTATCATGATCTTTCCATATAAAATACTATCGTGTGTGTGTGTGTATTTTTGTCATTAAAGAGTGTGCAGAGCAATTAAAACAACAAAAAGCCATAAAAACGAAAAACAAATTCCAGCTGTTTTGTAAGGCATTTAAACAAAGTAGGGGGGACACACACCAAACAGAAAAACAACAAATTCCAGCATAATTTTAACGGTTTTTATTAATGCAAAAACGAAAACAAAAACAAACAGATGGAAGAAGGAAAAGGTCTTTTTGGTTGTCTTACTTTGGCGGCGGTTAAATGTGCAAAGGTTAGTGGCGCATTAATAACTTTCACGAGAGAGAGAGAGAGAGAGGAGCAAGCACCTGCTTTATTTGATACACGACAAGTGGTGGTTGTAGGTAGTTATTATAATATAGGGAATGGAAGTACATACATATGCATGCATGAGTGTTAGTGTGTAATGCACACTTGATAACTTTTTGGGGTTAATTTGTGTAAGTTTTTTTGTTGCTGTTGTGTTTAATGTACTTTCCTCCTTAAAAAGAGCAAGTAGAAGAAAACAACTGTGATGTGCGGTTGTTGTGTGTCTTAGGGTTCTTTAAGAGTTCAATGGAATTTCTTGGTTTTTTTTGATCGTACAGGGAAAGAAAAAAAGGGAGTAAAATAAGAAAATAATTATGCAGCTGAAGCGTTACTGTGTTTAAAAAAGTTCTTTTCTTTTTTTGGTATGTTGGTTGGTTGGTTGAGGAGATAAAATAAAAAGGTAAAGCTAATTTATGTTTTAAATTTAATACACAGTCTTTTATATTATTTTTTTAAATTTAACGCCAAGACAAAAACTAAAAAAAAAAAATAAAACAATAACAAAAATAACTAAAGAAATTAAATGAAAAGAAGCAGCGTAACTAACAGACCCCACCGTAAACAACAAATGTATGGTAAGAGACTAACTAGTAACATAGCAGCCAGCCAGCCAGTCAAATATAAACACAATAATATAGTGTGACAACTAGAAAGAAAGAAAATCTTTTCCAAGCCATAAAAAAATAGCACGATGGCAACAGTTACAGCCACAGCCATAGCTTAAGTGTAAAGGGGCAAAGGTGGAACTTTTTAAAGGCCAAAGCATGGTTAAAAGGTAGTAAAAAAATAAAAACAATTGAAATTATTCAAATTGTTTTTATTTCTTATTTTTATTTTATTTTTTTGTTTTGTTTAATGACTTCCACAACTACCGCATACTCTTTTAAAAGCTGTTTTAGTTTTGGATTTTTTTCTGTTGCCTCAAGAAATGTCAAGTTCATGGTCTGTTTGGTTATGATTTTTTTATTTTTGTATTCTTCCATCATATCTCATAGTTTTTATCTTTAAACCAGCCGCCAAAAATCAATTAAAATTTAATTTTTTTTTTCGTTACAAAATTTTCCTAGAAAAAATAAAATATTATTACGTAGTCTTTCGAGTATCCAATAGACTTTGGATGGATTGGCAGTCAATTTATATTTTGTAAAAATGATTTCATTTTTTTATAATTTTTTTTATATTTTTTATTAATTGAAGTATTTCAACACTTAATTTTTTTATTAAATGTTATCGCTTAGTGAGCTCAGAGTGTTTATTAATTATTGTAAACAGGCTTTATTTGTTTTATAGATCAATACAATATGGACAAAAAAACAACAAAAAAAAGAAATCATTATTATTATTATCAATATGTCATGACTAATAAAACAAAAAATAAAACAAAAAAAAATTAGCCAAACAGTCTCATTCTCTAACACAAGTTCGGAAATGATTAGATTACAAATATTAAATTAAAAACAAAAATTGAAAATAAACGTCAATGGCAATGACAATGTATTTAAAATAATAAAATAATAAAAAGAAAAAAACAGAACGAAAGAAATAAATTATATAAAGAAAATGATTGAATTATTGATTGATTAAAATTACACTGGGTTACCAAAGGTCGTCGCCTACTAATCAATTTTCTTTAAAACACAATTTGTTGTTGAAAAATTTAAAAACATAAACAAAACAATTAAGACAAATTTTGTAAACAAGAATTCTATATTAAAAATATACAAATCATCCCGATAATTATGTTCTAAATATAAAGATATCGAAAATATAAAAATTCTTGTTATCGATTCATTTTTAATAGAAAATTTCTGCTATGTTATGTTATTCTGTCTTTTATTGCCGTTATCGTTAAATTTGAAAAGTAGGAAATTCTCTGTTATCGATATATTTTTAAAAGAAAAAATGGTGTTATCGTTAAAAAGAATTGTGTTATCGTTAAAAAGAAGCAATTTTCTGTTATCGATTAATTTTTGATAGAAAATTTCTGTTATCAATAATTTTTTAATAGAAATTTTCTATTTTAAACGTACATATTTTTTAAAGAAAAATTTTTGTAATCGATTAATTTCAAGTTATTGCCATTTTCTTGTTATTGCCATATTAATTTCTGCTATCGCCATATTTTTTAAAATAAATTATTTGTTATCGACAGATTTTTTAACAGGAAATTACTATCAGCAACACATTTTTTCGAAAATATCTGTTATCGATAAATTTCAATAAGAAAATTTCAGTTATCGCCATATTTTTTAAAATAATATACATTTGTTATCGATAAATTTTTTTAATAGAAAATTACTATCTCCAACACGTTTTTTCGAAAATATCTGTTATCGATAAATTTCAATAAGAAAATTTCTGTTATTGTCATATTTTTTTAAATAATATACATTTGTTATGGATAAATTCTTTAACAGGAAATTACTATCTTCAATACATTTTTTCGAAAAGGAAAATATCTGTTATCGAAAAATTTCAATAAGAAAATTTCTGTTATCGCCATATTTTTTAAAACAATATACATTTGTTATCGATACATTTTTTAACAGGAAATTACTATCTTCAATACATTTTTTCGAAAAGGAAAATATCTGTTATCGAAAAATTTCAATAAGAAAATTTCTGTTATCGCCATATTTTTTAAAACAATATACATTTGTTATCGATACATTTTCTAACAGGAAATTACTATCTTCAAAACACTTTTTCGAAAAGGAAAATATCTGTTATCGATAATTTTCAATAATAGAATTTCTGTTATCGCCATATTTTTGAAAATAATATAATGTTATCGATAAATTTTTTAACAGAAAATTACTATCTTCAAAACACTTTTTCGAAAAGGATAATATCTGTTATCGATAAATTTCAATAAGAGAATATCTGTTATTGCCATATTTTTTTGAAAGAAAATATTTGTTAGCGATATTTTTATAAAAAAAAAAAAACGGTTTGTTACCAATAAATTTTAAAAACGAAATTTCTATTCTCGATTTCTTTTTTGAAATAAATCATTTGTTGTCGAAACGTTGTGTTATCAACAAATTTTTAATAGAAAATTACTGTCAGTAACATATTTTTTAAAAGGAAAATGTCAGTTATCGATAAATTAAAAAAAAAAAATAATAATTTAACAAATAAAACTTTTTAGAAACGTTCTGTTATCGATAAATTTTTAATGGAAAAGTGTGTTATTTTTTAAAAAACAACTTCTTCGAAAACATTTGGAAAAATATTGATAGATAATGGATAATATTTAAACTTTGCTATGCAAAATTTTCGTTATCGATAAATAATCTTTTATTCTTTTTTGTTATCGATAATTATAATTTCTTATTTTTTTATTATTATTTTGATTACAATTAATTCTTCTTTTGAGAATTTTTCAGTTTTAAAAATTTATTTTTCTTTTTATTGCAATTAATTTTTCATTTTATTCTCATGCTGTGTATAACAACTAACTGGGCCACATAAACTTGTGGAAATTATTGGATTTTCTTTACTTTACGAGCTTTTCCTCTTTCTTTTCACTTTAATATTCTTTCAAACTGCCAAGCCAAGCCATAGAGAGGCAATAATTGTATGAGTCTGTATAGAGCATTTTGGCATTAATGCCTCTTCTCCTCATAAAATATTGTGAAATAAAGTTTGAGAGGCGAACCATTAATTAGAAGAAAATATTGCCCATGAGAAATTAGAGAAGGATTTTGTTTTTATCGAATTTAATAAGGAAGCAATAAGAAAAAATATAAAAATCTTTATAGATTAGCTAGAGTTTTTAAAAGATAACAACCCTCGACTGGATTTGAAAATTGAAATTAAAAAAAAAAAAACTTCATTCATTTGCAAAGGTAAAATGGAATAATGAATCCACTTTTAAGGAGATAATACAGATCTGGACTGACATGGCTTATATGGAACCTATCAGGATTCCATCTAAGGAACTACATAGCAGTGATGACAAGACAAGACAAGTCACTGGATGTTCACGCCGAGAGACTGGTCGTACCTTATAACGACTATTACAAACGGTGCAAAGACGAAGAGGAAGAAGAGACCACTGAAAATCTTCTCTGTCATTGTCCGGCGTTCGGGAACTTGGAGAAACATGTTTAGCCAAAGGAGATTTGAGAAAAATGAACAGTTTCACAAGACCCTTAAGAGGGTTAGTTGATACCAACCAGATGCTGTAATTATATGACGAAATGGGTAATACGAACCCAATTGTAAGCTATGCCAGCCGGACAGCTGCCAATTTAAAAGATTAGTTTGAACTAAACTAACCTATGAACCTTAAAATTCTCATATGTCCCCAATAAAAATTTATTAACAAAAAAATTTTTTTTTTTTAATTATTAAAAAAAAAAACTGTTTGTTCAAATTTGTTTCTAAACTTAAGTAAACATTTTCCGATTTTCATGTTTTAAATAAAATATGAAAGTTTACTATTTATTTTATAAATTTAAAAAACTTTAACAAAAAATAACGATTTTTAAAAAAGTTATAGCAATTTAAAATTCATGTGGGATTGTAAAAAAATGAAAACAATTTTTATATTTTATTTTCAAACTAGAGTAAACATTTTCCGATTTTCTTATTTTAAACAAAATATGAAAGTTTACTATTTATTTTATAAATTTAGAAAACTTTAACAAAAAGTAGCGATTTTTAAAAAAGTTATTGCAATTTAAAATTTATGTGGGATTGTAAAAAATTAAAACGGTTTTTACATTTTATTTCCAAACTTGTATAAACATTTTCCGATTTTAATTTTTTAAACAAAATATAAAAGTTTACTATTTATTTTATAAATTTGGAAAGTTTTAACAGAATATATTGATTTTTGAAAAAATTATGGAAATTTAAAATTCATATGGGATTGCAAAAATGTAAACATTTTTTATATTTTATTTCCGAATTTGAATAAACATTTTCCGATTTTCATGTTTTAAATAAAATATGAAAGTTTACTATTTATTTTATAAATTTGGAAAGTTTTAACAAAATATATTGATTTTTAAAAAAGTTATGGAAATTTAAATTTCATATTGAATTGTAAAAAATAAAACAGTTTTTATATTTTATTTTAAAACTTGAGTAAACTTTTTCCGATTTTCATGTTTTAAATAAAATATGATAGTTTACTACTTATTTTATAAATTTGGAAAGTTTTAACAAATTATATTGATTTTTAAAAAAGTTATGGAAATTTAAAATTCATACTTAATTGTTAGAAAATTAAAACAATTTTTACATTTTATTTCCAAACTAGAGTAAACATTTTCCGATTTTCATGTTTTAAATAAAATATGAAAGTTTACTATTTATATTATAATATAGGAAATTTTTATTAAAAAATTCCAATCTTATTAAAAGTTACAGGGTTTGGAATTTGAAATAAAAATCATGTAAGATTGAAATCTTTTTTTTTTTTTTTATTTGTGCGACACTACTGAGACAAATTTATTGTAAAAAGCCGGTTTACATAATTTAAAATTATATGGAAATATGCTGCCTCTGTTAAGCATTTAATTTTTTATAATTAAAAATTATTGTTTTTATTTTTATTTTTTTGGTATAATTTGTTTGCCCTTATATGTACATATCTGATTTGGTATCATATTTCTTTGGAACAATAATTTTATTTAAAACAATAATTTTATAGCTTTTCGGTTGATAATTGTAGTTTGTTTGTTTTGTTGGCCACTAAAAAGTTTTTAAGTTTTTAAAATTCTCAGGAAAAATTTGAAATAATTTCTTTTATGGGCCATGAAATATTTTTTTTAAAATTTTTCTACATACGCAACCCAACCAAATTAAAGCGTATCACACACACATTGTTTACGAGTGAGTACAACAACAGCATCATCATCTAAAAAGCCATTAAAAAAAAATATTAAACGAATGAAAAAAAACACACAAAAAAAAAAATGCCAATCCAAGCATTGAGTTGGCAACATTTTTTCCCATAATACAGGGAAAGGGGGCCACCATCACACAGCAAGTCTTCCTTGTTTAAGCCAACTCAACCTACCAACACTCACACAAAAGGAAAGAAAAAATTCTCATGATTTGATTAAAGTTGGCAGTTTAACAGCCTGTCCCGGCTTGACTGCCTGCTTGTTTGCCTGCCTTTGAGCCTAGCTTTGTTTGTGTATGTGTTAAAGAGTGCGAGAGTGAGTGAGTGGTATGAGTCATCTTGCATCATAATTTGCAAGCATTTATCAAAACATTTAATTTCACTTTAGTTTTTAAGCCCCCAATGATGGCATATGGTGGTAGGTAGTGGCATGGTTACTACGATGCTGTTCTAAACGGTTGCTCAAGTCTTCAATCAAGTCAGGCTAACTAACACCACCACCACCACCACCACCACCACTACTCTTGTCAGTCATCAGCCACCACTCGATTAAACCTCTTTTATTACAACGACAACGACGACATTAAACGACAAAAGAGCTGGGAATCCAGTTGTTGGTCAATTTCCATGTAGTAAAAGTATAAGAAGTAAAAAAAAACAACGCTTTTTTTGCTGAGATTCTTTTATTCTTTCCCAGACAAATTCCACAATTTATTATAATAAATGATGGCCTGCCTGGCTGTTGTTGTTATGGAATTGCAACTCCTTTTTCAGCAGCGTTGTAAGCAATTTCCGCTAAACAGCCAAGCCAAGCCAAACCAACACAATCTGTTGCGTACATACAACGTTTTCAAAAGCAGCAGGCTTAAGAGAAGTGCAATAAAAAAAAAAACGTAACGGAAGTATTTTGTCAAGGATGGATTACTTTTTCATATAAAAAGTAATGTAAAGTAAAGATTCTAAATATAAAATAATAAAAAAAAAAAAATAAAATAAAAACCTGTCTTGAAAAGAAAATACAGAAGAACACTTTAAAAGAAACGTCAACAGTGTAGATAACAGTGACAGACAATTATTGCATTATAAATGGTCAAAATTTTACAACAAAATTCTCCTATTTTGTAAAGTAAACGTTAAACTTTCATATCCAATTTAAAATATAAAAATCGGTAAACGTTTACTCAAGTTTGGAAATAAAATATAAAAACAGTTTTAAAAATTTTATTTTTTTTCCATTTTATATGAATTTCAAGGGCCCCTAACTTTTTAAAAAATCCAAATTTTTCAATAAAATTCTCCTATTTTATAAAGTAAACGTTAAACTTTCGTATCCATTTTAAAAGATAAAAATTGGGCAACATTTACTTAAGTTTGGAAATAAAATATAAAAACAGTTGAGGAATAATTTCCAAAAATTTCATTTTTAACCACTTTTTTTTTAATTTTAAGGACAGCCTAACTTTTTAAAAAATCAAAATTTTTCAATACAATTCTTCAAATTTGTAAAGTAAACGTTAAACTTTCATATCCAGTTTAAAATATAAAAATCGGATAATGTTTACTCAAGTTTGGAAATAAAATATAAAAACAGTTTAAAAATAATTTATTAAAAATTTTATTGTTTTTTCCATTTTATATGAATTTTAAAGGCCCCTAACTTTTTAAAAAATCCAAATTTTTCAATAAAATTCTCCTATTTTATAAAGTAAACTTTAAACTTTCGTATCCAGTGTGAAATATAAAAATCGGGCAACATTTACTTAAGTTTGGAAGTAACATATAAAAACAGTTTTGAAATAATTTTCAAATTTTTTTTATTTTTTTTCCATTTTATATGAACTTTATGAAAGTTAGGGGCCCTTAACTTTTTAAAATATCCAAATTTTTCAATAAAATTCTCCTATTTTATAAAGTAAACGTTAAACTTTCATATCCAGTTTAAAATATGAAAATCGGGCAAAATTTACTTAAGTTTGGAAATAAAATATAAAAACAGTTGAGGAATAATTTCCAAAAATTTCATTTTTAACCACTTTTTTTTTTAATTTTAAGGACAGCCTAACTTTTTAAAAAATCAAAATTTTTCAATACAATTCTTCAAATTTGTAAAGTAAACGTTAAACTTTCATATCCAGTTTAAAATATAAAAATCGGATAATGTTTACTCAAGTTTGGAAATAAAATATAAAAACAGTTTAAAAATAATTTATTAAAAATTTTATTGTTTTTTCCATTTTATATGAATTTTAAAGGCCCCTAACTTTTTAAAAAATCCAAATTTTTCTATAAAATTCTCCTATTTTATAAAGTAAACGTTAAACTTTCATATCCAGTTTAAAATACATATAAAAATCGGACAACATTTACTTAAGTTTGGAAATAAAATATAAAAACAGTTAAGAAATAATTTTCAAAAAATCTTTTCCACTTTTTATAAATTTAGAGGGCCTCTAACTTTTTAAAAAATCCAAATTTTTCAATAAAATTCTCCGATTTTGTAAAGTAAACGTTAAACTTTCGTATCCATTTTAAAATATAAAAATCGGAAAAAGTTTACTCAAGTTTGGAAATAAAATATAAAAAAGTTTAAAAATAATTTTTTAAACATTTTATTTTTTCCATTTTATATGAATTTAAAAGGTCCCTAACTTCTTAAAAAATCCAAATTTTTCAATAAAATTCTCCGATTTTGTAAAGTAAACGTTCAACTTTCATATCCAATTTAAAATAAAAAAATCGGAGAACAATTACTCAAGTTTGGAAATAAAATATAAAAAGAGTTGAGAAATAATTTCCAAAATCTTTTTTTCCATTTTTTATGAATTTTGAGGGCCTATAACTTTTTAAAACACTAGAATTTTTTAATAAAATCTTCCAAACTTATAAAATAAATAGTAAACTTAAACGAAGAATATTTTAATCGATATGTTAAGGCTATAAGATCAGTCATTTGAAAAGTTAGGGGAGTTGCAAAACTAAAGTACGACAACTTAAGTTTTTGTTCAAGCCTTACAGACCTGAAGCGATAATAAACTTATTTTATTTGAAAGCTCAAATATTTGAGAATTTCCTCAATCATAGTTTCAGAAGCAAGGAGGCTTAGACATTTCGAACAAGAACGAACAAATGAAATGAAGATTTCTTGTAGTGAATTGCTCTCAGTACGACTTCTGACAAAAATTCGGAGTAAGTAAAATACACAATCCATCCAGGTTCAAACCCTAGCTCAGGTATCTGGAATAAAACGAAAATCAAAAACAATATTTCTTCGGTGACTTCAATCTGGTAAAAACTCGGGGAGAGAAAAAAATAAAAATTGGCATTAAAAGTTTCCCAAACCTGCCATTGAGAATCGAGGTTACACTGTACGTTCCGCTACTCTAGGATAAAATTAACACACACAAATTGGCTGATGTAAGAAGCTGGGTTGTTATCCTGGCTAAATGGTTACAATACCCAGTAAGTAAATAATTTTAAGGACCTGCAGCTCGGCTAACTAATCAACCAATTTTAATTTCCGTTTTTTTTATTTGAAAGTACAAATATGAGAATATATTTTAGGCCATTAGGCTTTGAGCTGTTACATTTTTCTATTTGGCAGTTAGGAAATTAAAAAAATTCATTTTAGGGAAGCCAAAAAAAGCATACAAATTCTTAAAAATTGGGTTGGAGCTTAAGGATCTGTAACTCGGAAACTAATTTTATGATTTTCTTTCAATTAATTTTGTTTAAAGTTCAGATATTAGAGAATAATTAAAACTATGGTTCAAGGAGATATGCTTTGCAGTTTGGAAGTTATGACGGCTTAAAAAAAAATTTTTAGTGAGCTGAACATATTTTATATGCAATGGTTGCTTAATAGGTTAAGGACATGTAGCTTTTAAATAAATTAAACGAATTTATTGGAACTAGTTTTGTTTGAAAGCCTAGATATCTGAGAATTTTTAAAGCTATTGTGTAAACATATAGCTTTACGCATTTGGTAATTATGCTATTACAGAAACCTAAAACATAAAATAACTTGAATTTTTCATGATTTAAAGTACGCCGTAGACGTATAAGGAGGCCTAAAAAGATTAAAAATTAATGAAACGATTTTGTCTCAATTTCTATTCTTTGAAAGTAGAGACACTTAAGTATTGTGGAAGCTTTGATTTGGATGGATATGTTAAGCTGCTTAGAAGTTAGGGTGTTTCAAATATTTTGCACATTAAAGATTTAAGGTTATTACAAGGCAAACCTTATTGAAGAGTAAACCTAAACGCCTATATCTCTTGAAAGACTAAGCCGATTTTTCTTCATTTTATTTTGTTTGAAAGTTCAAAGATTAAAGAATATTTAGGTCCAATTTCAAAAAGATACGGACAATAGTTTAAAAGTTAGAATGTTCTAAAAAAATTTTAATTTTAAATCTGTTAGCTAATCATACGCAACATATAAGGATCGTACTAAAAGCCTAATAACTTTGGAACCAATGAATGGATTTGATTTTAGTTTTCAGGGCTTGAAAGTTGATTTAATAAAGAAGAATTCGGAAAGTATTTTAGGTTAGCAATAGAAATAATTATTTCGAAGTTATAGTGCTTTAAAGTTTGTATTTCCTTCCTGTTATTAAAAATAATGCTTCTGTTTTAAAGCCAAAGGTTTTTCTTAATTTAATTGATTTCTTGGGTTATTTTTGTATTTTATTTTTAAGAAACATTAAATAACGTTTCGTTTTATAATGTTACACTTAAAAATGTCAGAAATTTGTTGAAAATATTTGCGCATTCAATGTTTAATGTTGGGAAATAGGAATTTACCTTCTCTCTCGCTCGCTCTCACTCTATCTCTCTCTCGCTCTCTGTTACGGCATGAATGAATGGTTGAAAGACTATTAAGGCGGCGGCTTTTAACCGTTTGAAGTGGAATGTGTGTGTGTGTGTATGTGTGTGAATTTGTTTTCAGAAAAATTTTGCGGCGTTTTTAACCAAAGTTTCTTCTTCGAAGTCGCCGTGGTCTAGTGGGTAGTGTGTTGGCTTATTAGACGAAAGGCCCGGGTTCGTATCCCAGGTCAGACATCAAAAACGAAAAATATTTCTTCGGCGACTTCCTCTCAGCAGATTTCTGGCAAAGACACTGAGAGTAAAAATTGCCATGAAAAGCTTCTCAAAAATCTGTCGTTCGGAGTCGACTTTAAACTGTAGGTCCCGCCACCCATGTATAAAATTAACGCACACAACATAAGTGGTGTGAGAAGCTAGGTCGTAATCCTGACGGAAGGGTTGTAATGGCCAATTATGTATGTATGTTCTTCTTCTTTTTCTTTACTTTTAATTGTCAATAATGTGTGTGTGTGTGTATGTGTGTATGCTGTAGATGGTTAGAAGGGGAGGGGGTTCGGGTTCAAGTTCTTCTCATAAACATGTTGTTGTGCAAATATTTTTCGAAAATATTTAAAGAACTCTGAGTGTGTTGTGTTACTTTTTCCTAAGAAATGATCATCATCACCATCAACAACATGCATCCCATGATCAGTGATCCTCCGTCCTCTTCATGCGGCGGCTTATGAGCGGTTTGAAACCAAGCGGTTTGGGTTATTAAATGTTATACGCACTTTTCGTTATTTTTTATTTAATTTTTTATGTTATTAACACATATTTTTGCAATATTTTTCTTTTCTTTTTCTCTCTTCTTTCGCTTGCTATTTCTGTTGTTTAAATAGCAATTAAGCATTTATTTCATGCCTATTACCTACACGCTTACAATACTTTCAGCAATTTCCTTAATATTTTCCTTTTGAAATGTTTTTTTTTTTTCGTTTTTTTTTCGGGGGTAAAAGAAAATGCAATGCCATGTTAAACTGCACATTTTTCTAGGAACTTATAAAATACAAAACAAAACAAAAAAAATTCTTCCATTTGATGGGATATTTCAATACCAAGGAATTTATAAAATTTCGTGTTGATTTTTTTCTTTAATTATTCAAGCGTTTAAACAAACACGCCGTCTATGTTAGGAAAATATTTTTAGGCAAAATATTATTGTTTTAGGAAAAAAAAACAACAAATTTTCCCATTTAATTTAATCGTAAACAATTAAAAATTTACTTTATTTTATTAAATTTTAGAAAATGGAAAAAAAAATAATTTTTAAATTTCTTTTAATAAGGTACACCCTAATTCCTTAGCTAACTTTTAACAGATTTTCCAATAACTTTGATTAGATCTGTTTTAATTACTCTAAGGTTTTTAAAATTCAAACATTGAAATAAGAAGAAACAATTTTATTTATTATGGGACACCCTAAATCCTTAGCTAGCTTTTCTTAGCTAACTTTTAACAGATTTTCCAATAACTTTAATTAGATCTGTTTTAATTACTATAAGGTTTTTAAAATCCAAACATTGAAATAAAAAGATTTTTCTTTTTCTATGGGACACCCTAAATCCTTAGCTGGCTTTTCTTAGCTAACTTTTAACAGATTTTCCAATAACTTTGATTAGATCTGTTTTAATTCCTTTTTAAGGTTTTTAAAATCCAAACTTTGAAATAAAAAGAAGAAATTTTTTTTTTCTATGGGACACCCTAAATCCTTAGCTAGCTTTTAACAAATTTTCTAATAATTTTGATTAAATCTTTGATTGCAATAAGAAGAAAAGGGATCTTTTTTTGTACAGGACACTATAAATCCTTAAAGTGTGTAAAGATAAATTTGAATTAAAAAATCAAGGACGCAAACCCACATTTTGACTCCAACAGGGTAAATTTTGCTATTAACAGAGCACTGTTAACTGTTTAACAATAGCGGCAATAGTAGATTAATCTTCTACTTTGCAATTATTGATAGTACGGTTCAGAGTATTCTGGTGACTGTATGATAACCAAGTTTTTTTAATGTGTGTGAAGATAAATTTGAATTAAAAAATCAAAGACGCAAACCAACATTTTTAGTAGCCCCACTTTTTGACTCTAACAGGGTAAACTTTGCTATTAACAGAGCACTGTTAAATGTTTAACAGTGGAAATAATGGATTATATGTACAACTACATTGCAATTATTACAGACTATTGGCTTAAAAGATAATTCTCATTAAGATCATTATTATTGTTTGTAAACAAAAATGTTGAAATGTAAAGGATGGTTGTTGGTGTGGATGGAGGACGGAAAATGGACCCCCTGGACTACCATATACATATAGTCTCTATGGCCACCGATTTTCTAGCAAATTTTCATATAATTTTTGGACGAAAAATTAATTTTTTCAAAATTCAAAATCTAGACTCACAAAATTAGTTCAGTTATCCAACTGCCACGGTTGGAAAGAGGACCCTCTGGACTATCATTTGCATGTAGTCTGTATGGTGTACAATTTCTGTTATATTTCCAAATGGTTACTGATCTTCTAGAGAATTTTCGAGCAAAAAAATTTGCATTTTCAAAGCCAATTTTCTTAATACCATCACTTTTTATGGGACTATATTGCTGATCTGCACAAGAGGCCTTGGAAGATTCCTTTGAGTATGATACGGTACTCATAGATTTAGTAGATGCTTTAAAATTAGCTCCTAAACAAGTGATTAATACTGTTAAACAGTTAACAGTGCTCTGTTAGCAGCAAACAAGTGTCCTTCTTCAGATGGATAGTGTTAAATAGTTAACAGGGCGCTGTTAAGTGTATATTTCTCCGAGATCTTGGAACACTCCTTTGAGTATGATATGTTACTCACAGATTTAGTTTATATGCTTAAAAATTAGCTCCTAAACAAGTGACCTTGTTAAGATGAATACTGTTAACCAGTTAACAGTGCTCTGTTAAGAGCAAACAAGTGTCCTTCTTCAGATGGATACTGTTAAACAGTTAACAGTGCGCTGTTAAGGGCAAATTTTGTGCTGTTAAGGGCAAAATTTTGCTTTGTTAACGCTAAATGTGGCTCTGCTAAAATATATGGATTGTGTCTTGGATTTTTAAATTCAAATTTATTATCTTTGCACACAGAAATCCTTAGCAAGGGGTTTTAGAAATTTTCACTCTCTCACATAGGTTAGGTTTAGGTTAGGTTAGAGGACGTGTACTTGTCAATTCTGACAAGTACAGTACTCGGTGGTCGAATTGATCCATTGTACTACGTCCTAGCTTCTCACACCACTTATGTTGTGTGCGTTAATTTTATACATGAGTGGCGGGACCTACAGTTTAAAGTCGACTCCGAACGACAGATATTCGAGAAGCTTTTCGTGGCAATTTTTACCCTCAGAGTCTTTGCCAGAAATCTGCTGAGAGGAAGTCGCCGAAGAAATATTGTTCATTTTGATGTCTGTCCTGGGTTTTTAAAATCCAAACTTTAAAATAAAAAGAAGAAATTTTTTTTATGGGACACCCTAAATCCTACCTAGCTAGCTTTTAACAAATTTTCTAATAATTTTGATTAAATCTTTGATTGAAATAAGAGAAGAATTTTTTTTATATAAGACACTATCAATCCTTAAAGTGTGTAAAGATAAATACGAATTCAAAAACCAAAGACGCAAACCCACATTTTTAGCAGCACCACTTTTTGACTTTTGACAGGGAAAATTTTGCTATTAACAGAGCACTGTTAACTGTTTGACAAAGCGGCAATAGTAGATTAATCTTCTGCTGCGCAATTATTGAAATTACGGTTCAGAGTGTTCTGGTGGCTGTATGATAACCAAGCTTTTTTTAATGTGTACATACATACATACATAATTGGCCATTACAACCCTTCAGTTAGGATTACGAACTAGCTTCTCACACTACTTATATTGTGTGCGTTAATTTTATACATGAGTGGCGTGACCTACAGTTTAAAGTCGACTCCGAACGACAGATTTTTGAGAAGCTTTTTACTCTCAGAGTCTTTAGCAGAAATCTGCTGAGAGAGAGGAAGTCGCCGAAGAAATATTTTTTCGTTTTGATGTCTGTCCAGGGATTCGAACCCGGGCCTTTTGTCTAATAAGCCAACACACTACCCACTAGACCACAGAGACTTCACTTCACTTCTTCACTTTTTTAATGTGTGTAAAGATAAATTTGAATTAAAAAATCAAAGACGTAAACCCACAATTTTAGCAGCCCTACTTTTTGACTCTAACAGGGTAAACTTTGCTATTAGCAGAGCACTGTTAAACTACATTGCAATTATTACATAATATTGGCAGAAAATATAATTCTCATTAAGATCATTATTATTATTTGTAAACAAAAATGTTGAAATGTAAAGCATGGTTGTTGGTGTGGATGGAGGACGGAAAATGGACCCTCCTCTGGACTACAATTTACATAGAGGCCATCGATTTTCTAGCAAATTTTTATATAATTTTTGGCCGAAAAATCGATTTTTTTCAAAATTCAAAATCTAGACTCACAAAATTTCAGTTATACCACAACCAAGGTTGGAAAGAGAAGCCTCCGGACTACCATTCCCATATAATCTCTATGGTGTACTATTTCTTATATGTTCCAAAATGGCCACTGATCTTCCATAGAATTTTTAAATAATTTTTGGCCGAAAAATCGATTTTTTCAAAATTTAAAATCTAGACTCACAAAATTAGTTCAGCTATGCAACTGCCACGGTTGGAAAGAACACTCTTTGGACTACCATTCGAATATAGTGTCTATGGTGTACTATTTCTGTTATGTTCCGAAATGGTTACTGACCTTCTAGAGAATTTTCGAATAAAAAATTTACATTTTCAAAGCCAATTTTCTTAATACCATCACTTTTTATGGGACTATATTGCTGATCTGCACAAGAGGCCTTGGAAGATTCCTTTGAGTATGATACGGTACTCATAGATTTAGTAAATGCTTTAAAATTAGCTCCCAAACAAGTGATGAATACTGTTAAACAGTTAACAGTGCTCTGTTAGGAGCAAGCAAGTGTCCTTCTTCAGATGGATACTGCTAAACAGTTAACAGGGCGCTGTTAAGGACTCCGATACCTTGAAACACTCCTTTGAGTATATGTTACTCACAGATTTAGTTTATATGCTTAAAAATTAGCTCCTAAACAAGTGTCCTTCTTCAGATGGATACTGTTGAACAGTTAACAGTGCGCTGTTAAGGGCAAATTTTGTTCTGTTAAGGACAAATTGTGCATTGTGAACGGTAAATGTAATGTGGCTCTGCTAAAATTTATGGATTGTGTCTTGGATTTTTAATTAAAATTTATTATCTTTGCACACATAAATCCTTGGCAAGGTTTTAGAAATTTTCACTCACTTAGTTTAGGTTTAAGTTAGGTTAGAGGACGTGTACTTGTCAATTCTGACATGTACAGTACTCGGTGGTCGAATTGACCCATTGTACTACTTCCACACCACTTATATTGTGTGCGTTAATTTTATACATGAGTGACGGGGGGACCTACAGTTTAAAGTCGACTCCGAACGACACATTTTTTGAGTAGCATTCCATGGCAATTTTTTACTCTCAGAGTTTTTGCTAGAAATCTGCTGAGAGGAAGTCACCGAAAAATTATTTTCAAATTTTCGTTTTGATGTCTGACCGACCTGGGATTCGAACTCGGGTCTTTCGTCTAATAAGCCAACACACTACCTACTAGACCACGGCGACCTCTACTCTCTCACTTTTTAAGTAAAAAATTTAAGAGGTTGTGTCTTAGATTTTCAGATTAGAATTTATCTTGGGCTAGGCTTTAGAAATTTTCCTTCTCTCTCTCTCTTTCTAAGTAGAAAAAAATTAAGGTTAAGGTTAATAAAAATTCTACCTTAAAATAATTATATTTGCTTAGAAGATGTTTGCCAGCCTGGTAGACATGGTGCTATTCACTACCCCCTGCCTGTGTTCAATACAATATTGTACTCAAATTCACACCAAAATGGTTTATAAAGAAAAAAGAAGAAAAATTTCTTGTTTTTATATTTTTTAATAAGAAATCTTTAACATTTATTAAGCATAACGAAAGTGAAGAAAAAATAATAAAAAAATTACCAACAGCGTGTGTTGAAAACAAGCAAAATTTTTTGCAAATAAAAAACGTAAAAAAATGAAAGGAATTTAGAAATGAAAGGAAAAAAACATATTTTTGCAAAATTTAAATTTTAAGGTTCATTAACTTGATTTTGTTGTTTTTAATTAAAAATAAAAAAAAAAATAAATAAAAATAAATAAAAATAACAAAAATAGAAATTAATACAAGAAAACCAAAGTTTATGGAATAAAAGGTCAATCGATCAATAATTTTTGGTTCACGGAATTTTTGTTTATTTTTTTGGGATTTTTTTTTTTTTAATTTTGATTAAATTGATATTTAAAAAATAAAATTTTATACTGGATTCCTAACTATTTCTTCTTGTTTTAGGTTTCCGTTGCTATTTGTTAACCTTTTAAGTTGAAGATTAATTACTTTAGTCTTTAAAATCATATTTTTTTTCTCTTTGTTTCTGTTCATAAGCCTGACTGGACTGACTTGGCTGGCTGATTCTAACAGTTCAAATTCAAATTTAATTTTTTTTTTTTTTTGAAAAACAAATTTATCGTTATTTGATTAATTGTTAAATTTAAAAACGTTATTTTGCATAATTTTTGTTATTTTTTTCTTGAATTTTTTATTCTTATCTTCAGAAAAAGTTGTAAAAATTGTATAATTTTGTAGATTTTTTCTTTTTTGTTTAATTTAAAGGCCTATTAAATTACCATTATTTACACCTTTTTTTATTGGACTTTTTATTTTTATTTCTCTATAAAAAAAAAACAAATTAATTGTAGGGAATTTATTCATGTTAATAAAGAAAAGTTAGTTTCATGAGAACTTGGTTTGTTTTTTTTTTTATGGAGGGATTACAAAACGAAAAAAAGAAGAAGCCAATGTAATCGATATTTTTAGCTAACAAAAAAAGCGTAATTAATCAATATAAAATTAATTTAAAATGTCAGAAACAATAAATTACTGTAAAGTGTAAGCTTTAGCTTCACAATAATTGAAAACATTAATAATAAATGACAGCTAGGTATACTTCCCCATATGTTAGACGTTTAGGCGCCCTATGAGAAGACAAAAAATTCTAAAAATTTTCAAATATCAAAAGAATGCACAACATTTTTCATATGATCCCATGAAAGAAATAAAAAAAATCTTTGAATTTTATGTAATTAAAGGCCTTAGGACAAAATATTCAAACACTTCAAAGTGATAATAATAAAAATAATAATAATAAATGACAGATAGGTATACTTCCCCACATGTTAACTTTGAATATGTACATAATACCTTGATTAGACGGTTAGGAGCCTTATGAGAAGACAAAAAATTCTAAAAATTTTCAAATATCAAAGGAATGCACAACATTTTTCATATGTTCACATAAAATAAATAAAAAAAATTCTTTAAAATTTATGTAATTAAGGGTTTTAGAACAAAATATGCAAACACTCCAAAGTGATAGTGATAATAATAATAATAAAAATAATAATAAATGTCAGCTAGGTATACTTCCCCACATATTAACTTTAAATATGTACATAATACCTTGATTAGACGGTTAGGAGCCTTAAATTTTCTAAAAATTCTAAAAAAATTCTAAAAATTTTCAAATATCAAATGAATGCACAACATTTTTCATATGATCCCATAAAATAAATAAAAAAATCTTTGAATTTTATGTAATTAAAGGTCTTAGAACAAAATATTCAACAACTTCAAACAGACAAACTGCTTAATTGCAATATTAGCACGTTGACTGGAGACTACAAGATAACTTGTGGATTGCGTTCCCTTCTAGGGGGCAAAACTACGAGTTATTTCGCATTTTTTAGTGCCCTTTGGCTTTAGGCCAGTTTATTTATGTATTAAAAAAAATCTTACTTTTATTGTAAAATATAAATTTTCCCTTTTTCCCCATAAACATAAATCATATGGTAAAATTATTTCCTAATTTCCAAACATAACATTTTTTTTATATCGCAATAAATGTTATATAACCTCAAAAGGAGTTTTTTTTTCTATTTGGCACATAAGGAAAACCCCTTTAGTAAAACGCTCGCTATTATTGTGTTTAATACTATGCCTGAGTGATTTTTGCATTGAAATAAACACACAATAAATGGAAAAAAAAAGAATCAAATAAAAAAAACCAATTTTAAACTATAAAATAATGAAAAACACAAAGAAATTGTACACACAAAGTTTTACGAATAAAACCTACCAAAACTATGCAACTGTTATATGAATTAATAATTAAAAACGAAAAAAATCGCCCCTGTAGTATGTTATAACACTATGAACGGCGGCACAATAACAACACAATATGTAATGTTATTACCCGAAGAGTATTTGAAACACCAAATAGCAACAAGACATCAATATTAATAATCACACATAGTATTTATGCATTTACAAAAATAAAATATACACCTAGCTAACAGCACAGCTACAAAACTACTTATACCCGAAGAGCCGAAGAGTACATATATTATTGATGCACTTGCGAAAAAAAACAAACTGTAGTGGTGAATAATAGAGAAAAGAAAATATAACACCAACAATACAACACGCAGTATGATAACATCAACAACCAACTCGTATATTAATAATCAAAATGTATTGAGGCATTTGCAAAAACAAAATGCATGTAAGTAGCAAGCACCAAATATACCACAAACAATAACAACAAATGATAAACGAAGAGTAAGTTAAGTACATATTGATGCACTTGCAAAAGCAACAGAAAAAAAACAACCAAAAGTAGATGAGTAATCAAAATAACCACACACGATGATGATGATGATGATCATGAGGGCGAAGGCGATATGTTGAAAGCCGATGAATAAAAAGAAATGCATTTCACACACACACACAGCCACAAATCAAATGGAGTCATAATACAAATCGTATGTGCGTGTGTTTTTTTTTTATTATTAAGAATTACTGTTTTTAGTCTGGTTAAATTAGTGTTGCCAATGAGATTAAAACCTGTTGATAAACATAATGTAGGTGTTAACAAGAGGTTGTTTCGTTTTTATTTTTTGTAATTTAAATTTTATAAACGTTTAACTAGTTTTAATGCTTTAATTTTTTTCATATATTTTCAATAAATTTTCTTTTTTCTATAAATATGCTTGATCTAAATTTTTTATATCAAGTTTCTACAATAAATTCAATGGAATTTCCCTGATTCATTAATATTTTTCAAGTAAAAATGAAATTATTTTCTATAAAAAAAATATTTTTTTTTATGCATTTTTGTTTAAATTGTTGGTTGACATTTACAAATTCTTGTCACATCACCAGACTTTTTTTTTAAGTGCTTTATTTATCAATATTTGCTTGTTTAGCATTTTAAATTGGTACAATCGACAGAAAGTTGTTATTTTTTCCACTAAAAATGTTAATTTTGCACAAATTCCAAAAATAAAAAAAAATTTCTTTAAAATAAAACAAAGAAAGAAACTTTTAAAGCTTAAAACTAGAAGTTATTTAAAATTCTATAGGAACATTAAATAAAAAAAATTAAAACTGATTGTTTTTAGTGATTATATTTAACAAAATGACAAGTAAAATGGAAAATTGACACAAATTCTTTAGTTTTAGTAATAAAAAAAATGGTATTTATTGTTAAAGTACAATAAAATTTAATGCAAATTTCTGAAAGTGTTTTAGAAAGAAAAGAAAGTGGAATGGAGTGTATAGATAATGCAAAGATTTAAACATGTTTAGAATAATTGAAAAAACAAAAAAAAAAGTAAAAGTTTAAGACAATTTTACAATTAGAATACAAATAAATAGAAATATAAGACGAATTAGTATTTAGAGGTTGCAGTTCATTTTAATTGAAAATTTCCATAAAATAAAACTTATAAGGTGTATTTAGGCCCGATATATTGTTCAATTTCAGGGAATTTTAATTCAAAAAATAAATTCAAGGCTTTATGTCAAGGTTAATTATTGATTTTTCTTTTCAGAGTAAGATAGCTAAGGTAAAACACAATATTTAAAAGCAACATTTTCATTTATCTCACTATAAAGAAAAACGATTACCAGATGTTACTACCATTCCCTCCCATTGGGTTTTTCCTGGCAAGAATTTGTTTCAAAAATACATTTTGTTTTCCGGGAACACACATCTTTATTTTAAAAGGCATACCAATGTACGGATTGTTTGTAAAATACAACTAAATTTCGCATTGCATGTTTACAATTATAAAAACAAAAAACATACGCAAAGTATTATCGACTTGCCCATAGGAAAATGCAAAATATTTTGAAATATTCAAGACATATGTGATTAGGAGGATAGTTAAGATAACCGTATCAAATAGCCATTATCGTCTTTAAAATATGTTAAGATTTTAAGGGAATTTTTAACATAACCTATAAAACCTATAAACCTATTTTAAAAATGTTATAAAAATTTTAAGTCACTAAAAAAAGGCTTAAAAATTTATTTAATTTACTTTAAATAGCTTTGCTTAAATAATTAAAATGTTTTAAAATGTTAAAAATTGTTAAAATCGTTTCATTTTCCATTAAATATAGAAAATTATTTCAAAAATTATTGTAAAATTCCTTTCTGTTTTCTACAATTAAACGCTTAATTTCCTGCATATTATAGACTTTACCAACACTGGCATTATATTTATTATTGAGATGTGTTGTTGCTGTGCGTATACACATATTAAAACCATATGCAAAAAATTGTTTTTGTATAAAAGCTTTGTGTGAGAAGTAGTGCCGTATATGGTGAAAATTTTGTTGGTGTTATTGCGTGTGTATGTCGTGTGTGCACTCGTTTTATCTTTTATTTTTTTTTATACTCAGGAATGCGAGTGTGACTAAAACAAAAACAATATTTAAAGCAATGCAACAAGAACAACGCAACAAAATGCAATGGAACAAAAAAATGAGCATTAAAACAAACAATAACAACAACAACAACACAAATTCATTGAGAATTCTCAGACTGCAATGCAAAAAAATCGAAGAAAAAAGGGGAGAAAGAAAAAAAAAATAAACTTAAGCCGAGAGAATTAAAGTAAAATAAAACCAACAACAACGGTATTAAAATGTGTTCGTTTCTTTGTTGTGTTTTTGTTTTAACAAGTTTAAGCCTAAAAGCAACAAAACAAAATAATACGAAAAGCAAGCATTTCAATCTGTGATCTCTTCTGCAATGTGTTGATGTGGCCTGATGGCAAGGCAATAATGATGATGACGACGACGACGATCATGATGAGAAGGACAAAACAACGGCAACGACACGATGTTAATAAGATTGCTTTGCTTTGCATTGCTTGTGCTATTGTCGACCGTTGTTGTTATGGGGTACCATCGTGCATGTTCGTACATGCATAAGTACGTTCAGTATGTGTACAATACAATACTTGGCTGCATTTTTTTTTTTTACTTGATGATGCCAAAGTAACAACTGCAGAGTTTAGCACAAACAAATAAGAAAAAAAACAACAACATTATTTACGAAAATAAAAGCAATGAAATAAAAAAAAAAATTGCATTCTTTTTAAGAAATAAAACAATTTCACTATTTTTAACTCTGCCAACAACAACAACACCATAAAGCAAAAGAATTGCATATTTTTTTTCATAGGTTTTATAACAACAAAAATCATTTTTTTTTTCTTCTTATTTTTGCTTCAATTTCGGTTATGCTTTAGTAAACAGTAGTCAAACGTTTGTTGGTTTTTCTTTTGCCCAATATTTTGGTCAGACGAAATACAGTGGTGGTCATATAATTAAAACATTATTATAATCCATTATTTGCTCTATTTTTTTTATCATCTCTTGATATTTTAACGGGACTTTTCCACTGGAATAATAAGTTTGATTTCTTTTACAATTGATTCTTTCTTCATTTTCCTTTTTTACTCAGATTTCTTACGACATAAGTAATTTTTTAGTGAAAGTGTTGTTTTTAAAGTGGACACGTAATTAAAACATTTTTAGTTTTGCTATTTTAATACAATATTTTTAATATCAAATTTCGTTCGATTTGTGTAAATTTATTGGTAAGTATGTTGTAAGTGATATAAGCAAAAATGTATACAAAAAATAATCATCAGGTATGGGAAAAGGACCAAGTTGTTCGGAAGAAGAAAGAAAAATAATAATTAACCTCAAAGACTCCGGGAAGACGGTAAAGGACATTTCCCAATTACTTGGCTGCTCTAGAGGAAAAATTTATAATGCGTTAAAACATGTTGATACATTTGGAGTCACTAATAATGTACCCAGAGCCCCCAGACCCCGTAAAACTTCAACCAGGGAAGATCAAATTGTCGTAAAAGCCTCTAAAGCCGACCCGTTTAAAAGTTCCAAACAACTAAAAGTTGAATTGGAGTCTTCATATGGCATTAACATATCATCTAAAACAATAAGACGGCGACTTAACGAAGCTTCCTTACGTGGATGCATCGCACAAAAAAAACCTTTCGTCTCCAAAAAAAATTTAAAATCCAGATTGAACTTTGCCAAACAAAACGTTAAGAAACCAATGAGTTTTTGGAAAAATATTTTATGGAGTGACGAATCCAAATTTTGCCGATGGGGATCAGACGGAAAACGGTATGTTTGGCGTCCACAAAACCAACAACACAATCCCAAATATACCATTAAAACAATTAAGCATGGTGGCGGCAACATTATGGTGTGGGGTGCATTTTCTTGGCATGGTATTGGGCCTGTTGTAAGGATTAGTTCAAAAATGGATCAACATCTATACAAACACATCATTGAAAATACAATGATACCATACGCGGAGGATAATTTACCATTAATGTGGCACTTCATGCACGACAATGACCCTAAGCACACTTCACGGCTTGGGAAGGGCTGCTTAGAAGATCAAAATATAAAAGTTCTAAAATGGCCAGCTCAATCCCCTGATCTCAATCCAATTGAGAACTTGTGGAGTGAAGTTGAAAAGAGAATGGAAGGCAAAAATCCCAAAAATGCTGATGAATTGTGGCAAAACATTGAAATGTCTTGGAAGGCTATTCCTCAATCTTTTTGTAGGCATTTAGTTGAGAGTTTGCCAAGCAGATGTATTAATGTCATTAAAAACAAAGGTTACCCCACGAAATATTGATTGTAAGTAAAAAAATACAAGCAATTACTGCAATTAAAATGAAAATATTAATTGTTTTAATTATATGACCAATCCAATAAAACATTTATTTGATTTTTTTTCTTTACAGAATTTAAAATAATATATTTAATAAGTGTCCTGGAAACAGTTTAAGCTTTAGATTTAAGAATTGAAAAAAAAATTTTGTTATCTTTTTTAATTTCCAAAATAAAACGAATAATTTACTCTGATTACGAATGTTTTAATTATATGACCACCACTGTATGTACCTGTGCTTGAAGAGACTTTTTTGAGTTCTTTTTGTTTGGCAATCCCTGTATTTACCACTTTTAAGTGGTTGTCCGTCAGTTTGTCTTCTTTAAATTTATTTTTTTCTGCTTTTTGAAGCAACATTGTAGTTACTCAGCTGTAACGATGTACTAGCGACGAGAAATTCCTTCGATGACGAGGGGTTTTTTTTTGTTTTTGTAGAAGAAGAAGGAAAAAAAATCCAAAACAAATATAAAAAATTAAAATTAACATTTTAAGCAGTTTTTTTCTTCTTTCAACTTTTTGTTACTAAAATGAACTGAATAAACACACAACAATTTCGAGTTCTTTTCCTTCTTTAAGGAATGATATGGAAAAGTATGAAAACAAACATTACAAGAGCCTGGAAAAACAGGCAACAAGTGCTTATTTGCTGCTAGAACCAAAATCTTTTTACATGGTTACTTTTAAAAATCGGTAATCGGTTGTTGTTGGGCATAAAGACATTTTCAAGTTCGATTTTATTACGCTTTTCTAGCATATTAAAGCTTTAAAGGGGCTAAAATATTGTAAAGTGCTGTTGTTATATAAAAAAAATTTGTTTTTATCGTTTAAAATATTTTCTACAAGGCGAGAGGGTTAATAAGAGGCATAAATTCTGACAATATTCGAATTTCTAAAGAAAATTTGTTTAAATAATAATTTTTTTTGAAAAATATAAAAATTAAATGAATTTTATATAGAAAAATTATTATATTTATAAATTTTTATATTATTTATTTATCTAATCATTTTTTTTTATTAATTTTTAAACAAAAACATAAAATAATTAAATTATTAAATTGTGATTAAAAAAATATTACAAAATCAAAAAATTTTGTTACAATTATTTAAAAACTCTTTAGAAATCATAGAAACATAAAAAAATAAAAGTTTCCATGGACTTTTTAAAATTTAAACAAAATATAATGAAGCAATTAATGTTAAATAATTTAATATTTTATGTTTTTATTATATTATTTATAATTTTTTATTTCATTTTCTTATTTATATTGTCTTAATTTAATTTTATTTCATTTTTTTTATTTTTAATTTGGTTTTATTTTATTTTTCATTCTGGTTTTTTTTTTAGACTTTTTAAATTATATTATTGTTTTCTAAATTTTCAAAATTTGTTTTATATTAAAATGTAAATTTATTTTATTATTTTAAATTGTATTTTAATGTCGTAGTTTATTTTTTGTTATAACATTTTCTTTTATTTTTTATTTATTATTTCATTTTACTTTTTCATTTTAATTCTTTATTTTTATTTTTTTATTATCAATATTTCATTTTTTTATTTTAAATTTCTTTTTACTTTTTTCCTTATTTTTTTATTTTAAATTATTATATTATTATTACTATTTTTTTTATTATATTTTATTTTATTTTTTTTTATTTTATTTTTTTTTCTTATTTGTTTATTTATTATTTCATTTTACTTTTTTATTTTATTTTTTTTTTTAATTTATTTTATTTTATTATTTTCCCGTTCTATTTCTTTTATTATATTTTCAAATTATTATTTTTTTTGATATATTTTTAAAAATTGTTTTATATTTTAATTTATTTTATTTTAATTTTACTGCCTTTTTCATTTTTTTTTATTTCAAATTTTGTTTTAGATTTTCTTTATTCTTTTATATTATTATTATTATTATCATTATTATTTTCTATATTTTAAATTTTGTTTTTTATTCTAAAGTCTCTGTCATATTTTATTTTTCATTATAAAATTTTACTTTATTTTTTTATTTCATTTTACTTTTTTTTTAATTTAATTTCCTTATTTTAATTTATTTAATTTTTTTTATTATATTTTCATTATCATATTATGATTATATTATATGCATATTTTTAAAAATTGCTTTATATTTTAAATTTATATTATTTTAAAAATTTACTTTGTCTTTTTCATTTTTTTAGTTAAATTTTTTTTTTTTTAATTTATTTAATTTTTTTTAAGTTTAATTTTACTGTCTTGTTTTATTTTTTCATTATTCTTTTTAAATTTTATTATCATATATATTTTAAATGTTTTTAAATATTATTTTATGTTTTAAATTGTATTATATTTTTTTTTAAATTTTATTATATTCTTTTTAAATTTTTTTTTTTTTTTAATTTTACTGTATTGTTTTATTTTTTCATTATTTTTTTTTTATAATATTATTATCAGTGTTATTTTATTTATTTACAATTTAATATTTATAATTTTTTTTAATTTATATTTTATTATTTTAATAAAAATAATTTTATAATTTAATTTAACTATTTAAGTTTATTTTTTATATTACTATTATCATTATTATTCTAATTTTTTAAATTTATTTTATTATTTCAATCTATTTTATATTAATTTCATTCTATTTTATAATTTTATTTTAGTTCATTTTATTATTTTAAATTTTGTTTTATTTTTTTATTTAATTTTTTTGTTACTGTTTTGTTTTATTATTTACTTTATACTTTTTATATTATTATTGTTATTATTTTATATATTTTTAAATATTGTTTTAATTTTTAGATTTATTTTCTTATTATTATTTTATTTAATTTTGTTTTCTTATTTTATGTTATTATATTTTTTTAAATTATTATATTATTATTATTATTATTATTATTATCATTATTATTTTCTATATTTTTAATTTTATTTTATTTTTTTATTTTAATTTAATTTATTTTATTTTTTTTTATTTAATTTAATTTTATTTTAAAAAATTCATTTTATTTAAACCTTTAAAAAATTAAAAAAAAAAAAAAATCATTTTCTTCTTTTGAAAACATTTCTAAAGACCTAAGGAAACCCTAAAAGAAGAAATAGTTTTTCCAACTTAATTTTATACAAAAAAAAAAAATTTTTTTTTTATTAAATTACATTTTCCCTGACGTTTACATATGCAACCATACACAGCTTATGAATTTTTTGTTTTCTCTAAATTAAAATACCCACAAAAAAATTAACAAAATTTTAAACCAAATTAATGAATTTTAAAACAAAATTTCTCTAAAGAAACAAAAAAAAAACACAAAAAAATTAAAATAAACCACCAACACACCACCTTCTTTTGCTGAGTAGCTGAGTTGCCAAAGCAAGTGGTGGTGGTGGTGTGACAACTTAGCACACGAAGAACTCAACAGCAACAGCAACAACAACAACAAAATAAACCAAAACAAACGGTAAAAGAAAAAAACACCAAATATTTATGTGTACATAATGAATTAATATGTAATGAATAGCAGAGCAGAGCACAGCAATATATAGTCAAAAAATAATACAAAAAATGAATGTAAAAAAAATCTTAAGCTTTGCTTACCTTAAAATTAAAATATTTCTTGTAGTTAATCCACATCAAAGCCAAAAAACAATAGAAAACGTTTGGGAAAAAGAGATTTAAAAAATTGCCAGCTTAAAAAAGTATTTTTTCTTCTTGTTTTTAATTAAATTTTAAAGAAATTTCACTTTTTTTTTGGTTGCTGATTCTTCAAAAAAAAGCAAAACAACACAAGGAAACAAAATAAACGAAATGAAATTTTAATTTATTTTTGTTTTTAAAAATTTGCATAATAATTTATTATGTATTTCCTTTTTTTTTTTTTGTATTTTTAATGGCTATTAAATTTATTTATATTTATTTTAATTTATTTAAACCTTTAAAAAGGTAAAAAAAAAAAAAATCATTTTTCTTCTTTTGAAAACATTTTCTAAAGACCCCTAAGGAAACCCTAAAGAAGAAATAGTTTTTCCAACTTAATTTTATACAAAAAAAAAATTTTTTTTTAATTAAATTACATTTTTCCCTGACGTTTACATATGCAACCATACACAGCTTATGAATTTTTTGTTTTCTCTAAATTAAAATACCCACAAAAAAATTAACAAAATTTTAAACCAAATTAATGAATTTTAAAACAAAATTTCTCTAAAGAAACAAAAAAAAACACAAAAAAATTAAAATAAACCACCAACACACCACCTTCTTTTGCTGAGTAGCTGAGTTGCCAAAGCAAGTGGTGGTGGTGGTGTGACAACTTAGCACACGAAGAACTCAACAGCAACAGCAACAACAACAACAAAATAAACCAAAACAAACGGTAAAAGAAAAAAACACCAAATATTTATGTGTACATAATGAATAGCAGAGCACAGCAATATATAGTCAAAAAATAATACAAAAAATGAATGTAAAAAAAATCTTAAGCTTTGCTTACCTTAAAATTAAAATATTTCTTGTAGTTAATCCACATCAAAGCCAAAAAACAATAGAAAACGTTTGGGAAAAAGAGATTTAAAAAATTGCCAGCTTAAAAAAGTATTTTTTCTTCTTGTTTTTAATTAAATTTTAAAGAAATTTCACTTTTTTTTTGGTTGCTGATTCTTCAAAAAAGCAAAACAACACAAGGAAACAAATAAACGAAATGAAATTTTAATTTATTTTTGTTTTTAAAAATTTGCATAATAATTTATTATGTTTTTCCTTTTTTTTTTTTTTGTTATATTTTTAATGGCTATTTAATGATTTAATATTTATTTTTAAACACACACTTTTTAAAACAAAAACTTGCGAATTTTAAAACACTTGCATTCTTTTTTTTTTTAATGGTTTTATGCGAAACAATAAAAAAAAACACACGCCAGCAGCTTTTTTTTCAATTAATTTTTTTTTCTTCTTCTTCTTTACTGCTTTAAGTCCAATAACAAATGCTAATGGCTTCAATAATTTATTAAGCAGTTATAAGCAAAAGCAACAAAAAAAATAAAAAAAAAATAAATCAGAAGTTTTACAAATATTTTCGTTCACCCGTTAAGCAACAAAAAAAAAAAAAACTAACAAAGTTTAGCTCGCGACGCGTTAACACGAGCATACAATACAACACAACCTTTCAAAGCGATCACCAGTTAAAGACTGTCGTCTGACTGTTTAAAACTGATCTAAGAAGTGTAGGAAATACAATGTGAATGTAACAAGAAGCAGGTTTGTAAAGCAAACCACACAACAATACAAGCTCCAACAACAACAACACAGCAACAACACAAACAGAAGAGATAATAAGAAATTATTTACTCTCCCCAATGTTGAAAAGAAAAATTGTATGCAAAGAGCAATTCACATTCATTTGAAATATCTCTCGGTCTCTCTTTTCTTTTAAACCAGCATTGATAATGAGAACGGTGTGTGTGAGATCTGAGATCTGAAACATTGTGATAAATGAAACACTATATGTAGAGAATAATATACAGACTACTTACTGACTTCTTCTGTCTGTTGATAATGAATCACTCGCGTAATTATTAAAAGCAAGTGTTATTAGGAAATAAGAGTACATATCTAGAAAAGCAATAATAACAACAACAGCAACAAGAAAGAACTGCAATGCTTTAATAAACAAAAAACGTGTTTCATTACTAGTATGGTTCTCTACTTTATTTACTATGCAAGTAAACTCATTCAGAAAGCGTTGCCAATTGTTTAAAATAAAAATTTAATGAAAAAGCGTTTTTTTAAACTTCTTTTGTCATTTCAATCCTCCAATTGGTAATATGGGCTAGTTTTATTCGTTCTAAATTTTTATTTAAATTAAAAAGGTTAGCTTAAGTTGCAAACTAAAATAATAAAATAAATTTATCGATAATAAAAATTTTATACGGAAAATTTATCAATAACAAAAATTTTCTATTGAAAAAAAAAATTTATGCGAAAAATTTATCGATAACAAAAATTTTCTACAGAAAAATTAATGGAAATTTTCCATAGAAAACATATTGATAACAAAATTATCTATAGAAAAATATTAAATAAAACGAGTGTTTAGAAATAAGAAATAAAAAAGGAAAAAAAAGAAGAAAATACAAAATAAATTTATCGATAACAAAAAATTTTATACGGAAAATTTATCGATAACAAAAATTTTATACGGAAAATTTATCGATAACAAAAATTTTCTACAGGAAAATTAATGGAAATTTTCAATAGAAAAACGTATGGATACCAAAAACTATCCATAGAAAATTTAGTGATAACAAAACATTTTCCAAAGAAAAATTTATGGATAAGACATTTTCCTTAGAAAAGTATTTAATAAAAGGAATGTTTGAAACTAATTATCGGTAATAAAAAATATTTTATAAAAAATTTATCGATAACAGAAAATACAAAATGGTATCGATAACACAAATTTTTTGTGGTTTTATTTTTTAACATTAGACATTTACTACATAAAATGTATCGAGAAATGAAACATTCCATACTGTATATCAACAATTAATCGATAACAAAAAATATTCTACATAAAAATTAATGGAAATTTTCCATAGAAAACTTATCGATAACAAAATTTTCTATAGAAAAATGTTTAATAAAAGGAATGTTTAGGAATAAGTATTGGTAAAAGAAAATACAGAAAAGAAAATATAGAAAATTTATCGATAACAGAAAATACAAAATAACACAAATTTTCTGTGATTAATTTATCAACAACAGACATTTTCTATATAAAATGTAACGACAACAGAAACATTCCCTACTTTATACCAACAATTAATCGATAACAGACATATTCCATAGAATAAAGAGAATTTATCGAGAACAGAAATTATCTGCAGAAAAGTAGCAGACATTTTCTATATAAAAAAACAATTAATCGATAACAAAAATATTCTACAAAAAAAAAAAAAAATAATGGAAATTTTCCATAGAAAACTTATCGATAACAAAATTTTCAACAGAAAATATTTAATAAACGGAGTGTTTAGGAATAAGTATTGGTAAAAGAAAATATTTTATAGAAAATTTATCGATAACAGAAAATACAAAATGAATTTATCGATAACACAAATTTTTTGTGGTTTTATTTTTTAACATTAGACATTTACTACATAAAATGTATCGGCAACAGAATAATTTCATACTTTATACCAACAATTAATCGATAACAAAAATATTCTACAAAAAAATAATGGAAATTTTCCATAGAAAACTTATCGATAACAAAATTTCCTACAAAGAAATATTTAATAAAAGGAGTAATTAGGAATTAGTATTGGTAAAAGAAAATATTTGATAGAAAATTTATCGATAACAGAAAATACAAAATAAATTTATCGATAATACAAAATTTTTGTGGTTTTATTTTTCAATATTAGACATTTTCTATATAAAATGTAACGACAACAGAGGCATTCCCTATTTTATACCAGCAATTAATCGATAACAGAAATTTTCCATAGAAAATTTACTTATAATTGCCTGTTCATAAAGAAAATTTATCGAGAACAGAAATTAACCGAAGAAAAGTAATCGATAAAAAAGGTTATATAACAAAATTGTTTTATAAAAAGTTCATTGTCTGCAGAAAGTTTATTGCAGAAAGTTTCTATCGATAACAGAAATTATATATAGGCAATTTATCGATAACAAAAATTTGCTATAGCACAACAATTAATCCATAAAAGACATTTTTCCTTAGAAATTTATTTATTAAAAGCATATTTTTTAACCTTGATAAATTTTTTTAAAACGAATGAATCAATGAATCAAAATTGTGATTAAAATTCAAAGCAAAATAACTATTAAGATTACAGAGTAAGAAATTTATTTCTCTCAGTGTAGTATTTAATATGTGCTTTCATTCAGAGTGAGTAATCAATGTCCACTACAGCTCACCACACCATACCACTATCCACTATCACACATACATATTAATGACTTTGAACAAGACATTTGTTTACGATTTTATTTTTATTTTTCTTTCATTTTTTTGTTTTTTTGTGGTTCTTTTTTCGTTTGTTCTCTAGTCTCATTTCATATCATTATTATTATTATTACTGTAATGTTGTTGTTGTTGGAGTTGCTGTTGTCATTTGATTACACATATGTAAACAATAATGTAAAACAAAAACAAAAACAACAACGACAACATTACAGTAATAATAATAAGAAAACACGAAGTAAGTTTTGTTAAGTTATGCTTCGGACTGATATTGTAAGCAGTCACATATTAAAATGTATGACAATTTGCTTATAAATGATGTTATAGTTAACACTACTGCTGTTGTTGGTACTATTGTTGTTGTTGGTGTTGTTTATTGCTTGACTTATCATAACTTAATACGTTTACCAACACTAAACACTAACTGGGGATTTATAAAAATGTTTGGAATTGTTTTTGTTTGTGTGTTTTAAACACAGTTGCCCGTGGTGTTTGGCTTTAAATGATGGGAACCGTTCGTTTTTTTTCTGATTTTTTTTTTGATTTCTTTTGATTTTATTCAAAGTGTCAATAAAAGTGACAATTTTTTTTTAATAAAAATATTTTTCTCTCTTTTTTTTTTGTAAACAACAACAATACATATTTAACGTTTTTATGTATTATTTATTTTATGGCTTAGGAAATTATGTTAATTAAATTGCTGGTGGAACGAAATGTTTAATAAAAAATAAAAAAACTGAACATAAAAAATATGTCTTTAAAGTTAAGGTTATGCATTATTCAAGAAGAAGAAGAAGAGAGAAGAAAAAGAAATGTATTGGTAACACCTCATAAAATTGCTGGAAATTATATTGTTATGATTTTAATGGGAATAGGAATGGGAAAACATGATGGGTATGGGTATGCATGCTGTATGGGGTATTGGGGTAATAAATATTTTTGATGGGAACATTTAATATTTTTTTTATTAAGCAATAATAATAAATTAAATGAAAACTAATATCCATGTTAAAGGCCAATGAAAAAAATATAAAATCGAGATTGGCAATGAAAAACACAAAAATATGTAACAATAACCAAAAATAAAATTTGTAAGAGATGCTTACAAAATCTCTTAGAAATGGTAAAAAAAAACCAGTATTTTTAACGAGAAATAAATTTTAAACCCTGCAAACAAGCAATTATAATTCAATTTAAATTCATATACATTATCTTAGATTTTAATTGGCAACGCTAAAAATTTAAATCTCAATAAGTTAATGATTTATTCATAAAAATTAAAAATATCTCTGAAAATATCTTTAAAAATAAGTAATATTTTCTAATTAGAGTTTTTCAATATAAATTGAAATTCGATTTTCTTGGATTTTAATTGGCAACGCTAAAAATTTAAATCTCTATAAGTTAATGATTTATTCACATAAACTAAAAAGTACCTAAAAAAATTTTAAAAACTAAGTAATATTTTCTGAATGAATAAAGTTTTTCTAATATTCTTTAATTTTGATTGGCAACGCTAAAAATTTAAATGTTAATAATTCTATTCTATTTTTTCACATAAATTAAAATATGTATATCTAAAAAATCTTTGAAAATAGTGTTTTCCAATATAAATTGGCAACGCAAAAAATGGTAAAAACTTGGATTTTGATTGGTAACGCTAAAAATTTAAATGTTAATAATTTTATTCTTTTTATTCACATAAATTAAAATATATATATCTAAAAAATCTTTGAAAATAGTGTTTTCCAATATAAATTGGCAACGCAAAAATGGAAAAAACTGGGATTTTGATTGGTAAAGCTAAAAATTTAAATGTTAATAATTCTATTCTATTTATTCAAATAAACTAAAATATGTACATCTAAAAAATATTTGAAAGTAGCGTTTTCCAATATAAATTGGCAACGCAAAAAATGGAAAAATATTTTAAATTTAAATACTGGCTATGGCTAAAGGATTATTAAAAGCCTAAATATTCTGAAATAATTAGATTTTACATAGTTGTAGCTTTTATTATTACAACGTGAGTTGGCAACTCGAAAAAAATAGATTTCAATAAATTTAACAGTTTTTATAGCTAAGAGCTTTTTAAAATAGAAAATATTCAGAATGTGACAGTTGAAAACGATTTAGGAAATTATATAACTGCAATTGGCAACACCAAAACGAAAAAAAAAATATTAAAGAATATAACAATTTATATAGCTAAACGATTATAATAATATAAATTAATCATAATTAAGAAAGTTTTTAATAGATTTTCAAAAAATTAATTGGCAACACCAAAATCTGAACTGACACTAAATACCAAATGATTTTTAAAATACAAAATGTATTGAAAAAGGTTTTACATAGTTTTGGCTATTTTGACTATACAAGTTGGCAACACCAAACTAAATATTTTTTTTTTTCATACAAATATAGGAAAAATCGTTTTTTGGTTTTGTTTTTATGCAATTTATACTACTAATGAAGTATAAAATTTCAAAGTGTTGGGGGACAAAAAAATTGAGAAAAATTACCAACAAGAATGTTATAATTGGCAACGTGTTGAAGAAAAGGCCTTCTAAATGAAAAAAAAGGCAACAAAAAAAATTAAATTAAATTTAATTCAAATGAACCTTTAATTTGAAACAAATTACAAATTAAAATATTTAAAAAATTCCTTAATATTACCATGAATACCGTTAGAGAAGAATTTTAAAACATTGTATATTTAAACAGCTGTTTTAGTAACAAGCAACTACACTACACTCTACACTCCACAACAGTTACCAAATAAAATTGGAATTTTTCATGACTTATTTTGCGTTCTTTTTTTTATTCTTTCTTCTTTACATTTTAAAGGTAATTTAACGTTTAGTTTAGACAACTTAATAAATATTAACCTTATTGTAACCACAATTATTTGTTGTGCTGTTATTTATTTGCAATAAACAAAGTGTTTGTTGTTGTTGTTGTTTTTGTTCACCCCAAAAGTGTTACAAAGATATCTTTTTATGGCCAAAAGATCATTAAACTATTATTTACTAAAACAAAACAAAAAAAAAAAAAGAGCAAGAGAAGGAAGAAAAACGTTCATTTTTAGTTTATGGGGGTCTTTTAAAATTTAAAATTTTGTTTTTTTTTTTGTATTTTTTATTTATCAAAATATGGTATTTTTTGGTTTTGGTTTGCTTTTTTTTTTGGTTTTTAAGAAGACAATAGTTCATAAATTTTAAATATTTTTTCCATAGGTAATAATGAAGAAAACTATAAAATCAATTTCTTACAAGTACGACTAACTATTGCAAGTTAATTGAAAATAATCGTAAAATTTTATGGCTAAAAAATAAACGTCATAAATAATAAATCGCTATAAATTTTTAAATATTTTTAAAATAAATAAATATTCGAAAAGAGAGTAAAGCAATAAAATGATCTTTAAGATCAAATGTTATAGTTTAAAACAAAATAATAATAAAATAAAAACACAAGAAGTAAAAATTGGTTAAAATATATTTAAAAACCAGTTTAACATTCATTTAATAATAAAAAATATATACATTTACGTATATATGTATGAATGTACATGGTTTTATTATTATAATGATCGTCTTAAATAGTTTTTTTTTTAAACAATTACTAGTGGGTTGTTAATGTTATGCTGAAGACTTTACACATGTTTATTGTGTACATTGCCAACTTTATGCCTTAAAGAAAACAGTGTGTTCAACTACATCACATCAAACCCGAAAGGCATATCTTCTAATATTCGCTCATTTAAATACATATGTATGTACTCCCGTATAATTAAAATGAACACAACATGTTAGTATGAGCATCAATCTCTACCTCTATTTCTATTGCCTACAATCCATCTACTACACACATACATATGTAATTTAAAAATATAGTTTCCTACCACAATTCTTGCTTATTGAAATGCTTAAAACTGTCTCTGCTTATTTTTGTTCATGATTATCAAATAATTATTGCATATTACATCAAGCGAAGATGCGCACACTTCTACTACATCTACATTCTTTAATAAGTACGACCAAATACGAACACCAATCTCTTTACTTTACCTAGTCAGACTACTACAGTACACAACACACGACATCAAACACAAAATCCAATCAACTACCGATGCCTAACTGTTTTTGCACAAAGCAGGATCCAATCTTGCTACTAACTATGCTTAATTAAAAAATCTGTTCTTTTTTACTACTTACGAGCGAGCTCCAATCTTTCAACTACCCCTGCTTAACCAGCGTAAACATGTATAAGAAATATATTGCTGCTTACATCAGTTTCCAAACCTACACCCACAAAGCAACTACATTTGTTTTATTAAAAACAATTCTACCCCATGCTTAATTAAACCCGAACGACTCAGCAACAACAGCATCTTAAAGTGGGCTCCAATCCTGCCATTAACCTTGCTTAATTAGAAAACCAGTTTTGCGACTAGCAAAACAACTTATTATGGGCTCCAATCATATACCTATGCTTGCTTAATTTCTTAAATATGTATAAGAAAAAGCAGGGCTTCTACAACAACAACTACACACACACACACACATATATACCCCACTGCCTTCACTACAAAACCCCAACATTTCTTGAAACGGACTCCAATCATTCTACTACCTATGCTTAATCAAGAAACCCGTCTAACCATTATCGTGTTTAATATAATTTAATACAGACACCAATCTTTTAACTACCCCTGCCTAATTCCAACAAAGAGTATACTTTTGAGAACGGGCTCCAATCCTATCACTACCCTTGCTTAATTAGAAAACCAGTTTTGCCAACATCACCACAACTTAATATGGGCTCCAAACATATACCTATAGTTGCTTAATTTCTTAAATATGTATTAGAGAAAGCATGGCTTCTACAACAATAACAACTGCACACACACACACATATACCCCACCACTGCCTTCACTACAAATCTGCAACAAATCTTGAAACGGACTCCAATCATTCTACTACCTATACTTAATCAAGAAACCCGTCAAACCACTATCGTGTTTAATATAAATTAATACGAACTCCAATCTTTTAACTACCCTTGCTTAATTTCATTGAAAATTACGAAGAAAGTATTGCTGCTTACACATCTTTCTATAGTAAAACGAAGAATTGTATACGAATACGAACTCCAATCTTTTTACTACCCTTGCTTAATCTAATTTATATCGAGCTCCATTCATTCAACTATCTCTGCTTAATTTCAAATACAAATATAATACGTCTCAGAGTGGGCTCCAATCATTCTACTATCTATCCTTAATTAAGAAAATTGTTTTTTTTTTTTTAATCTTTGATATACGAACTACAATCTTTCTACTATCCTTGCTTAATTTCTTTGAAGGTCAACAAGAATGTATGTACGTATGCATGTTTGTATGTATGTAAACAAACCGTTTACAAAATTCATTTGTTATTTACTTTTTTTTCTCCGGTGTTACCAATTAATATTCAAAAAATTATTTACACTCCACTGTGTTTATGTAGAACAAAAGATTTTAGATTTTTAAACTTTAATTTGTTTGTTGATAATACACGGTAATTTAATTAATCCATTAATAATTGTGTAATATTAATACTTTTTTTAGTAGTTATTTATTGTTTATTTTGTGTTTAATAAAATAAATTTAAAGCGTTGCCAATTTTTCTTTTTTCATCAATTTTTTTTTTTTCAGGACACTGAATAGGAAAACCAAACATTATTAAGAAAATGTTTTAAAGAGTTGCCAATTTTAGTTTTTTGCTATATTTTTATTTCCTTTTGTTATTTTTTTAAGACCATTATTAGCTTTTGAATTACTACAGAAATGAATACAAGTTTAATTTTTACTCTTTTGTTTTTCTGGTTATTATAAAATATAATTTCGAGCGTTGCCAATTCAATAGTGGATTTTAACATTTCTTCTGCAGAGATTTAGAGAGATTCTTATATATGGGCAAGTATTATTTTCCTTTATTATTCTATAAATCATGCTCCAAATTTAAGCATATCTTTTTTTTATTGATCGTAGAATTTTTAATTTAGTTTTGTATTTATTTTATGATTTTCGTAAATATATATAAAAGGGAGTTGCCAATTTCTATGAAAAAGAATAAAGCTGCAGTTGTCAAAATGCGTTTTTTTCAGTTTGTTTAAGAATTATAAATTCATTGAATTGAATTTCAATAACCAAATAGAACTTAAAATTGATTTTAGCGTTGCCAATTTTTATTAACCCTTTGACGGACAGTGACGTATATAGACGTCATAACAAGGGTTTCTGGGGGGACATGACGTGTATACACGTCATAAATTGTATCTTGCCAAATAAAGGAGATACAGCAAGTGTCCCACGGGAAGGCCTCCTAAAATTTTGGTGTCCGTCAAAGGGTTAAAAAGAGAGGGACAGCAAAGAAATAGACAGATTGTGGAATACCATCATTTAAAGGACTAAAACAAGTATCTTTTTTTACTTATCCAGCACCAAAAGAACTATATTTGCATTCCCAATAGAATATTTTGTTTTTTTTTTTTAAATTAAAAAGAATTTATTGTTGTTGTTGTAAAGTAAATACCTTAGAATAATCGATTTTTTTTGTTTTTTTTTTTGCTTCTTTTAACAAATATTCTAAAATTAGAAACAGTTTACAATTTTTTTGGATTCATTAAAAGTTTTCGTTTTATTGCTTTTATTGTTTACAAAATAAACTTTCTCTCTGTAAGAATCTTAATTTCATTCATTTATTTCATTTGATGATTATATGGATGTACATATGTAGGCATACATACATACCACACCACCATGGTTAATCTATAATTAAATTTAATAAACAATTACCACAGATTTCTGATAAAAGAAAGGGAAGAAAGAACGAAATTGATTTTAAATTCTTAACATTCTAAATTGAAAACAAAAAAAAATCAACACAACACAACACTAATTCAAGCATCACACACACAGAGAGCTTTGTAGTAAGAACACAGCAACCCTGACTGTTTGCTGTATTTCTTTCTTCTTTTTTTTTTGTTTTTGTACAAAAATATGGTAAATGTATAAGGCCTTTGATTGTATGTACATTAGAGAATAAATGCACATGTTTGTTGTTGTCACTTTGACGCAGTTTAATTTGAGTTCGTTATTGTTATTGTTTTTGTTTATTTCATTCCATTTCTCGCTCTCCATTAGCGGTATTAATTTATTTGTTTCTTTTTCATGCATTATTCAAATACATGTACATAGAAAAGCAAGAAGAGTATGAAGAAACAACAAAATAAATAAAAAAAATCTTTCGATTTTCATATGCCGTTGTTAGATGTTTTGCCGACTCTGCCGCAAAAGTTATCAATAACGTACGTTTGTTATTGTTGTATGCTGCTGCTGTTATTATTACTCGCAATTGATTTTTGATACACACACTTTAAGCCACAGTTGTTTTGATATTGTTTGGTGACTGTACTTATTTCTTTAATGCTTTACTGTTTTTTTGTATTTATTTGGACTTTTTTTGTTTTACAATTTATTGCTATTGCTCTGCAGAATTTATTTCTGCATACATAAGTTCTTTAATTTAAAATTGTTTTCTTTTTGTTTTGTTGAAAACAAATATTTTGATTGATTTATTGAGGAAAACTCATAAATCTTTGAATTATATGTAAAAAGCAGGAACAAAAATTATTGATTAAAATAAATGGTTATTTAAATGAAATTATTAAATGCTCGCTTTGGTGTTTTTTAATTAAAAAAAAATAAATAAATAAATATTAAAATAAATAAATTTTAAAAATAGCAGCGTTTTTTTTATAAGAAAAACCAGGTCAAATTTTAAAATGAAAACTTAAATGACAAATTATGGTTCAAAAAAAAAGAAATTAATTAGAATTTAAATTTGAAAACCATTTTCTGAAATATCTATTTTATTCCTTAAGGACATGGTTGGCAAAGATCATCATTTATACTATTTCTAAAGCACTTTTTCTGTCGGTTGCAAATATCTCCCATACCACCGCATCAAATTTAATGAATGATATCTCATTTTAAAGCTTATATCTAACACTAATGGCGAAAAATAATCAGAAATTGAAATTCGCACGGGTCATCTAGTTAGCAATTGATTTTTAAATTTCAAAACTAACGTGAAATAAAACACTTTCTTTATAATGCTTAGGCTGTGGCTCTTGACTGGCTTCTTATTGCTGATCTCTCTTTAAAACCAAAAAAAAATTTTTACTAGATGGCCCGTGCGAATATTTCGCACCGTTAGTTGTCATTTTTGTAACATAAAATGAAAATAATTAATAGAAATTTCATTAAAAGTATAAAAATATTAGAAATCATAATATATCAACACGGTATTACCACACTTCATAAAATAAACAATGCCATGACAATAACGACATTACCAAAATGGCTTTTACAACTTTATATAATATTATGTCGAATAACATTACAATTAAGCGACCCTGTTTATCGCCCTTGATCTAACAACTACTGCAAAGTATTGCCAAAACAGTTTTTTACAACGTAATATGCATTACTATTGAGCAGCCCTGTATTAGCACAGACAACAGTATTATCATGCAGTTCTATATAAAATATAATTTTTATCAATGAAAATATTAATTTTTCAATTTCTAATTATTTTTCGCCATTAGTGTTAGATATAAGCTTTTAAATGAGATATCATTCATTAAATTTGATGCAGTGGTATGGGAGATATTTGCAACCGACAAAAAAGAAATTGCTTTAGAAATAATATATATGATGATGGCACTAGATAGGCAAACATTTTTTATGATTTTTTGTTGTTGTTGTTGTTATGCAACAATGTATGGCTTATGTTTAGCAATAATAAACAATTTATATTTTCTCAAAACTAAGGTATTCCCTTAAATAACTTTCAAAAAATCAAATACAATCACATAAAAAGCATAATAAATTAAAAGTGAGTACATTTGAAGGGTGTCACCACACCACACACACACACACAAAACATTATTAAAACATAAATTAGATTTTTTCCAAGGCTTTGGTTGTTAAGAACATTTTCCTTAACCATGTCGTCGGTCTTTTAGGCTAATAATGTTGTGCTGCTTTAGAATTAGAAAGTCTAATAATTTTTCTAAGCAGTTAAGATTAGTTTTTTTTTTTGTTTTAGTTGCCATAGCATAGCTGTAAGGGAAGACACACCTTGACGAAGTTGCCAGGGAAAAATAAAGACAACAACAACACAAAATCGGTTATGAGAATTTTTTAATAAGATTAATACAGATAAACAACAACAAAAACATAACGTTATAATTTAAATCAAATCAAACTAAAAACAAAAACCGAAAAAAGTAAACTTCAACTCCAAATATTATTAAAAAAAATAATAAAAAATAGAGCCTTAGAGGTCTTATTTGCTTTTTAAGACTAAAAAAAAATCATTCCGAATGCTACCCTCCCTTTACTTATATTAACGAATGGTGTGTGTCTGTCAATATTATTTTGTGATTATTATTTGGCTTTTTGTTGTTGTTGTTGTTGTAAAGATAATTATGGGATGGGCTGGCTGGCTGGTTGGGCTGACTGGCAACATGATTTCTTTCAAGCCTTGTTTGGCTCTTTTCAACTTTAAAAACTCTTATAAAACAAGTGTCGTTTATTTCAAATCGTTTTCAGATTTCATTATAATGATCTATTTTTCTTAGTTAGCATTTAATTAAATATGGTTTTTCAATTGTAAAAATTGCACTACGTTTTTAACTTCTATTGACATTTCTAAACCGCAAATGAAATAAAAATTGTTGGCAAAAAAAAAAAAACTGAAAAAACTGAAAAATGAAAAATTTATGGTCAAAATGTCACAAAAATTTTAAAAGCACGACCTATTTTTGGTAGGAAAATAAATCAGAAAATTTAAAAATTAAGAAATATTTTTATTAGGTTGGCAACTCACGATCTATTTTGGTTAAAATAAATAAATCGAAAAAAATAAAAAATTAAATTTAATTAAATATTATTAATTTAATAAAAATAACTTATATTTCATAATTATTATTATTTTTTTTATTTTTATTATTATTGCCTGAATTATAACTAAACCAATAACTACAAACGTTCTTTTTGACCTTCAAAGACATATTAAGCAAGGATAGTTAAAAGATTGGAGCTCGTATTTGTTTTCTTCTTCGTTAAGCAAATGTAGTTGAAGGATTGTAGATCGTAAGAGTAAGAGAATTGTCGCGTTAAAATTAAGCAAGGGTAACAAAATGATTGGAGTTCTTAAATAATCAGATTAACTCGGACCCTGTTTTGTTTCCATTAAAAAGAGATGTTATGTGGTAGTGTGTGTGTATGTACATGGTAGCCTACTGTAAGAAATTGATATTAAGTTCTTGATTTTGATTTTTTAATTAAGCAAGGGTAGTTAAAAGATTGGAGTTTGTTTTTTTAAATCGTATCATTGTGTGGGATAGTATGCAACCGAAGCCTTGTTGTAAATGTTCATACTAATATTCTTCTTGATATTTTAAGAAATTAAGCAAGGGTAGTTAAAAGATTGGAGTTCATTTAATATTAGATTAAGCAAGATAGTAAAAAGATTGGAGCTCGTTTTTTTTGTTTTATTAAGTATAGTGTGTGTGTGTGTGTGGTAATATGTGAATATTTAAATTCGAAATTGATTTTAAGTTCTTGTTGATTTTTTAATTAAGCAAGGATAGTTAAAAGATTGGAGTTCGTTTAAAATTAGATTAAGTCGGATAGTAGAAAGGTTGGTGCCCGTTTCGTTTTCTATTAAAAAGAGATGCCATTATCGCAGTAGTTGATGTAAATTTTGTGCAGCAGTTTAAGAAGTTAACGACCAACAACAGCTGCTATTAGATAGAAATTAAACACATTAAGAGAAGAGACCCGGTGGGTACAATACAAAAACAAAATTCAAATCAAAAAATAAAAATTGTTACATTTTTCAATTGGAAATCAAACTACTTTACAACACTTACAAAGAAAAAAATAAAAAAAAAAAACAAAACCCCAACCCAAAACCAGGTTTCGTTTTTTTAAGAAAATAAATTTTTTTTTTTGTGTTTTGCGTGGGTTGTTTACAAAAAAATAAAAAAAAACTGAAAAAATTATTTCATAACACAGCTTAAGTTAAGGTTTCCATACAATGTTGTTGTTTTTTTTTTGTGGCTTTTTTTGTTTAAGTTGATCTTATTGTTGATGTAAATGAAAGTGAAATTATGCATTTCAAAAAGAAATTATCGCTTTATCACGATTTTTTTTCTCCCTTTTCTTCGTTTTCTTTCAACAAAAATCATCTTCATTTCAGCCTTATTAAGCCTTTTGTGATGGCCAACGTCGTCTGTCTTGTGTCTCTATGGCCATATTTTTTTCGAAAAGTATTTGAAAAGCCGTTATTATTATACGAAATCAAAATAAATAACAAAATAAATAAAAAATCGACTTGAAAATAATAATTATGCAATTTTTTTTGTCTTTTTCTAATAATAAAAGAAATTATAAATTATAGAAATTATAGATTTAATTAAAAAGATAGCAAATAAATTAAATAAATAAAAAAAAAAATTGTTATTTTTTTTTCTGATTGACAACAACAACTCCACTTACTAACATAACTGAAGCACGAAAAATATACATTTCAAGGGCCATTGTCAAAAATTAATTGTAAAAAAAATTGGAAATAAATTCCAGCTCATCTTCCTTACTTTTAAACCCGTATTTTCAATAGAGAAAAAAAACATATTTTTTAAAGCAATTGCAAACAAAATTTTTTCTTTTGATACTATTTTTGTAGTTTAAAAGATACATACAAAATCGTGACTATTTTTCAGCTTAACAAAAAAAAAAAGCCACTAAAAATAAACACAATAAAATAAATAAAAATAAAATAAAAAAAAATTGCTTTTAATAATATAAAGAAAAAACGGGAGAAATAGGCTTGTATACAAAGCCCTAAATTTTCCAAAAAAAAAAAAAAAACTAGTTTTAGTTACAGAAAAAAAGAAGAAATTGTTTTTTATTTGAAATAAACCAATAAATTGCAAAAGAAAATTGTTAGAAAAATGTTTTTTGTTGTTCATTTCATTTAAATTATAAGGAAATGCAGTTCCTTTTTACTCTAAATTCATTTTCTGAAGAAAAAAATAAGAAAAATAAGGTTTTAATTGTAAAAAATAAAAAAAAATTCAAAGAAACATAATTTGCTAACATAAAAATTAAACTTTATATCAATTTCGATCTATTTTAAACATACTTACTAAAATAGTTTACTCTTGCACTAACCAAGTATAAAAAAAGTCAAAATTACAACCATCATATGCAAAAATATAAATCTTCTATGCTTCTGTGACAAATGACGTCACTTAATTTACTTCTATTGTTTGAAGAAAATTACTGATACTGTACACTAAACAACATATTCTTTTGAACCCCAATCTATTCACTATTCATGCCTACTTTATTCCGAACTTCATGTCTATTAACTACCGATGTTTACATGTTTATATGTCCCAAAGGTAGGCTCCAATCTACCCACTATCAATGCTTAATCTAAATCATGTTTTTCTATTGTCCTACTTAAAAATTTTATTATTGTGATTTCCCATCTTTCGACAAATTATCCCTGCTTAATTTCTATCAACATACATACAAAAGCAATTCTAAAATCAATCTTCCGTACTCACACTACACTACACTGTACCGTACAACTTTATTGAAAACAACAAAAACGAACTCCATTCTTTCTACTATATCCTTGCTTAATTGAATACGAACTTTCTATACATATGCACATATTTGTTTTCCTACTTCTCCATATTGACTTAGTACTCTCTCTCTAATTGAAAGAAAGTTTGAGCTCCAATCTTTCTATTATCCTGCTTAATCAAATTTATTATGAACTGAAACATTTTTTTAACAAACCAATTTTGTTTGTTGTTTTGTTTTCGCTTAAGAACAAAAACTATAAACTGAACGAACACTCTGCCTATTCTTTTTAATTCAAAAACAAAACGAACATTTATTCCTTTACTAACGATATTCGTACCATTTCTTACGAACTCCAATCTTTTAACTACCCATGCTTAATTGCTTTAAATATTCACAAAACGAGATCCAATCTTTTTACTATCTTGCTTAATCTAATATTAAATGAACTCCAATCTTCCAACTACCCTTGCTTAATTTCTTTAAATATCAAGAAGAATATTAGTATGAACATTTACAACAAGACATAGCGTGCATACTATTCCACATAATAATACGATTTAAAAAAAACGAACTCCAATCTTTTAACTACCCTTGCTTAATTAAAAAATCAACAGGAATTTAATATCAATTTCTCACAGTAGACTACCATGTAAATACACACACACACTACCATAACATCTCTTCTTAATGGAAACAAAACAGGGTCCGAGTTAGTCTGATTTTTTACGAACTCCAATCATTTTACTACCCCAGCTTAATTTTAACGAGACAATTCTTTTACTTTTACGATCTACAATCCTTCAACTGCATTTGCTTAACGAAGAAGAAAACAAATACGAGCTCCAATCTTTTAACTATCCTTGCTTAATATGTCTTTGAAGGTCAAAAAGAACGTTTGTAGTTATTAGTTATAATTCAGGCAATAATTTCAGAAAATAATAATAAATAAATGAAATATAAGTTATTTTTATTTAAAAAATAATTTTTAATTAAATTTTTTTATTTAATTTCAAAATAATAATGAAATCGATGGATTTTACTTGCGTAAAAAGAAGAAATGTTTTAATCGACTAGCCATACAGTCACGTACAATATGTAATCAAAGTATTCAAGGACTTATAGAGGACGTAAACGAAAGAGAGAGAGAGAGAGAGAGAAAGGAGAGAGTTAGAGATGAACAGTGTTTAGCTATCTAACGTAAGCATTCGAATAAAGACAAATAACTTTTTAGGTTATAATATAATATTCTAAGAAAACGTAATTTATTATTGTTTAAAATTAAAATAATTATTTAGAAAGTATAAAAACCACGTAATTTGTCTATTTGCGTTTGCGTTTGACGTTAAATTATTTAAACGTGCTATATACACAAATAACCGATTGAAATTAATGGCCAACAATGCAAAAAGGAAAAAAATTTCAAATGAAATTTTTAACTCAATTTATTTATTTATTCTTAATAAAAAAAAAAATAACATTACATACATATATTCTTTTACTTTTGAATATCGTAAATTTACGATATAAAACAATTTTCAAATTATCGTAAATTTGCTTTCTTTGACATTCGGACCTTTTTTTTTTGTAATTTTAATTTTTCGGTTTGAAAGTTTTAGAAGCATGTAGTTTTTGTTTAGGAGAAAAATTTTCTGGGTTTTAAACTTACGATATTCGGCATTTTGAAATTTTTCTATAATTTCTGAGTGATTTTTTATTGATTGAAGTAAAATTTTTTTATTGTACGTACATACTTGAATAGATTTGAAACAAAAGTCATTAATTTCGTTAAATTTTTCAATATCGTAAATTTACGCTATAAGATATTTACATTTTTCTACCATTCTTCTAAGTGATTTTCGATTGTATAATAAAAATATGAAATGAAAATTTAAAATTTCGTTTTGTTTTTGAATAGCGTAAATTTACGATATTCGAAATTTTTTGCACTTTCAATCGTTTGAAGTAAAATTTTTATTGTTTAATGAATATTTGATTTAAAAATTTACAAATTCGTATTGTTTTTGAATAGCGTAAATTTACGTTATAAGATATTTACATTCTTCTAGCATTTTTCTAAGTGATTTTCGATTGTATAACAAAAATATGAATTGAAAATTATATTTTCATTTTGTTTTTGAATATCGTGAAGTTACGATATTCGAAATTATGCGTTCTTTCATTCGTTTGAAGTAAAATTTTTATTGTTTAATGAATATTAGATATAAAAATTTACAATTTCCTATTGTTTTTAAATACCGTAAATTTACGCTATAAGACATTTACATTCTTCTAGCATTCTTCTAAGTGATTTCCGATTGTGTAACAAAAAAATATGAATTGAAAATTTAAAATTTCATCTTGTTTTTAAATAACGTAAATTTACGATATTCCAAATTTTGTGCACTTCAATTGATTGATGAAAAATTTTTATTGTTTAATGCATATTTGATTTCAAAATTTACAATTTCGTATTGTTTTTGAATATCGTAAGTTTAGTATTAGAAATTTATGTGCTTTTAGGATTTTCAATTTACGATATTACAAAAAGAAAAGTAATAACATTGTTTATAACTTCTTTAAAAACTGTGTCAATAATTAAATTATGCTGCTGCTTGCTCGTTTATCAATCATTTTAATTTGTTAAGGCTGAAGAGAAGGCACATACATACCCACCCTACCCTTTCAATGGTTTAATACTGCTTTAGGCGAAAAGTTTAAGCTCACATTTAAAGAGTTTTAAGCTACCTTTTAAAGAAATTTGATTTCATTTCTTTTCATTTTTATTTACAGTTTGACAGCTCCATTATGTGTGTGAAAATGACAAACGGCTACTGTTTTGTAATGACAGCTGAATAAGGCTTGAAAATGTTTTTAAGCTTGGCTGCAGGCTGTATATCAACCCACATTTTAGTTTTTTTGAAAGAAAATTATTTTTTATTTTCAAATTCTTTTTTTTTTTAAACTTTCATAACGATGATGATGGTTGTGAATTTTTTTTTAAATTTTTCGTTTCGTTGTTGAGTTGAGTTGAAAAAAATTGTTTATCTTTTAGCCTTGAACGGCCTTGTTTCAAGTGCTTCTACTTTCCCATGACTCAGTCAGTTTTACAATTTATTTTTTGTTTAACAATTTTTTTTTTTTTACAAATATTTGAGTTCAATTTGTTGTTATTTTTACTTTATCTTTGTCTTCTCTTCTTTTTTTTTTATTATTTAATAAAATTAAATGAAGAAATTCTTTTCGCATGTTCAACGGAAATTGTTTTTTGAGGTTAGAAAATTTATTTTGTTATCGATAACCGATATGATTGAATTCCAACGTTAACAATTTTCTTCTTTTTAATTTATTTTTTTTTTAATTTAAAAATAACAATTTTTAACATTCTAGAGAGACTTTCATTGTCATTGTATGCCAAGGTGATGCAAGATAAGTGAGGCATTTTATCAATTGTTATTGACAAGACAAGATAAATTCTTTGTATTTTTGTTTGTTTCAAGACATTCTCTCACAATGAATTTAAAAAACAATCAAAGCAAAGGTTATAGTATTTTATAGGCCATAGGGACATCCATAAATTTCTGTTACAACCTATTTGAACAAAAATGTCTACCCACAAAGGCTATTGTTTAATATGTTTTCATCAGACAAAATTGTCTGATAATAAATCGACAGAAGATCAAAATGTCTGGCAATATAAGATAGGAGATCAATTCTCAAAATGTCCGAAAAAAAAATCATAAGATAATTGCCCGTTCATCATGAGATATCAGACAAAAATGCCGCAAGATGATAATGGCATCCGATAAAGATTTTTGTCAAGGAAAATTTATGCGTTAGGAATGTTGAATGACAAGAAATTTCAGACAAAAATGTCTGATGACTATAGAATATCAGACAACAATGTCTGATGATAGTACGGCATTTGACAAAAATATCTGATGACTATACTTCAGACAAAAATGTCTGATGACAATATGGCGTCTGACAAAAAATGTCTGATAGCAATAAGACGATATGGAATCAGAGAAAAACGTCTGATGACAATACGGAATCAGCCAAAAATATCTGATGACAATATCACACCAGATGGCAATATGCCGTCAGACAAAAATGTCTGTTGACCATACAATATCAAACAACAATATCTGATGACAATACGGCATCAGACAAAAATTTCTGATGCCAATACGACATCAGAAAAAATGTCTGATGACAACATGGCATCAGACTGCGATGTCTGATGACAATACGGAATCAAACTACAACCTCTGATGACGGTATGGCATCAGACAAAAGTGTCTGATGGCAATATACCATCAGGCAAAAATGGCTGATGATAATATGGCATCAGACAGAAATATCTAATGACAATACGGCATCAGACACAAATATCTAATGACAATATAACACCAGAAAAAATGTCTGATGACGGTATGGCATCAGACAAAAATATCTAATGACGGTATGGCATCAAACAACAACCTCTGATGACAATATGGCATCAGACAGAAATATCTGATGACAATACGGCATCAGATAAAAGTGCCTGATGATGATATGGCAACAGACAAAAATGTCTGATGATGATATGGCAACAGACAAAAATGTTTGATGATGATATGGCATCAGACAAAAATGTCTGATGACAATATGCCATCCGACAAAAATGTCTGTTGACCATACAACATCAGACAACAATGTCTGATGACAATACGGCATCAGACAAAAATGTCTGATAACAGAAACGCCGTCAGAGAACAGTCCTATAATGACAATATGGCATCAGACAAAAATGTCTAATGATAATATAGCATCAGACAAAAATGTCTGATGACAATACGACCTCACACGACAAAAGTGAACGCTGCATGAAATTATTAGAAAGCTATAACCAATGATAAAAATTGACGACATAAAATTCATCAGACAAAAACAATCGACACAAGCAAATCTTGTAATTAAAATGTTTCAAAAAAAAAAAGGAAGAAAAGTATCTGAGAACTCGATGAATATCGAGTTTTGCATACTTTTTGCAGCATTTTGGTCATTACCTTACCTCAATGGCTGCTTAAGACGTTGACTGCCACGGTAATTTTCAGAAAACTGGTGAAAAATTTGATTTTTTCACATCAGTAGGTACGAGATAACTCGTAGGTTGCGTTCTCCTCTAGGGCGCCTAACCTAGTCGGCAGTAAACGTGTTAATGTTGTATTCCACAAATGGAAAACATTTTTTTGATGCTTTCAAATCGCATGACCACCTAATTCTTGATTCAGACCATCTTGTTGCAAATTACAAGTTAACCATGGTCAGATCCAAATGCATGGGCAAGAGGAAGTCCCAGTAAATTTAAAGGAATTTTTTTTTTTCTATTTTTGCTTGCATTTATAGAATGTGAGGAGGGAGGATAAACCAAAGAAAATTTTTTCCATGTTTTTTTTCTGTGCATTTCTACAATTTGAGGAAAAACGTAAGCGAGCGTGTAAGTAAACATTTGTTACTTGCCTGCTGTAAATGAAAGTGACACGTTTTTACATTTTGTTTGTTTTTTTTTCCTACCTCCCCCCAATTTGCAATGATTTCTTAATTTAAAGTAATTTTTATTGGACTCTACAACAACAACAATAGTAAATAATAGAAAAAAATTAGAGTCAGAGCCAGAGCGAGAGTAAGCAGATGATGGAGCCACCAACCACCAACCACCAGATGTTGTGGATGGACAGAGAAAAAATTTTTTAAACTATTCAAAGCCATTCAAAAACTACTATTCAATTGTAATAAGGAAGTTTAAATTAAAATAAATCGAGAGAAAACAAAACACAAACGAAATAAAACGATCGAGTAAAAACGTTTACAACAACAGCAACAACGACAGCGAAAAAATCTCTAAATTGAATAGAGAGTTTCGTGGAATGGAAGGCAATAAAAAAAGTTTTAGTTGCCAATTAGATAATACCATGGTAGGGGATAGCTACTATGATGCCTACATTAAACAAAATAAAATTTTTAATTACTTAGAGAGAAAAACAACAAAAATATGGTGATTTTTCAAATCAATTAAAATTGTTTTCATGTGAACAAACACACACAGCATGACATACATATGTAGGAGAGCTCAGTTTTACCTTAAAAGTTTAACTAGAAGATTGCAAAACTAACTCTGACTGTCCTAGATGTTATAGGAAACTAGAGATCTGGTAAACATTTTTGCCTTACAAATTTATATCGTCAGACATTTTTGCCTGATGAATATTTATCATCACACAAACACTATTGTTTGATGGATTTTTGTCACCAGGCATTATTTTTTGATGGATGGCGTGTTGTCTGTTGTCGGACATCGGTTTTTACGCGTTTTGGAACTCAGTTTGTCTGGAGACTTTTGTCTGAAGTGTTTTCAGCAAATAAAAAAAAAACTTTAAGACCAAATAAAACTGCTATGAAAAAGTTTCAAAATAATCAGCTATCGATCGAAGTCGACTTATGTATAAAATTAATGTACACCAGCATCAGCAATAAATCGTTTTTTCGCTACTCACAAGTACTCATGCAATTTTAAGTATGAGTAAATCAACAGAATTCAAATTCAATTACATATTGTGATATATGCGTACTCTCTACAACATAGATTACAACATTCGAAATATGTTTGATTCATACGCCTCTACTTTGAATCTACTGAATCTGAATGATTCATAAATTTAGAAAAATACTTATAAGTATACTTACAGTATTAAGGGTTACCAAATTCTTTTTGGTTGTCTATTAGTGAGTAAGAGAGAGAGAGAGAGAAAATAAATTGAGAGCTTGCAGTCATAGAAAAATGTTACTAATATACACTATTCCGATTTTCATTTCATCAACATTGTACATAAAGTAATACATGTTTGATTTAATAATTAGGTAATCTTTTTTAGATATTTGCTGGGTACTAATTTTGGGTCATAAATTTCCTTTACTGCGAATAATCAACCTTTTAATTTTTCCAAAATATTGCTTTACGTCTAAAAAACAAATTTGTTCTACTTCCACATCATCTGAATTATTTACTTGACTATAAAATGTGTTTTAAGATTTCGAACATAAAATATTTTTTTGAGTGTAAACCTAAAAAAAAAAAACAAAATATTATAGCATCCGCTGACATGTATGCTTGTCAAAGTCTGATCGACAACTGAACAAAAGAGCATAAGCAATGTGTGTGATTTCTCTCTGCACAATTGTGCTATGAAATCGTAATCGGTGACTTATAGTCTTAATTGTTGGTGCATATACAAAGAAAATACAAAGGCAACAAGCAAAGCAAACACACACAATCTTCTATTGTGGGATTGGTACGCGATTGATACTTATTTTGTGCTTCTTCGTGTATATATACATCGAGTCAAGGAGAGCCGAAATCAATAATGGCTGACTTATAGTCTTAGTTGTTGTTGTTGCATATACAACAAAAATACAAAGGCAACAAGCAAAGCAAACACACACAATCTTCTATTGTGGTATCGTAGTGTTCGTAAGCGCTAATCATACTTATTTTGCGCTTCTTCGTGTATACATACGTCGAGTCAAGGATTGCCGAAATCAATAACATTGTGCGTATTGTTAAGTATCAGTACGATAAGTATTTCATACTTTGAACAGTATGTGGTAGTGTGAGTATGATTATTAAAATAAGTGTGAATGCTGCGTATGACACGAATATAGTCCTCGTTTTGAATGATGTACACAACAACATTAGATGGTGTGTGAAGCAAGGTCGTACTCTTGACTGAAGGGTTGTGCTATGACCAATTACATGTGTGTGTATGAGTATTAGCGCTAGTTATTCGTATGCCGTATGCTTTTCAGTCGTCTTCTTATTGTCATACATGTTCGTTGGAACACGTTTAAGTCGTTAGACATTTTTGTCTAATAAGTTTAGGAAGTCTAACTATGACGTTTAAAAAAATGTTTTCTATACTGTGGGTGAGCCACACATACACATGTACATATGTATGCATGTATGTTGAAGCCTATAGAGGTTAGTTTTCCTGTATACGTTTAATATCTTTACCTCGAAGCCATTTAGAGTCTACAATTGTTAGGCTTTAATTGTTAAACGAAGCGATTAAACGTTTTTAAATGTTTTTTTGTTGTTGTTGTTAAAAACATTTCAACAATTTTGTTTGTGCCTTGTCGCTTCAACACATCAAACATCGTGTTGTTTGTCTGTTTTCCTGTGTTATTATTAGCAACTGTTATTGTTGGTGTTGTTGTTGTTGTTGTTTGCTAGTTATTGTTGAGATTTTATTGTTTTAGTTTTTCTTTGGCTGTTGGTTGTTGTCGCTCGTTTTCATTTCATTTCATTTGACTGTGTTGTTAATTGTTTTCTGTTTAAACGTTGTGTTTAACATCCTACTTAAACGGCTTAATTAATGTTGAAACAAAATCAAAATAAAACAAAACAAAAAATAAAAAAAAGTGATAAAATAAATGAAATTGAGCTGCTGGTTTTTGAATCTCGTTTAAGACGTGCGCCTGCCTGACTACATACGCCCACCCTCCTCCATGGTTAAAGGGTTAAATGGAAACGTTGTCTGCACGTTTAGTTTTGAATTTTTTTTTTTTAAATAAAAACTCGTTACTTTTTATGATTATTTTATGGTTTTTTGTTTTAATTTTAGTAGGGAATTTATGTAAAACATTAACATTCTCTAGATCTTGTAAAAAAAAAATTAAAAAAAAAACAACAAAAAAAATTATGGCGGACATTAATTTTTATGCGGTACGTGGTTGGGGAGACCACAACTGAATACCATGACGAAACCGCCGCTGATGATATGATGACCATAAAGAGATGGGCTTTTGGCTTTTGATATGATTTGTTTGTTTTTATGATCTCAAAACAAGATTTATTTCAAATTAAACGTTTATGCTTTACCACTCGTATTGTAAAATTAATTTCAATATGATTTATGGGTGCTCGCCGTAAATCAAGTTATAATTTTTTAAAATATATTTCAAGGTTAAATTAAGGTTGTTAAGAAAATTTCATTTTAATTCAAATTTTAAAAGAACAAAACAAAATTTTTGTCGTACGACAAATTTTTATAAATATTAACAGCCAAAATGGAATTTTTAAACATTTTATTTTCAATTTCAAAACCCAATGCTTGAATTTAAAGAAAATTTCTTTTATTAAATTGTCTATTTAAGTTCCATTTAGAATTTTAATGTTCCAATTAGTATCAATCATCATCAATCATTATTCGTGAGAACTAAAAGACAATTGCTTTTAAGTGAATTGCTATCTTGCAATCCTTCTTTGTGTTTTTAAATAATTGTCAAGCATATATTTTGGCTGTTTGATGCTGTAATTTATGTCAATCATTAGCTTGACCAATCAAATGATAATTTTTTTAAGATTAATTTCACTTCTTGAGACATTTATGAATATTTATAGAAATTATACAAGTTTTTTTGCATTGCAATCACATGCTTGATGTCTATTATTATCAATTAATAGCTGAAAGACTTAAATAAAAATATTTTTCTTATTTTACATTTCGTTTTGAGTCTTTATTAATTTTTTGATAAATTTCAAAATACTTTTTAAGTACTATTGCTACGCTTGATGTCAATCATCAAAAATCTGTAACTGGAGGAGCTAAACAAAAAGGACTTCTTTTAATATATTTCATCTTTCAGTACTTTTTTTTGAATTGTGGCAGAGATTTACGAGATATTAATTGTACTTTTAAGCTATAATTGATGGATCAATCAGCATCAATCATCAGCCGTAGAGGCTGTATCAGTTACCTTGTAATCACATGCTTGATATCAATCATTAGCTTGAAGTTATGTAAACAAATATTTTTCTTATTCTACTGAGTCTTTTATTGATTTTTAAGTACATTTTGAAACAATTTTTAAGTACTATTTCTACGCTTGATGTCAATCATCTGCAAACATTTACTAGAGTACCTGAGTTAAAGGGTTTCTTTTAATATTTTTCATCTCTCAACAGTTTTTTTGAACTGGGACAGAGAAATGGAAGATTTTATTTGTGTCTTAAGCTAAAATTGATGTATCAATCACCATCATTCGCCATCCAAAGAAGCAGTATCAGTAACCTTGCCTTTAGTTTCTCTTTTTAAGAGCCATTTGGAATACTTTTGAGGGATGTAAAGCCTATAATTGCCATCAATCTTCAATTTTTTTTATAGCTAGGGGACTTAACTAAAGAGTAATCTGTGATTTGATGTCTGTTTAGACTAGATTTTTTAAATTTAAAGAGATTTTTGGCAGTTTATTTTGAATTTCTTAACTCGTTGACTGCCGACTACAAGATAACTCGTAGATTGCGTTCCCTTCTAAGGTGGCAAACTATGAGTTATCTCGTACTCACTAATGTGAAAAAATCAAATTTTCGTTTATTGGTTAGTTTCTCTGAAAATTGCCGAGCAGTCAACGTGTTAATGTCTTGATTGCTGTCAATCACCATCAATCATTAACTTTACATGCTGAGGCATCTTAAAAAAGTGTTGTTAAGAGCCATTTACAATATTTTTGAGGGATGTAAAGCCTATAATTGCTATCAATTACCAATTTTTTATTTCACAGTAATCTGTGATTTGATGCTTGTTTAGACTACGATTTTTTTAAATTAAAGACATTTTGTCAGCTTATTTTGAATTTCTTAATGTCTTGATTGTTGTCAATAACCATCAATCATTAATTTATATGCTGAGGCAGCTTAACAAGGAGTTGTTAAGATCCATTTGGAATATTTTTGAGGGATATAAAGCCTATAATTGCTATCAATCATTGTAACTTGATTTAGTTTGAATTTCTTTATGTCTTGATTGTTGTCAATCCCCATCAATCATTAATTTTACATGCTGAGGCAGGTTAATAAAACGTTGTTAAGAGTAAAATTTCCTTTAAGAAAAGCATTCTTAATAATTTTGATAAAATTTATGGTAATTAGTTTGATTTTCATGTTATTAAAGCGATCAATCATTGTCAATCATTAAGGTTATGAGCTGAAGGATGTAAATAAAGTAGATTTTTAGTTAAATTAGATTTAGGGCGACCTTGCAAATTGCAAATTGTGGGGTCAATCATGATCAATCACTTGTCAGTCAGAAGGATATTTTTCAATTCGTTTTCGTTAAGCGCTTTTATTATTGTTGTTTTATAAGGTAATCTAACTGGACGACTTTCTTTGTGTATAAGAAGGCCAATAATTATTTTTAATTTCAAATTATTTTGAAAAAATTTGAATTATTTTGTTAGAAAATTTTGTCGTACGACAAAGTTTTTTTTTTGATATTTTTAACGATCGTTTTTCAGTTGAGTTTTAACACCAATTTCTGGTTTTATAACGTATTTTCTTGTAGTTTTTGTTGTTAAAAAATTGTCTTTTAAAAGCAGACAGACAGACAGACAGATAGACGATTAGACAGTGCGACAACATTGTTTTATAGACAACAACAACAACAACAGCACAAACAATTTTCACATTTCCTAAGAGTTGTAAACACAAAAAAAGGGCACATGTCTCGCCTATGAAGGCTGCTATAACGGCTGCTGCTGCTGCTGTTGCTGTTGTTGTCGGATAGTTGGTTGGTTGGCTGGCAGCTTGACTGCCAAAGTGCTATCAATTTAATAGCATCTGTCCAGCGAAAAGCAAAACAAAACAGAAAAAATACACGAAAAAGGCCACAATGGGTTGCATATGTCTTCTGTTAGGAATGATTGCATGGCTGTAAGAGAGATGGCACGATGGCTGGCTGGCTGGCCGGCTCAATGACTGGCAAAGAACATGATCTAAAACATTGTAAAACATTTTTGGTCTTAAGAATGCAACAACAGCAGCCACAGTCGCTTAGCATCAGCAGCAGCGTTAACAACATGATCATGTTGCAAGCAGGCTGGCACAAACACACCATAAAACGTCATCGTCAGTGTAGATTGGCAGGCAGCCAGGCAGCATAAGGCCAAGGAATTGTTCAGCCACACATTCAATTCACAGAGATGTAGGTTATTTTTAGTGTCTTAAGCATCAACACAAACTGAATTGAACATTTTTTTTTTCGATATTTTTTCAAATATAATACGTACCACAATGCTATTTAAAGACAAGAAACACGAACTAGAAAAGGAATAGCAAAACAACTGCGACTTGATAAGCTTTGAATCAAGAAAGGTCTTAAAGGCAGCTTCCTTAAGCTATGCAGACAGAAAACTAAACAAATAAAGCCTTCGATAGGATAGATCACCATAAAAAATTGCAACAAACGAATTTAAAGATACCCTACTACCTAGGCTGGCTAATCCCTATATAAGAAAACAAATGATTGATAATGATTGACCCCATAATTTGATTTTCACCACCTAAATAAGGTCTGTCTAAACTTAAATTAACTAAAAAGTCTACTTTATTTACCTACTTCGGGTTCATAACCTTAATGATTGATGATGCTTGACGGCATTATTAACATTAAAAATCAAAATATATTCCTTAAACCTACTTCAGTTCATAACCTTAATGATTGATGATGCTTGACGGCAGTATTAACATTAAAAGTTAAAATTCATTCCTTAAATCTTTTCAAAACAATAAAGAAAGCCTTGCTTAAAGAAAATTAACCTCCAACTCCTTTTTATTAAGCTGATTTAGCATAAGAAATTAATGATAGATGGTGATTGACGGTAATTAAAGCATTAAAAAATTTAAAATAAACTGCAAAAATCTTTTCAAATTTAATAAAAACCTAGTCGAAACAAACATCAAGTCACAAATTACTATTTACTTAAGTCCTCTAGCTAAAAAAAATTGATGATTGATAGCAATTATAGGCTTTGCTATCCCTCAAAATTATTCCAAATGGCTCTTAACAACTCTTTATTAAGTTGACTTGGCATGTAAATTTAATGATTGATGGTGATTGACAGCAATCAAGGCATTAGGAAAGTCAAAATAAGTTACCAAAATCTCTTTAAATTTAAAACAATCTAGTGCAAACAGAAATGAAATCATAATTACTGCTAGGCTAGGCTAGAACAGACATCTAAATACAGATAACTCTTTAGTTAAGTCCTCTAGGTAAAAAAAATTGATGATTGATAGCAATTATAGGCCTTACATCTCTCAAAAATATTGCAAATGGCTCTTAAAAAGAAAAGTTAAAGGAAAGGTAACTGATACAGCTTCTTCGGATGGCGAATAATGATGATTGATCCATTAATTATAGCTTAAGACACAAATAAAATCTTCCATTTCTCTGTCCCAATTCAAATAAAGCGTTGAGAGATGAAAAACATTAAAAGAAACCTTTTATCTCAGGTGCTCTAGTAAATGTTTGCAGATGATTGACATTAAGCGTAACAATAGTACTTAAAAAGTGTTTCAAAATGTACTTAAAAATCAATAAAAGACTCAGTAGAATAAGAAAAATATTTGTTTACAGAACTTCAAGCTAATGATTGATATCAAGCATGTGATTACGAGGTAACTGATACATATTCTACGGCTGATAGTTGATGCTGATTGATCCATCAATTATAGCTTAAAAGCACAATTAATATCTTGTAAATCTCTGCCACAATTCAGAAAAGGGTTGAAAGATGAAAAATATTAAAAGAAGTCCTTTTTGTTTAGGTCCTCCATTTACAGTTTTTTGATGATTGACATCAAGCGTAGCAATAGTACTTAAAAAGTGTTTTGAAATTTATCAAAAAATTAATAAAGACTCAAAACGAAATGCAAAATAAGAAAAATATTTTTATTTAAGTCTTACAGCTATTAATTGATAATAATTGACATCAAGCATGAAATTGCTATGCAAGAAAACTTGTATAATTTCTAGAAATATTCATAAATGCCTCAAGAAGTGATATTAATCTTAAAAAAGTTGTCATTTGAATGGTCAAGCTAATGATTGACATAAATTACAGCATTAAACAGCTAAAATATATGCTTGGCAATTATTTAAAAATACAAAGAAGGACACCAAGATAGCAAATCACTTAAAAGAACTTCTCTTTTAGTTCTCACGAATAATGATTGATGATGATTGACACCAAATGGAACATTAAAATTCAAAATAAAACTATAAAAGAGGCGTCAAATATGTAAATTAATATACAGAAGCTGTTGTGTTTACATTCTGTGACTAATGATTGAGGATGCTTGACATCAAGCATAGCTTTTAAACTGAAAATCAAGTGATTAAAGGTTGACTAAAGGCTTGGTGGGTAATTTAATACCAAAATTGGACCTTTAGTAAGCTAAAAATTTAACAAAATGTACTTTCTTTTAGTTGTTGAAAGAAAGTCTGATGATGAATGACAACAAGTATTGGAAAAAACATAGTAATAAAGCCGAAAAAGCTTTGTAAAATTTTTTATTTACAAATAAAGTTTTAGAAAACCAAAAGGTACTTTTTTTCTACTTTTTTTTTAGTACTTTTTTGCAATTTTAAAACCTAAATTAAAGGCTTTTTACGTATCTTTTTTATTTTAAAACCAATAAGACAGGCTTTACTGTTATAGCTCATGATATTGATGGCGAAATAATAAATAAAATGCTTAAATTTCTTTTATTCTTTTAAAGTTTTTATAGGCCTTCCTTTTATTTTCATTTTAATTTTTTTTTTTTTGGCCTTTAGACGCCATAATGACGCGGGCTCTGTTTATGTAGCTCGTGTTATTCACCACGTTGTTGTTAAGATCCTTTTTTTTAAATATAGATTGGATTGGACATTGTATTGTATTATGTTTATGGTACTTTAAGAGGTTATAAAAGAAAATAAATGAAAATATCTACTACCATTGTAGTGTTGGTTTTATGCCTTAAAAGGGTAACTTAGAAAAAGAAGACGAAAAAAAAAAATTGCTAAAATGGCAACACGCATGCCATATATTTACACAATTAAAGGGTACTAAAGAAATATACACACACGCGCACACACATATACATAAAGAAATTTAAAAGGGAAATTAAAAGGAATTTTTTTCTTTTCTACCAATAATAAGCGGATCAAGGCTTTCTCAGTGTATAGCTTAATCCAAGCAACAGGAGGCACAGTAGAATTAAGCAAATTGTAGCATTTTACTGTTGATACATACTCCCCACACACTCAGGCTCTCTCTCACTCTCGTGTTCATGTGTTTTATTCAACACCTACAAAAGCTGTTTGTTTGCTTTAAAATTTCCTAATGTAGATGCAATTTGATTGAGACGACTGCCTGTCTTGTGTTTATGCGTGTGTGTGTGAGTGTGCTTGTTGAAATATAAAAAGAATTTTGTTGTTCACAGTTTAGAAGAATTGTCATCATCGACGTAGTAAATGTGTATGTGTACGTACATACTCCATGTTATTATTCTTCTATTATAGAGAACAACAAAAACAATGCATTCAATACTGTGTTGTGTATGGGATGTGGTGTATACCTAAGGTATTATTGTATTGTGTTGAGTTCTATGTTGTTTTTAATTTTGTTTGTATAGAGGGAGGGAGATAAACTTGGTGAATATAATAAATTTTTCACAATATATTGCCTGTTAGCACACATGCAATGTGTGATGGTAGTGATAACCAAAACAAACAAAAAAAAAGTAATTAAAGCAAGAGAGTGCGAATTACATTTCTGCTGTAAGAAAAATACAGTGGCGTGGCTGTGATCAAAGAAGTGTCAAGAGATTTCAACTTTTTTCAAAAGTTTTTTTTTGTTATTTTTTTATGAAACGATAATATTTATTTAAAATGCTAAAGAAAGGAAATTTATTTCAACAGGAAATTAAATGCAAATGGAAACACTAAATGCTTACCAAATAATAAATAGAATATTATGGAATGGATGAAATTACCTGCAAAGAAAATAAAAAAAAAAATGAATTAAAAATCTTTTAAAACAAACAAACGAAAATATAGAAAAAAATAAAGAAATAGAATGGAAAATTATTGTATTTAAAAGTCTTTTTTAACACATTCGCTTGCCAAGACTAATTTATATCGAGTCATTACCATTGCAAATTATATTTTGAGTGTTATTGTTTACCAAAACTCTGTTATTGCTTGGTAAGAGCACATACATATATTATCAGACATAATCACTAACAAGTAGAAAACCAAAGACGAGTATACTCGTCGTTGCCAATAGAAAGGCAGAAGGACTCGTTATACTTTTTCGTATTTACGTACGTTTTAGTAGAAAAACAAATAATAAATCATGCAGATGGCTAAAACAAAGAAAATGGAATAAAACAAAACACATACCGAAAATTGGCAACACTTTGAAATTCACTATTGAGTACATACATTACTCAACAACCCTTCAGTCAGGATTATTAACCTAGTTTCTCTCACTACTAATATTGTGTGTGTGTTATTTTATACATAAGTGGCGGGACCTACAGTTTAAAGTCGACTCCGAACGACAGATTTTTGAGAAATTTTTCATGGCAATTTTATTTTTACTCTCAGAGTTTTTGGCAGAAATCTGCTGAGAAGAAATCGCCGAAAAAATACTTTTTATATTTTTATTTTGATGTCTAGCCGGGGACTCGAACCCTGGCTTTAAGTCTAATAAGCCAGCACACTATCTACTAGACCATGGCAACCTTACTATTGAGTAGTTTGCCAAAAAAAAAAAACAAAAATTTCTAATTCAAAAGCCTGGCTGTTATAATATATTTAAAGTTGTGCCAGTGCGGGATACCCGGTCACGACGAGTATACTCGTTCTACTTCAAATTTATTATGACATGCAGGCTGGCTTCTGAATTAAAATTTTTTTTGTCACAATAATGAATTCCTATGTGTTACCACGAGGATACTCGTCTTGGCAGTATGGGATACCCTGTCAAAGACGAGTATACTCGTCCTTGGCAGTGAATGTGTTAAAGAAATTTTTACTGCTAAAGGTTTCTGACAAAAGCTTGTAAGAGTAAACAGAATTGCCTTGAAGTTTCCCAAAAATCTGATGTTTAGAGTCGACTTTAGGTTTCCCAAAATTAACACACACAATATTGGATGTTATAACAAGCTAGTTCATAACACTAAGGCGAAGAGCAGAAATCATTTGACAAAATGTAGAATAATATCTCTAACGGGGATATTTGCGTCCTTCATAAAGCTTAATTTTCTTCTGAAAGTCTCTGCATTGTTTTGTCAGCCTTATGGACCAAGTGATATTTCAATCGAATTCATAAAATTCAAATTGGAACCATCAATGAAATTTTCTACAGATTCAAATCAATTCAAGTTTATTGTAAAAAATTAAATTTATCGATAAATTATTTAGTCTTCCTATGTTTACTTGTACTTTTTTAAGAGTTTAAAAAATTTCTTTTTTTTTTATAGGAATTATAACATGATTTTTAATAATTGTTTTAATGTTTAAAACGTTAAAACAAAAAAGAAATAATTATTGAAAATTTATTTTCTATTTTTTTTTTAAATAAAGTTTCACATAGTCAAACCATAACGTTTTAGTGGGGGAGAGCTAATGAACATTAACAACGACTGAAATAAAATTTGTTGTACAAAATTTAATTTAAAAATAAAATTAAACTTATTTCGCTACCCATTAACTTTGGCTAATCATGGTAATTAATTAACAACATGAAGCAAAAGGGAATTGTGTAAAAAAAAAAGTATTTTTTTTTTAGTTTTATTTTTATTTTCAAAAAGAAAACAGAAAACCAAACATAAAAATAAACTTCATTAAAAGAAGACAGCATGACAAAGAAAAAAAAAACTTCAAAATGAAAGGGGGGAAAAAACAAGCAAGAAAATAGCAGCAAACGAAAGAAAGAAGAGCATTTAAAAGAAATAAATTGGTTCAAAGCCCGCATTTTGCACAGCAGGAATATAATCAACTTAATGATTCAAATAAATAAATAAATTAAAAGTAATAATAAGTTTTTTGTTTTTTTTTTTTCATTTTTTCATTTTAAATACGTGATTTTCAAAAATATGTACAAATAAACTCAAGTTACACAATAATTTTTATGTTTTTTTTTTTAAGTATGTAAGTATACACAGAGTTGGGGTTATTATTACTTTTTAAATGTCATAGAAATGCTGGGGATTTTTTGCAATAAAATTGCCTGTTAACTTAACATACAATAACGATTTGTTTTGTTTACATTTTTCAATATGAAAATAAAGTGTTGGAAAGCGTTGTTTATATACGAAAACAAACAACCTACTACGTCGTTAGTTAAATCACGCGAAAATAAATAAAAGGTTTTCAATAAAATACCGTTAAAATATAAACAATAAAACAATAAAAACCTTTAAGTAACGTTAAAAGGATGGCAAACACAAATAAACTGGACAACAGCGCAATAGCAATAACAGAGAGAGAAAGAATTTAAATAAAATCCCGCTATAAAAAAAACAAACATTTGATCGTATTAAGTAAGTAAGTATTAAAAATGCCGAACCCATGCTACATTTGTAACAGTTAAATAAATACGAGTAGCACGCACAACAATTACAAGAACTTCAATAACAACACACACACACACGCACAGAGAAAACCAAACACTCTCTTCCATCATCGTATTAAGCATGTACGATGTCAAATACTTAGCCTCCAACGTAGCCAAAGTAATTATGAAACGCAACAAAATAACAAAAAGGACAAAGTTATACCAACAACAGCCGATGATAAAATAATGTTCACAGACTAGTTGAGAGACCAAGTAACAAAAAAAACACATTCAAACATCAATTCAAATTGAAAGGGTAGTGGGGTGGAAAACACATGGAAAATATTTATTTAGTGGGAGACGACAAAATACACCACATGCACACAACTACAAGGAGAACATAACATTCTAGGTTAATTTCTTAATAAGAACTATATGGTTAAGAACATATACACATATGCATGCATGCATGGGTGTATACATGATAATAAAAAGGGACGAAGAGAAACAACCGAACTCTCCCGAACTTGTAATGATACTGTAAGTAAACAAACTTAATATTTGGATGTACTTATGCATGCATGCATGCTCATACAAAGTGTTTTTATAAAAACAAAATATTTATTTAGTGGGAGATGACAAATTACAACACGCACAACGACAAGGAGAGCATGCATATCATTCAAGGTTAATTTCTTAATAACAACTGTATGCATAAGAACATGCACACATTTGCAGGCATGCATGCATGCATGTGTTTATACATGATAATAAAAAGGAACGAAGAGAAACAACCGAACTCTCCCGAACTAAGTAATGATACTGTAAGTAAAAGAGCGTTAATAAAACGACACAATCATGTTATCACACACATACACGTAAAGGAAATAAAGATCTGGTACGAAATTCTTATGGGGGGGAGAGTTTATTACACAAAACAATAACAAAGAAAGCAAAGTCATTGAAGGTCACTTTCTAATTCCATATCGAAAACAGTAGCCATGTGTATATTTTACTCAAGGATTTTTTTTTACAAAAACAAATGTACAATCAAAATGTAAGGCAGGGTTGTATCATATGAATTTACGGTCAAATTTAAAGTCTTTTCAAAGCAAATTTGTTTAATATTGTAAACAATTTTATATTTTTAAATAAAAATAATAAGAAAAATCATAAACTTGGGAGTAAAGTGAGATACTAAAGGATGTAAAGCGAGTTTTTTTTTTAACATTTTGTCTTTCTCTTGACTAATTAACGCAGTTTATTATTACTTCATTATAAAAATGAACAAAAAGAGAAGCGATTTAAGGCATGCACTCCCGATATAATCGTTTTAGTTAGAGAAAGTGCAGACTTTGATCTGAATTTGTTAATTTCATGCCAATTTTAAGCAATTGGTTTTATTTTACGATAAATTTTTTAGTATTTGGCATTCAAATTTTTGCCCTCATTCAAGTACCAATTCACGCAACAATTAAATCCTGTGGACTATTTTCAACGCCTTAGATGATGCTAAAGTAACAAACTTTCAATGTAACAGACTTTCGAATAAAATTTTCTTCAGCAATGTATGTCATCTCTCATTCCGGGGTTGCTTTGACAAGTAAAATTGAAGCATGTGGGGCCTGAAGAATCCAAAATAGATTGTGGAACGATATTGCATTTGGAAAAGTTTTCTGTTTGATATGCATTATGATCTGTAGGTCCAACTAGGCCGTATTTTTTCGAAAATAACCCTAGCAGAGTCCTTGCTAACAATTCCGAGCATTATTACTATATTACCAATGAATTATTTCAATTCCATTGGTATGTAGTGTCAGTAGGACGTTGCTACGGCGATACAAAATAGCAGATTTTGGCACTATTTCATCAGAAATTTTTTTAAAACTATATTTAACCATTTTAGTGTCATACATAGTTTTTTTTACTAACGATAGGAGTATTCCTTTTCTTTATTTATTTTCCTACTTTTTATTATAAAAAAAATTAGCAAATAATGCTTTTAGCAATATGATGACATCATATATTAAGAAATTTTATTTTCCAATTTGTTTGTTTTTTTCTATCAATGATTTGCTTGATTTTGATAAATTTCTTTTAATTAGTGATTTAAAATTCGGTTGTTTTGTATTTTTTTATTTTTATTTATTTTTTATAGCAAAAAATAAATTTTTTTGACAATTTTTTTATTTGTCATGACTTGAACTAATAAAAGATAGATAGTAGTATGGAGAGAAATAAAAGATTTTTTTTAATTAAATAGCTTGCTTTATTAAGCATTGTTATTTCAGTGTTTTTTTTGTTTTTGTTTTCTTTTTTCTAAAGATAACAATAATTAGTGAGGAATTTAAAAATGTGAAATATAAATTGTATAATGGAATGATTTTTTTGCGGTTGGTTAGGTGATGTGTTGTTATTTGATTAGAAATAACAATAAATTATAGGTTTTGGTTTGGTTGTTTTAAATTAAAAAAAAAAAAAAAAAATTATAAAAATTTGCTTTCAAAATAACCACACTCAACACAATAAGAAAAGAAAGGCTGTTTGAGAGTAATCCCAACCCTGAATACAAATGCAAATGAAAACAAAAGTGTTGAGCCATTATGATTTATCGTTTGTTGTATTCAATAAATTCATTATTTATATAACAATATATATATCTATATATCTTATTTTATATTATATATTTTATTAATTGTTTATTAATATGAATACCCCTAATAATAAGTTAATTTTAAGGTCAATGAATATATAGGAATAAGCAATTAGGATAAGCAACGAAGTTGCTGAATTGAATTACACTGTTAGGATTAAGTATATAGAATACTAGGATTAAGTAAAATGCGAAAGAAGTAATAAAGTCAGTTGAATATTATACTCTAACACGTTCGGTCTTTTTATTTCGGTCAAGTTTGGTCTTCGCGGTCATTGTTTTATATGTCCAACAGAACTTAATTAAATTATAAATTATTTAATTTAATTATTCCTTAAAAAATATTAAGGAAAAACATTTTGGCGCCCGAGCAGGGACATAAATAGTGATCGCGTTCTCATATAAAGACCAAACTCGCGAATAAATTTTTATAAGTTTCTTAAAAGTTAAGATAATTCGCGTGTGTAATAAGTTTTACAAATTAATTAAAACTTAACAAAAAAAAGGTGCGATCTTATAAGTTAATTAAGATCTACCGAAAACAAAAAAGAGAACGATATACATACATAAAGAGAATATAAAACATAAAAAATTAAGAAGAAGTGCTGTGCGGTGGAATAATAAGAAGAATAATAACAAGAATAATAAAAATCAAAACAATAATACAAGAATAACAACCAATAGCACAAAATACATAAAATCAAAATAACAATATAGATATATTGGTTAGTGTTGTGAAAGTACAGAAAAATAGAACAAAAAATAAAATAACAATTACAATTACAATAAGAACAAAAATATACAAAATAGAAATACGAAAAACTACAGTGTAACACGAAATACAAACACAAAAAGTGTAACATAAATTTCACATTACACTTCACACCGAACAAATCAACACACTACACAAACAACAATAATCACATCGTTGGACCACTCCAGGAACGACCCAGATGCCCCGCTATCACTGCGTTCTGTGCCCATCGGAGAAAAATAAGGGGAGTATTTTAGACTCTCAGGAGGTAACAATTGTAAAATATATTTGTGTTTCTCATTCCTTAAATTCGTAATTTATTCACATTTAAGAGATTTTTTGCAAATTAAACGAAAAATTGCCAATCGCTTCAAAATTCTTTAAAAGCAGAACACAATAATATATTTTACATTTTAAAATTTTCGAAACATAATTATTTATTACAATTTCATATATTTATTATATTTCCATAAATATTATTATTTATAAAATTATAAAAAAACCCACCCTTAATTAGTGAAACATATTCGAAAGTGTTAATATTTAATTTAATCCGTATTTGCACTAACAATTTGTTCTCTTTGTTAGTGAGAAAACATTCAGCAATACCATTTGTGTTGCTTTTGTTTGTTTTCTTTTTATTTATTTTCGTTCTTTCGTTTCGATCAGTGTTCCGTTCCACGCGTTCCTATACTGCTTGTATATAAATTACATACTACAGCTGTGTACAGTGTGACCGTTCACATTAGTAACAAAAATCATGTTACATAAAATATCAATAGAATTGTTCACACAAATTTCAAAATTCAAATAATTTTTCGATTATTGTTATTTATAATAGTGTGTTCAGATTGATACTTGATTTTTGTTTTATTATAAAAAAAATCGATTATTTAACGATTTTACTCGGTCAATTGCTTTTAATACCGAAGGCTGTTAGTAAAATAGTTATATATTTTCTGAGATCAAGTAAGTTATTCTTGTCTCAATTAACGCCACTTGTGGATCGGAAATTTAAGATATTGCGTATCCGAAGAATATTAATTGAATTCTATTGTCCAAAACAAGTGAGTATTAATAGATCAAAATATAATTCGACCAATAATTTACTTCGGTCACTTTTCTATACTTGTTTTGAGGAATTTTTACACACATTAAAATCACAATGACTACCAGAGGCTCTAAACGCCAAGATTCTCCTTCCCGAGTGGAAAACTTGGAGAAATTACTCGCTAAAAAAGCGAAAGTCATTAAAGACATCGATAGAATTCGACAGTCCGTTGTAGATAGAACTATTTCGTTCAATCCTATGGAACTCGAATGTCGATTGGATATCTTAAGATCATATATTGACCAAGCAATGAAGCTCCAGTCGGATGTGGATAATTTGGATCCCGATAACGACGATAGAGCCGAGCTTGAGGATCTGTGTGTAACCACAAAAAGTTTGTTCATGAGCTTGTTGGCCAAGAATAGGCAATCGAATGCGCCTGAAACTTCGTTCAGCGTACAAGCTCATCATTCTAGATTACCAAATATGAAGCTCCCTAAATTCAGTGGAAAATATGCTGAATATAAGAATTTCATGAGCCTATTTGAGAACTTGGTTCACAACGATCCAACTTTAACGGATATCGAGAAATTCAACCATTTGATCTCATGCTTGTCCGAATCGGCTTTGGGTACAGTAAAGGCCTTTCAGATCTCCGAGAAGAATTACCCCAAAGCAATAGCAAGTCTGAAGAAGGTATATGACAATGAATGTCTTATATTTTTTGATAATATAAGAAAACTATTTGATTTGCCACAAATCACAAAGCCTTCAGCTGTTGCTTTGCGAAGCATGATAGATACAGTATCCGCCATCTACGATTCATTGTTATCAATTGGTGATGACAAGAAGATAACGAATGCCATCTTAATACATTTAGTGATGTCCAAAGTGGATCCAATCACCAAATCAAAATGGGAAGAACAGCTTGACTTCGAGAAGCTCCCATTGTGGTCAGATTGTGAAGCCGCCTTGAATAGACGGTACCAGCACATTTCTGCTGACGAGTCTTCGAGTTCAAGGTCGAGGGTTAACAAACCTACAAATGAACGTTTTAATTTTAAAACAAATAAAACATCACTAAATTGCACAAAGTTGAAACAATCTGTTGACAAATGTCTATTTTGCAAATCAACGCAACACATGATTGGCAATTGCCCTTCTTTTACTGCTGAGCCTGTAGCCGACCGATTCGATTTTATAAAATCAGTGCCAGCTTGTATAAACTGTCTGAAAAAAGGACATACAGTTGCCAGGTGTCCAGCCTGTAAGTGTCGGATATGTAATGGTGCACATAACACATTACTGCACCGATATACTACAAGTTCTGATAATGCATCGATAAACTACTCCGAACAGCCTTCGACTTCTTTCGCTTCGGTGAACTTTTCGGCGTCAGATGAACGCATAATTCTAGCGACGGCTGTGGTAAGAGTAAGAAGTAGTTCTGGTCAACTTATACCAGCCAGAGCTCTTTTAGATTCCGGGTCTCAACCTAATTTGATAACCGAGGAACTAGCCAAACTACTACATTTGAAAAAAGAAGGAGGCAGATTAAATCTAAATGGCGTTGGTGAAACAAATTCATTATCCAAATCTCGCGTCAATTTGACTGTTACTTCGAGTGTCAACTCTACCCAATTCACTTCAAAGTTTTGGGTATTAAAATCAATAACAAACTTGCAGCCTGAACGTAGGGTTAACATAGCTAGTTTGAACATCCCATCAAACGTGGAATTAGCTGACCCTTACTTCTATAAGCCGCAAGGAATCGATTTGTTAATTGGCGCAGGTCCTTTCTTCGAATTATTGTGTGCTGGCCAAATCAAATTGGGCCCGAATCTTCCAGTTCTTCAGAAAACTTCTCTTGGTTGGATTGTTACTGGAAGATACAATTATTCAAAGGACTTTTGTAATACTAAAGTATTTCATTTAAATACTTCGATCGGAGACGAGGAGCATGAGGAATGCGAGAACGAGTCCAAGACTATAGTACAATGTCTTGCGCCGGGAAGATTTGGGGTTTCTATACCTCTTAAGTCTGATCCTAAATTATTAGGATCTTCATTTGAAACTATCAAGCGACAATTCCTCTCTTTGGCTATCCAGAAATCTAGTTTTTCTGAGGAGATTTCTAAATTACAGAAATCTCTAACATTATCTGGAAAAGAGAGAACGTTTTCACTTTTAAGGGTAGGTGGGAGATTGCTTAGTGCAAATTTGTCATACGCGACAAAATTCCCACTTTTATTACCGAAGCGAAATAACTTCGTGTGTTTCACATCTAAGGCGGTACATTTAAAGTTAGTGTCTAATTTATCCACTGATTCCTCTCTTTTATCCTTTAAAAGGTTTGCTGCAAGAAGAAGTCGAGCCCTTAAGGATCTTCAACAAGCGTTCGACAGGAATCAACAGCCCGTCGAGTCATACGCAGCGTCGTACGGGGTGATGCTCAGCTTCATACCACCTCGAGCGGCGCACTTCGAAGAATTGTGGGAAGCCGCTGTGAAGCAAGCGAAGTTCCTACTTATGCGAGCTGTGAGCAACTTGGCGCTCACTCAAGAGGAAATGGAAACGATGCTCGCGGAAGTAGAGGCGGTGCTCAACATACGACCCATCGCACCGCTGTCTCCAGACCCCAACGAGAGAGAAGCGCTAACCCCGAAGCATCTGCTGATAAGAGAGGGTCTGCGTTCGCTGCCGCAAGAATCCGTAGGCGACGAGGACAATTGCTCGCCACACCATTGGCTGACCAGGAGAGTCGTGGTCAGAGTGGCGGAGGTCGCAAAGCCCACCGGCGTTTATAAGCGTCTAATACATAAACTGGCTCCTTTACTATTCGATTGAAGACTTCCAGTCCTTCAATGGGGCCGGAATGTTGAGCCATTATGATTTATCGTTTGTTGTATTCAATAAATTCATTATTTATATAACAATATATATATCTATATATCTTATTTTATATTATATATTTTATTAATTGTTTATTAATATGAATACCCCTAATAATAAGTTAATTTTAAGGTCAATGAATATATAGGAATAAGCAATTAGGATAAGCAACGAAGTTGCTGAATTGAATTACACTGTTAGGATTAAGTATATAGAATACTAGGATTAAGTAAAATGCGAAAGAAGTAATAAAGTCAGTTGAATATTATACTCTAACACGTTCGGTCTTTTTATTTCGGTCAAGTTTGGTCTTCGCGGTCATTGTTTTATATGTCCAACAGAACTTAATTAAATTATAAATTATTTAATTTAATTATTCCTTAAAAAATATTAAGGAAAAACAAAAAGAAATACACACAATGTCTGGATATACTATGTATGTATGTGTTTACATTTGCATTTCACCTCACTCTCACTATTACACACCCTCACGAAGTTGTATTACTTCGTTGTAGTATTGAAAGCAAGAGATTAACGGTAAAATAAAAATGTTGTGTTCTTTTAATAACATGCCTCGTTTTGATTTTATATTACAATAATCGGGTTTGTATGCGGGAGAGGGAGAGAGAGAGAGAAATGGTTCTTTTAATAATGTTGTGTTATTGATTGCATGCTATAGGGACTGTGTTTGAATGCGGGTGAGGAAGAGAGAGAGAGAGAGAGAGAAACGGTTAATGAGAGTATGTGTAAGTTACACGGTGTAACAGCATGCAAATTGTGTGTGTAAACAACTTAGTGCAGTAAAAATGTAAACAAAACTCTTCAATTAAATCCAGTGTGTGAACTGTAATAAATGTTCTGAAGGAGTGTGAGTGCATTTAAAGGATAAAAGCGGACTTTTATCGTGTATTTTTCTTAAAAGTATGCAACATTGTAGTGAAATAAATAAAATTATTTACAAAAACTTCTATGTGCTGTTTTTGTAAAACAAATGGGTTCACCCGTTCATCAATTTGTATGAAAAAAACAAACAAAATTTTATTCTTACAGAAACAGCTTATAAATTCCCAATCTGTTTCACATCTATTCCCCCTAAAAAAAAAAAATATTTTCTTGTCATTAACAGCACATGATGCGTTTAATCTGTAACAATAATAACAACAAAATACTTTTATTATGTATGTATGAGAGTCATATGATGTCATTGTAATGCTTAAAAAAAAAAAGAATTTTTTCAGCCTTTCCCATGCCATCTGAAATGTTTTTAAACATTTAGTGGCTATAATTCAGCCTCTTTAAGGAAATGATGCATCATTTCTTTCAAATATTAAATTCGATTTTAATTAGTGAAACAGGTTTTTACAACAAAATTAGTAAGTAAGTACTAAAAAAAAAAAAATATTTTAAGAAGGAAATGATTTTAGGAAATTTCTTTAAAACACAAAATGTAGAGTGTAGAGAAGGTATGTTGTTTAGGTAAGAACTTAACAAGTTGTAGTTAAAGAAATAAAAAATTAGAAGACATAACAACATCTTTTTAATTTTTTCCTAATTTTTAATGTTTTAATGGGTTTCGTAAAAGAAAAAGTAAACTTTTCATTGGAATGAATGGTAGCAGTACAAGCCATATGTTCTTCTTTCTGTATTAAATGTAAAGAACACTCAATAAGACAGACATCTTCAAATATTTTGAGAAAAAAATTTTTTTTTCACAATTGTTGTTCCAAATTAAGCAGGAAATTACCTCAAAGACGGGAATCTAATATATCATACAACTGAGGATCAAAAAACAATATGAGTGACGTTAGAGGCATTGCCAAAAACCCATCCTCAGCCATCTTGATATGTTTGAATGTATTTTATTAGCCTCAGGAGCGCGTTCACATTGCTTTTGGGAGACAAAGCCATTACAAAACCGTTTAGAGGTTAAGGAAATGCGTTTCTGATGATATATTTCAGTACAGGAGAGGCCCTTGTAACTCTTTCTAAAAGTTGACTTAAGATTAGCCCAAAAAAATGGTGATTTTATTTATTTTTGTTTATTTTTCCTTGCCATTGTAAATATTTTACATTTTATTGCTTGCTAAGAGAATATTTAAAATTTCCATGGCCTGTAAATGATCTTGTAAGATTTCTAATGGGATTTAAACAAGAAAAATTGTTCTAAGAACTTTAAATAACAAATGTTTCCTATCAAAGTTTTTAGAATTTTAGATTTTTTTGAAAGTCAAACATAAAAAAATTTTATGATTCAACAAAATCAATTCAAGAAATCTGGTTTTTAAATATAAGCAAAGAAAAAATTTCTTTAAACACTACAAAAAATTTTTTTTTTAATATTAAAAACTACATGAACTTTGCAAGAGGATGCGAATTTTTTTTTGGATTTTAAATTTCATAATGTAAACCTGCTTAAAAATTTTGTTAAGTCCTTTGGATTTATTCCAAAAGGCTTTAAATTTGATTATATCTCTAAAAATGTAATTTAATGACATAAAATCGTGTTAAATTTACTTTGATTTCTTTAAATTTTCATTTATTTTGCTTTAAAACTATTTAAATTGCTTTTAATTTAATTAATTTGTTATAAAATATAATAAAAATCCTTTAAATTAACTTAATTACATAGAATTGTCTTAAATTAGCAGTGATTTCTTTAAATTTTCATGAAATCTGCTTTAAAACTATTTAAATTGCTTTAAATTTGATTAATGTGTTATATAATATAATAAAAATGATTTAAAATAATTTAATTTTTATTTGGAAAACTTTTAAATCCCTTTAAATTTCATTTAAATTTAGTCAAATTTCTCGAATTTATTTAAATTTCTCCAAGTTATTTAAATTTTATTTTAATTTTAACTTAACTTCCTTGAAAATTATCAAAATCCCTTATAATATAATTAATTTACAATAAAATGCATTGAAAACCGTTTAAATTTACTTAAATTTCCTCAAATTCCTTTACATTCACAACAAAAACCCTTAATTTGCTACAAAGCGTTGTTAGTTTCACGTACAAATATCATTTTTTCATCTCTTTATTCCTTAAAAAATATCCCGTATTTCATTTGCTAACGTTACTTTTTATTCACCCCCCATCTAAATCTGTTTGTTTTCTTAAATAAAATGAAGGTCACAGCTTTATTTCGCTTACTCAATAATCTCTCCCACACATAAGACGACTACATCCGAAAGCACAATCGTAATAATGCACAAACAATGTTGCCCTTACAATAACATGAAATTAAAACGAAATAACAAAAATAAACAAACAAACATTGAAACATAACAGGCCATTAGTACTTAGATGTTCTCACTTCATACATACATACATACATAAGTAAGCAGAAAAAAAAAAAACAAATTATAAACAAATACAAACAAAATTCTGTTTGTTAGAGGGACGACGTCGCGACGTCGCCTAATGCTTATACATAGTGCTATCAAAAGCAGCAGCTGCAATTAAAAGCAGAAGCATTCGGGTTTTTGTTTTTCTTTAATTGTTTACTGGTTGTCTGCTGCTTGCTTGCCTATTTGTGCAGCATTTGCTAAAACTGTCAATATGTCTGTCGTTTATAATCGTGTTTTCTTTCGCGTAGTGACACAATACAACATTGTTGCTGTGTATTAAACATTGTTAGAATGTTTATAGCATAGCAACAACAACAACGACAACAAATATCAAAAATAAGTAATGTAAACATGAAAGTGTATATGTATTAATACAATGGCAGAGTTTATTTCTAAACTTAACTGAAAACGCAAAGCAAAGCAGTTTTAGTACATGTCAAGGTTGCAAAAAAAGTGTAGTAAACTTGATAAACAAGGGTAGTATATTAAATTTCATAAGATTTTAGGGAAAAAGGGATTGAAAATAAAGAATTTAAAAGAAAAAAAAGAAAATATTTTGTTTTAAATAGAAAAATAAAGCAAAAAATCATACAATTTAAAAAGAAAATCAAAATTTGAAACTCTAATTGAAAGAGTAAGGTCTTAAAAAGTAGTATATACCAAGGGTTGCATTAAAAATAAATCGCTTCAAGGGGAAGAAGTTGCAAAATAAACGATTTAATCATCATTTTTAAATAATTTCTAAAGTACAAACGGCTTTTTAAGTTTGGTAAGAAAATAATTTGAGGTGACAGTAACAATTTTTCGATTGAAGTGTCATTTGAAGCATTACAGATAAAGTCAAGGCCTGTCCAACATTGCACTAGTAAAAATAATACCTCTGTTGGTGAATTATAGGTGAATCATTCGAAATTTGGTTGATCTTAATATATTCGCTGCCAAGGACGAGTATACTTGTCTTTCTATTTCAAATTAACAAAAGACTTAAGACACAAACTTTGTTTATATTTTCGATTTCAAATAATTTTTCTATTAAAAACGTAAACAATAAAGACTTAAGACACAAACTTTGTTTATATTTTCGATTTCAAATAATTTTTCTATTAAAAACGTAAACAATAAAGACTTAAGACGGAAACTTTCTTTGGATAAAAAAAAAACAAATTAACATGAAAAGTAAGCAAAAAAAAAACTCTTATTTTATGCGGATTATTTTTTTTTTTATAAGAATCTTAATAAAAAATAAAATAAAAAGAAGACAAACTTTGATGAGTTATTTTTGTAAATTTCTAATACACAATTTTCACTTAAGTGGGTTAAAGAAAGCCGGAGAAATGTTTTTAAAAGGTGAATATGTATACACAATTGAACTTCTATAAATTGAATCGCTATTATCGAGAAAAAAAACTTCAATTTATAGAAACTTCAAGTTAAAGAAGCATAATCTGATAGAATTACTCTCCAGGAAGCTGTTGCTGTGCTTCAAAATTAATAAAAAAAATTCAAGTAATAGAAGGTTCGAGTGAATTTGTCTGTAAAAAATATTGTCTCTGGCTGAATATTAGATAATACTCATACGAATAATATGCTTTAAAGTTTTATAAAAAATATGTCTATTACATAGATGAATGGAATTTTTTTTTTATTTTTAACAAACACCATTATATTGCCCGATAATAATAATAAACAATTTTACAAAAATTCTTGAAAATTTACATACGTAAACACGTTACTCAATAATCAATAACGGCCTACATTTTTTAAATAGGAAAATAGAAAAAAAAACCCCCCAACAACAACAACACTTTTAATATTGTATCTTCTTAAAAAAAAAAAACACATTTTTTTTCGTAAACATAAAAACTCATTACAATTATGTTTATATTGTGCAATAATCAAACGCTGGAATACAGAAAAAGAAAAAAAAAGAAAAAATTTTCTTTCATTTCTCCACATCATTTATTTGAAGATGTGGCTGCTGCTTGTTGCTTGCTCGCTCATCATCTACTACATTATGTATGTTTGTCTGTCTGTTTGGTTGCTTGAGTGTACATACATACATATGTACGTACGTATGTATACAAAAGCCTTAATCAAAACGTAACCCAAGCTTACAACAATGTTCATTGGTTTGTGGCAATTTCTATTGTTGTTGTTGTTGTTTAAATTGTTATTATTGTTTTGTAATTCTTTTATAATTTTTCTTGTTTTCTTTTTTCTCTTTTTTTTCTTTCTAAAGCTTGATTGCCGCTTTTACTTCTTTATCTTCTTCAACAACAACAACTTTTTTTCTTTCTTTTTTTTTTTTGCTTTGCTTTTTGAATGGAAAGATATTTATGCTTATAATAATACGTTTCTTACAATATTATTTAACCAAAAAGGTCACTACATTGACATTGATCGTGTAACTTTAACGTGTAACATAACCAATGTACCATCATACCATCCATACCAGCCAGCTTAATGCCTTAAGTTTATTTAAAAGCAAAAAAAAAAAAAAAAGAAACGTATAAAGACGCCCAAGAATGTCTGTTCTTCACTGTTTTTAGACACTGAAAAAAATCTTATAATTTCTATAAGCTTTTTGAAATTGAATTTTATTTTAAAACTTTTACCAAATGTTGTAGAAAATGGTTCGTTTTATCTTAAATAGGTTTCATAAAACTTTGAAATTTTTCCTTAAACTTTAAGGAAAACGCATATTTCATTTGTCTTTCACTCTCATCACTTAATGATTTTCAATACAAAATCGTAAATAAAGTTTGTGTCTTAAGTCTTTTGTTAATTTGAAATGGAGTCAGAATGAAATAAAGTTTGTTTCCTAAGTCGTTTTGTTCGCTATTACTTAATTCTTTCTTTTTCAATACAATATCCTAAACAAAGTTTGTGTCTTAAGTCGTTTACACTCTCTCTCTCTCTCCCGTATTTAATACAAACAAATAAAGTTTGTTTCCTAAGTCTTTATTGTTTAAAGAAGAATTGCATTTTTTAGTACTCCTATACAAAACCTTCAACAAAGTTCCCGTTTTAATTTGTTGTGGAGAGTAGAGTATTGCTTACTCTCTCTCTCTCTCGTATTTAATACAAACAAATAAAGTATGTTTCCTAAGTCTTTATTGTTTACCTTTTGTTTGCAAGGAAAAGTACCGTATTTTAGTACTCCTTTTGAGTTAAATAGGTTGAGTTTTTTTTTCTTATTGCAAAATGCTTAATGAAACAAGGTTTGTGTCTTAAGTCTTTAGTTTTTTTCTATTAATTTCATATAATTTATATATAATTTCTGTAAAAAATTAATAAATTTAAGGAAATAAGAAAATAAAAAGATTTTCTTAAGAAAAATGATTGCAATAATGAATTTTTTTTATAAATTTTGGTTTTTATCTTAATTTTAAACAATTTTACTTTAAAAATAAAATCAATAACAATTTTTTATGTATATTTTTTGTTTTTATTTTGAATTTTTTTTTTTATTTGTTTGTTTTTTAACCATGTTCAATAAAGAAAATTGTTTGTAAGCAATAACATGAAGTTAAACAAATAACAAAACATGTTTAAACAATAACTGTACGGTTTTTGTTGAACAGAAATAATGCATTTATTTTACAATTGAACGTACGATTGTTAGATATTGAATTTTATAAGAAAAAAAATTTTTTTTTTACTTTGAGTTTACTTTGAAGCTTTTTTTGTTTGTAAGTTTTCATAATATAAGCTTACTTTAACTGTCAAATTGATTAGCTATTATAACTGCAGCTATATATTTTGCATTTTATAACCCCTAATGACAGGTGTCAGTTCAAGAAATGTTTGTCATTATGACAGGTGAAAAAAAAACAAAGTTATTGTTACAATTACACAAATATAACCAAATAAAACCATATGAAAACATTTTAATAATATCCAAAATTATAAAAATTTTATCCAAAAACATAGCAAATTTAATTTAATTTTCCTTTTTTTCTCTCTCTCTCTCTCTCAAGTCGAATTCTATTCAATTCAATAAGAAAATTAAGTTTTTATTGAATTTAAAACATTTCAATACCTCTTTCAAATTTATATTTTACAGTTAACTTTTAAATCTTTACAAATGTGATTCACAATAGAATATTTTTTTTTCAGTTTTTTCCTTTCTTTCTTTTTTTATTTGGTGTTGGTGGAGTTACTTTGTATTATTGACAGTACATTGATTGACAGTTTAACCTTTGTAATAACCTTTTTTTATAAAAGAGAAAAATAGAATTTCTTTCTTTAGAAAATTCAATATCAAAGCATATGTAATTATGTAATGCTTAACGAAGTACACAAAATAATTATTTGGTATTCTTTCATTTTCAAAGGTATATTGTTAAGAAAAATCAATACAAAATTTTTTTTAAATTTAATTCAAGAACAATTTTATAAAATTAAAAAAAAAAAAAAATAAAGAGATTTAAACATGCATTAATTACTTAAACTAAGTATTTAAATACAATTTTTTTAAATATTTATAATGAATTTTCTTCTTTATATACATACTAGAAGACCCGTACGAATATTTCGCACCGTTAGTTGTCATTTTTAAAACATATAATCACAATGACAACAGTATTATTATGCAGTTCTATATAAAATATAATTTTTATCAATGAAAATATTATTTTTCAATTTCTAATTATTTTTCGCCATTAGTGTTAGATATAAGCTTTTAAATGAGATATCATTCATTAAATTTGATGCAGTGGTATGGGAGATATTTGCAACCGACAAAAAAAAATTTGCTTTAGAAATAATATACAGTATTGTTCGAAACCTAAGCAACTTTTTCTTAGTAAGTAATCATGGTCTTATATATTCTTTTTAAATTGATTTATGAAAAATATTTATTTTATTTACTATTACACTATGTGTCTATATTCTAAAAATAACAACAAAACTTAAATTATATTTCTTTAGAAAAAATAAAAAAATAAAAACTAAATTAACTCTAAAAACAGCTGTTCGAAACCTAAGCAACTTTTACATTGTCGTATTTTTTTTTGCTAGAATTAAAGAACAATAGCAACAAAAAATTAATACAAAAAGTTAAATCCCATTATGATTGATACAGAAAAATTAAATTTTGGTGGACTTTGTTCATTTAGTAGCAATTATTTTGATGTGAAGCTATGACGCGTACACGTTATGGAAAAGCTTTTAAGCTAAAAATAATCGAACTATTTAATAATGGTACATCCCAAATTAATATAGCGAAACAATTAAATATTAATAAGTCAATAGTCTCGAGACTGATTTCTAAATATAAAGCTACTGGAAAGGTGGAGGAACCCAATACGGGTGGACGACCTCGAAAAACTACTGAACGTACAGATCAACGTATCGCTCGTTTGGTTAAGAAAACCCCTTTTATTTCATCAAAAAATATTGTATATCAGCTAAAATTAAATATTAGTTCATCCACAGTTAGAAAACGATTATTGGAAAAAAATTTAAGAAGTTTCATGCCTTCCAAAAAGCCCATGTTGACAAAAAAAAAACATGTAAAGAAAAGGTTTGTCTTATTACGCAACGCGTAAACTAATTTTCTTAACTTTTTTTTTAAATTTTAGGTTGGATTTTGCTACAGCTCATGTAGATTGGAGTGTAGCAAAATGGAGAACTGTTTTATTCAGCGATGAATCAAAATTTAACTTGTTAAATTCAGATGAAGTGTGGCACGTTCGAAGACCGAAGGGTAAGCGTTTACATCCGCGATATTCAAAAGCCACAATAAAGCATGGAGGTGGGAGTGAGATGGTGTGGACGTGTTTTTCGGCAAGTGGAGTTGGTCCCTTTGTAGAAATACAAACCAAAATGGACCGTTTTATTTACAGGGACATTTTAGAGAACCATATGCTTAAATATGCAGAATGGTAAATGCCACTTCGATGGGTGTTTCAACACGATAACGACCCGATACACTCATCGAAGTTGGTTAAGGATTGATTATCTGCTAATGGGATTCAAGTCTTGGATTGGCCGTCTCAGTCACCAGACCTGAATGCCATTGAGAACCTTTTCGGCATTTTAAAACGTAGGGTTGGGACACGTCGCTTCAAAACAAAAATGAACTAATGAACTGCCTAAAATCAGAGTGGGAGGCCACACCAACAACAATTCTAACAAACCTAGTAGAATCTATGCCAAAAAGATGCGCAGCGGTCATAAAGAACAAAGGCTATCATATGAAATACTGAAAGTTGCTTAGGTTTCGAACAGCTGTTTTTTGAGTTAATTTAGTTTTTATTTTTTTTATTTTTTCTAAGGAAATAGAATTTAAGTTTTGTTGTTATTTTTAGAATATAGACACATAGTGTAATAGTAAATAAAATAAATATTTTTCATAAATCAATTTAAAAAGAATATATAAGACCATGATTACTTACTAAGAAAAAGTTGCTTAGGTTTCGAACAATACTGTATATGATATGATTTTCTCAATGTTTGACTACAAAAAAAAAAATCCTTAATAAAGTTCATGTCTTAAGTCTTTTATATTTCCTTATTTACTCTCTTATCTTAATTCTTTTTTGTTTTCTCATTTTCATACTAATTTTGCTGCTCTCTCTTTAATTACGTATTTCAAATCAAAAACATAAATAAAGTTTCTGTCTTTAGTCTTTTAATAAGTTAACACATGATTTTTATATTCACTTTCCGACATTTTAAATAAAGTTTGTTTTCTAAGTCTTTATTGTTTACCTTTTGTTCGCTCTCTCTCACTCAATCCTTTTCAATACAAGACCCGAAATAAAGTTCGTGTTTTAACACACGAGAATTTCTATTTATTTTCCCTTGCATTTAGTCCACACACAAATAAAGTATGTTTCCTAAGTCTTTATTGTTTACCTTTTGAATTTAAGGAAATACGGTATTTTAACACACTATCTATCTCTCTCTCTCTCTCCCTCAAAGTGATAAAGCAATGAAACAAATTCGCCCAAAGTAAACTTTGTGTTGTGTGTGCGTTTCTCTGTGTTAGTAAGCAGTCTTCTTTACAAAAGCTTACCGTTTATTTACATTTAAACTGATAACAGTGTTGGAAAATGTTTGTTTGATCTAATCACGTTTGTTGCTTAAGTCTTTTGTTAATTTAATTACTTTCCTTACAAATAAAGCATATCGAGCTTAAATTCTTAATTTCTTCAATATTTTAAAAGGATTTTCATACAAATTATTAAAAATTTAAAGGGAAATTATAATTTTTAAGCATTTTTATGTGCAATAAAATATTTTAAAACAAAAAAAGGAAGTCTTATTAAGAAATTAAAATTTTAAAAGCATCAACAAATTGTTTTTTACGGTTTTTTGAATTCTAAAGAACAAAATAAAAAGGAAATTTAGTTTTTTTCAGAAAACTTTAATATTTCTTAAGTTATAAAAAAATTTTATGTAAAATTTCGCTTTAAAAAATTCATTTTTATTTAAGAAAATGCTTTAAAAATTGCTTTCAATGTTTCTTTTTATTACTATAACTGATTAAGTGTTAAGTGATGTTTTAATAGGAACAGAAATCCTGGCATATTTCTTGCATAACATTATTTAATGGAGCTTTATGAAAAAAAAAAAACGATAAATGTGGTTCAAAAACAACAGAATAAAACAAAAAAAAAGCTTAAATAAACTATAATTGAAGCAAAAAACCCCAAAAAAATTGATTTAAATTTTCTAAAGCAGCAAGAATAACTACTATCAAGACGAAAATATAAATTTTTCTTATAAAAACCATAAATAATAAGCCTTAAATGAAACAAAAGCGATTGTTGCCGAAATAAATTTCTTTTTTACCTCACACCTTATAAAAAGAAACTTCCTTAAGTGTTTTCCACAGTAAGGGCGTGCCACAAATTGTCCTGAAAGATGATTTCCCAATTTTTGGCATTAATCCCAAGCTTAATTTTTGCCAGATTGTTGTTATATTGCCAAGTGGCAGCCATTATGGCGTAAACATATCTAAGAGTAAATAAATTTGCAATGAAAAGTTTGTCAGAAATCTGGTGGTGTCAGAAGTTAAGTCGTAATCCTAACTTAAGCATTGTAATGATCTATTATGTACAAATACTTTCAAAGCCTTCGATTTTTTGCTTATATTGCCAGCTTTGACTAGGCCATCATCTGGCTGTCTACTATTATTCCCAACTCTTCCGGGGAAGTGTGTTCTAAAATTTCCACTTTGCCATCTGGGTACGTAGTATGTAACCACTTAATATATTATAGAGTTTTCAACGTTTTTTTTTGCCGGTATATAATCTTTGCAAGAGATTTATTTGACATTTGCCACATCCTTTAAAGATTATATGCTTATTCTATGTCTGTTATGTCATTTTATGCCTCATTTTGTATCAAAAAAGCTCTAATTAATAAAAATTTTAATTAATTTCAAAGAAAAATTAAAACTAAACTTAAAACAAGCAATTATTAGACAAACTTTTTAACAAAAAATCCATAAAACTTAATAAAATCAATGTAAATTTGACATAAATTTCTGTAAATTCAACTTACAACACCAATAACTAATTAAAATGCAGTTAAAAAGTAAACTTTCTCTATTAAAAAACTAGGTAAAAATTAAAAATTCCCACATTTAGAATTTAAAATTTCAATAACTAATGGAGTTTTTATTTTTTTTTTATTAATTTTTTGTTTTTTTTTCCCAATAAAATTGAATACCTATTTACTGTAATTATAAAGCATTACAGCGAGAGAGTAGAATCTAGATTTCTAAGCACGTTTTAAATTTAAAAAGAATTTTTCTTAAAACATAAAAAATTGAAAAAGAAAACAAATTACAATTAAAATGAATTTAATATGACACCTTATATTTGCTCTGCTCTTATTTGAAGACTGAAAAAATAAAAAAAGAACCAGAAAAATGCACTTCACATAAACTACAAATGCATAGAAGAATAAACCGTAATAGTATAAATATAAGCAAAGCAAAAACAAATCAAAAAACACTCAAACATTTTAACACTCTCTTAAAAAGAAAAAACAAACAAAAATTTAAATGACATAAGCACGTACTGTAATTTAATAACAAACATAAGCCAAGTGTACACTGCCATAATAAAAACACCAACAACAACAGCAGCAACAACAACAAGAGAAAAACAAATCACAAGTTATATGAGTATTAAAATGAATATTTTATGTGCTTAAAACAACAAATTACACTCATAAACATACACAAAACAATTCTTCACCCATGGAATTTTAAAGCTCTCTCTTACTCATTAAAAATTTACAGTTACTACAAAAATATAAAGACTTCGTATGTAAAAACATCGAATACAACACACAACACCACACCACACCACATTGCACCACACCACACTACTCCACAATGACTCTTAGCTAAACATAAATACACGCATACACGCACGCACACATCCATAAAAAAAAGAAAATATAATTTTGTGACATTTTTAACCAACATTATATCAGTCACTAAGTCATTGGCATTAAAGCAAAAACAAAAAACAACAAAAAACACATAAGAACGAAACGAAAAAACATAATTTATGGCCGATGTTTTCTAAATACTGCACACAAATAACCTCTACCCGAGACAAAGCGATAAACAAAAGAGAGCCAGAGTGTGCGTGTGTGTGTGTGTGGTTTAAGCAAATGAATGAGTGTGTACGTAGTACAGCTATTATTTTAAATACCCTTAATAAGCAAGCAATTGTAATGGGTTTCTATTCAAGCAATTGCCGTAAGTAATATGAGTATATATAGGAGAGTAATAGCAGCACGAGAGAGAGAAAGAGAGTTAGGGAAGCAATGATTATAAAAGGAATGTAAAAAGTTTAATTGTCTCTGCATTATAAATTCTAAACATGTCTGATTAAGATTAAATATGTTTTATAAACACAATCGCAATCACACTTCACACAAACACAAGCATCTGGTGTGTGGTGTGTTGAGAAGCACACACGAATACGCACGCTTAAGTATTCGGGTACTGTGTTTATGCATTAAAATTGCATAAATATTAGCAAAAGGGATTAAGAGGAAATGTTTAACCGTTACAGAGATGCCAGATTAAAGGAAAATAACCGTAGAAACTGTATTTTGTAAGGAAACTAAAATTATAAAGAAACAAAATTTATTTCAATAATTTTAAGTAAAATGAAATGAAAGAAAATAAAATAAAACAAAATAACCTACATTACAGTGGGCTGAAATAGAAACAAACAGTTTCTTTTGAATGCTCCAAAAAGAAGTTTCTTTTGCAACCAATTATTATTATTGATTATGAAAAAAGAATCGCTTACGATTGAACCTTAAACATATCATCATATATATTATTTCTAAAGTACTTTTTTTTTGTCGGTTGCAAATATCTCCCATACCACCGCATCAAATTTAATGAATGATATCTCATTTTAAAACTTATATTTAACGCTAATGGCGAAAAATAATTAGAAATTGAAAAATTAATATTTTCATTGATAAAAATTATATTTTATATAGAACTGCATATACTGTTGTCATTATGATTATATGTTTTTGTTCAAGTGTGCTAATACAGGGTCGCTTAATAGTAATGCAGTTCTACATAATATAGAGTATGTATTAAAATCCATTCTGGCAATACCGCTATTTACTATAATGCCGTTTATTACTAAGTCAGTTATATATAATACTTTAATCAAGTGCAATAAACATGGTTGCTTAATTGTAATGCTATTCCACATAATAATATATAAAGTTGTAAAAGCCATTTTGGTAATGTCGTTGTTGTTTTGGCGTTGTTTGTTTTATGAAGTGTAGTAATACGGGTTAATAAATGGTACCGGGCTAATCGTAACAAACTTATATTCGCACGGGTCATCTAGTTTTTTTTACTGATATGGCATCCCTTTTTGTTTTTGTTTTTTTGCATAGAAAATATTATGCCAAGCAATTTGACTCGATAAATCATAATCACCATATGCATTCTATACCAAACAAACAAACACACACATACACATACACATCTGCACTAATATTTGCCTATGAAAAAAAGAAGAGGAAAACCGCTATAATAACACAAACAACAACAACAACAAAAAAAGAGGTGCATCATCATTACGTCTCTCATCGTTTATGTTTTTCTAAATAACACACACACAGGCAGTGTTCATACTTTAACGAGCCAGCCTTGGCAAACGAGAAAGGGAGAGAAACAGAGAGAGAGAGAGTGCAACGATTAGTGTTGAATGCTTAAGACATCTGTGTGTGTTTACAATCCAGCCAGTGTAGCCATTGCATATTTATAATGTTAATGACCACTGTTTAGACTTTAAACTGTGATTTGCTATATTCAACGCGTTTTTAGTTTGATCACCAGCTTATTTTTGTGTTTATTTTTGCTTTTTTTTTTTTCTTGTTCCCCATAGATTAAAATAATGGCAAGAGAGCTAGGCACAGACAAATCTAGGGACAGACATGTTTATACACTGGATTTATGCATATTTAATATGAAGAAAAAAAAAGGAAGGGGAGATAAAAAACACTTGCTATGCAGTTATAAATGTTTAGTAATTAAAGGCTTTAAAGATAGATTGCATAAATAAAGAATTACAACAACAACAACCGCGTTCAACTAGACAACTGTGGAGAAAATATAAATCCGAGAAATAATAAAAAATAAAAAAATAATAAAACAGACATAATCACAGATTTAAAGTAAAATTCTAAAGCGTTTTAATTTAAAGAAGAACAAGAAAATTAAACCTTAAACGGTTAAATGGGGTATGTTTCAAGAACAAATAAAGTTATTTACAGATTCCATCATATAGAGAGGGTACATAGTGTGTCAATAAATACTATTCGACCAAATGGACGAAAATGAATCATTAATTAGGTATTAAAAATTAATTTTTAGAGGTTAGAGGCCTTTAAGCACATCGCCTTGGTCTCCACATCACACTTTATGGCCACAAAATATCAAAGAAATCAAAAAATTTTCACCGTAAACAGGTATTTTGGGGCTACATTAACACATTCGCTGGCAGGGACGAGTATTCTGTCACAGACGAGGGTACCCTTATTGCCAAGACGAATATACTCGTCCTATTTTAAATATATTTATTATAACATACAGGCTTTGGCAGGTTATCCCTTATGGCCAAGACGAGTATACTCGTCCCCCTGCCAGCAAATGTGTTAATATAACCCCAAAATACCTGTTTAAGGTGTAAATTTTTTGATTTCTTTTCTAATTTTGTGGCCATAAAGTGTGATGTGGAGGCTTCAAGGCCCTCGCCTTTGATAGGGTATCCCTTATTGCCAAGACGAATATACTCGTCCTTGGTTTTAAATATATTATAACATGCAGGCTTTTAAATTATCAAATGTTTTTTGTTTGCCAATCGCTAATAGTGAATCGCTAATAGTTTTATTCCATTTTCTTTATTTTATCCATCTGCATGATTTATTATTTTTGTTTTTCTTCTAAAATGTAAGCAAATACGAAAAAAGGATATCGATTCATTCAGGCTGCCTTCCTATTGCCAACGACGAGTATACTCGTCTTTGGTTTTCTGCTTGAAAATGATTGTGTATGATAATATAACATGATTTTGGTATACAATAACACTCAATATATAAATGGCAAAGGGAATGGCTTCGTATAATTGAAGCTTGGCAGCGAATATGTTAAATAAGTTAATAATGAATTGTTGGAGTTTAGAAAAAATATTCTGCACCTTTAAACCGCCTTTTCGGCCACAAAATATCAAAGAAATAAAAAAAATACGCCTTAACACATTGACTGCCGCGGCAATTTTTAGAAAACTTGCCTTGATTTTTTTACATTAGTAAGTACGAGATAACTCGTAGTTTGGCGCCCTAGAAAACAGGCATTTTGGGGCTATATTAAGGGCTCTTGGAAGTCTTGATTTCTTCATTCAAGGCTTCGGGGTTTAAATTAAATTTTTTCCATTACTTTGGAAGTTTCCTATGGCTTTAGTAAACCAGATTTTAGAACTTTATTTAAAGACTGTGTGTATTAAATATACGAAATCATGGAAATTTTAAATGACAAGACATTAAAACATTTCCCAATGATGATGCCGAAGGCGCCGTGGACTAGTGGGTAGTATGTTGGCTTATGAGACAAAAGGCCCGGGTTAGAATCCCAGGTCAGACATCAAAACGAAAAATATTTCTTCGGCGACTTCCTCTCAGCAGATTTCTGGCAAAGACTCTGAGAGTAAAAATTGCTATGAAAAGCTTCTCAAAAATCTGTCGTTCGGAGTCGACTTTAAAACTGTAGGTCCCGCCACTCATGGATAAAATTAACGCACACAACATAAGTGGTGTGAGAAGCTAGATCGTAATCCTGACTGAAGTTTTGTAATGGCCAATTATGTATGTGTAATGATGATGCTCCAATGGCGATTTAAAATACGTTGTTTTGTATTTTTTCAGCTACTTTCTTAGATAGTGGTTATTAGAATCGATTTCTTTCCCTTTCTACCTCCCCTTCCCTACATTCCTATATCCTCTATTTTCTTCCTCCCCTAAGGACAATGTACAATGGGTCAATTTCGACCACCGGGTACTGTGCTTGTCTTGACCGACAGGTGCACGTCCACTAACCTAACCTAACCTAACCTACGCTAGACTTTGTTATTCCAAACACCCTGGCGATGTTGGACGGCAATCTATTTAAATTTCATTAATTTTCTGGCAACTTCGAGAACTTACTGTGTTGATTTGTTGTTGCTTTAGGGAAACTAATTAAAACCGAATTGCCGTTTATAAGCTTTACATGTTTAAAAACTGTTATTTGAAACAAAGTTTATAAATTTTGGGTGGGTTTTTTTGTGAAAAACTCTACATTTTTTTTTTAACATTTAAAGCATGCCTTGTGCCTACTACAAGCTTTATAATAATGGATGATGGTGGCTAATGGATAAAAGAAGGGCTTAGAGTTTAGATTTTAAAAAGGGTGATTTTAAATCTGTTAAAATTTAATTTAAATACGGAAATATTTTGAAAATCATGTTTATGTCATTAAAAATTAATTTATACTTTTTTGATTTTTCATTGTTTTTGTTGTAATCTTTTAAGGTTAAAATAAAATTGTATTGTAGATGGCAAAGAAGAAATCTTAACTTTTTAATCTTTTAATAACAGAAAAAAAAAAAAACGTAATAAACCAGACGCTGGACGGACGGACGGATGGCCATTTAAGTTTTAAAACTAACTTTAACAGCCTCTTGTTTTTTTTTTCTTCTCTAAACGCCTTTTAACGTTAACGTATGTACGTACGTTAAGCTTAAAAATTCCATTCTTCATGTATGTAGTATATTTGCCTTCATTATATTAAAAGAAATAGTTTTTTTTTTGGTTTTCGTTTTCCATAAATAAAGAACAATATCTGAAAAGAAATCCAGTAGCTACTAAAGCTGTCAGATGATTAATCTTTAAATCATACACACTATACAACAACACAACACAACACATCATGCTATTCATTTTTTTTCTGTTTTTTTGTACTTTTGAAATCTTAAAATCTAGTATTAAGGCTTTTTTTTTTTTTAAAAGACTGTCTAGAGGGGGCAAAAAGCAAAAAAAAAAAGAAGAAAAAACTTAAAACACATAGTCACACAGGCATAGCAAAAAAAAAAACGACAAGTTAACCATGGTTAAGGTTTATTGAAAAGAAAAACTTGGGGTTTACAAAAGAAGAAGAAGAAAGAAAAAAAAAGAAAAAGATGAAAAATGAAAAACAACATGATTTAACACAACAATAGTTATTGTTTAAGCAAATTCATGTATTGTACCTCATATATTGTACAAGTGTAACCCTCTACTACCTTAAGCCCTGCCTTAACAACAATAAATGGGGGTATTTTTGTACGTTTTTTTTTTGTTTTTTTCCTGTATTTTGTTCACGTCATAGTCAAGGTCGTCTTAATTGTACTGGCTGGCTGGGTGGCAGTAGACAAGGTTTTCTGTTTTAGTCATTAAATAAACCAGCATGAATATGTGGAAAAAAACAAAAAAAAAGTTAATTGAAATGCTTCTTTTTTTTGTTTCTTTCTTACTTGAGTTTTTGTTTATTTTTTTTTTTTGTTTAATTTTAAAAAAAAATTTTTTCCTTATAAAATTAATATTTTAAGCATTTTTTTTCTCTTAGAAAACATTTTGAAATCAATAAAATAGGGTAACCTTGTTAGAAATAGAACATTTAAAAAGGTAAACAACAAAAACAAAACAACGGTATAAACAAATTCATCAGTTTAACTGTGCTTTATTGTGTCCTTGTGTGAGTGTACTTCATAAGATAAACAAACCCGAACGAGACATTAGCAATTAATCGGTTTTTTTCGCTGCTTACAAGTACTCATGCAATTTTGAGTATGTGTGTGTCAACAGTATTGAAATTCAACTATTCTGGTTCATTCGTTTTCACTACACCAATGATTTATAAGTACAGTTTGCAATGAGTATGAATACAACACATTGACATCAAACTCACAACATTCGAAATATGTTTGATTCGTACGGCTCTGCTTATTCAGATTGAAGTCGCCGTGGTCTAGTAGGTAGTGTGTTGGCTTATTAGACGAAGGACATCAAAACGAAAATATGAAAAAATTTCTTCCGCGACTTCCTCTCAGCAGATTTCTGGCAAAAACTCTGAGAGTAAAAATTGCCATGAAATGCTTCTCAAAAAATATGTCGTTCGGAGTCGACTTTAAACTGTAGGTTCCGGTCCCGTCACTTATGTATAAAATTAACGTACACAATAAAAGTTGTGTGAGAAGCTAGGACGTTGTACAATGGGTCAATTCGACCACCGGGTACTGTACTTGTCAGAATTGACAAGTACACGTCCTCTAACCTAACCTAACCTATTCAGATTCATAAATTTTAAAAATTATTTCTTAATACTTATAATAGATTCGAGTGACTCGAATCATTCATCAAGATTTATAGTCTTAGTTGTTGTTAAAAATATAAGAATATATTGAAAAATTTAAGTGTCCCTATTATTTTTTTCAGGCCCTTTTCATATAAATTATTTGTATTTTTTTAAGAATTTGCCAAAACTACTCATTTGTTTTCATTTTACAAGTTAAACTATTTGATTACCTTTAATTTAATGCGTATACTTTGTAATATTTATGGAAAAATAATTAAAAATATAAGAATACTAAATGACCCGTGCGAATATTTCGCACCGTTAGTTGTCATTTTTGTAATATAAAATGAAAATAATTAATAGAAATTTTATTAAAAGTATAAAAATATTAAAAATTATAATATCATCATACATATTTACATACATACACTCATACATACATATGTTTAAATGCTTTTATAATTATTTCTAAAGCACTTTTTTTGTCGGTTGCAAATATCTCTCATACCATCGCACCAAATTTAATGAATGATATCTCATTTTAAAGCTTATATCTAATACTAATGGCAAAAAATAATTAGAAATTGAACAAATTAATATTTTCATTGATAAAAATTATATTTTATAATGTTAGAGGTAATGACATGATTATCGTTAATTTTTTGCCAGTAGGAAGCCTTAATACAAACAAAAAAATCTTTAAACGCACGCACTCGAGAAAAAGCCACGTATAACTGCTTACATACAGTGGTGGTCATATAATTAAAACATTCGTAATCAGAGTAAATTATTCGTTTTATTTTGGAAATTAAAAAAGATAACAAAATTTTTTTTTCAATTCTTAAATCTAAAGCTTAAACTGTATAACTGTATAACCGTATAACTGCTTACATATGTATGTGAAAAGACCGGTTCTAGTAAATACAATCCTACCTCTTGAAGGGTGTGACCTTGTGCTTTGTTTATCGTCATAGCAAAAGCAACTTTCACAGGGAATTGTTTTCGTGTCATTCGAAAAGGCACAGTTGGATCAGAAGGTGTAAGACTGATTCGGGGTATGAGTACAGTTTTATCGGTATGAATAATTTTTGCTGATATGATGTACTCTCCCAAGTTTGTTACGATTACCCCGGTACCATATATTAACCCCTGTTTAGCATTAAGATTTCTGATTAACATTATAATTGCATTTGTCTTTTCAAATGCACATTATTTATATTCTTACGTTGCACGTTATTTTTATTCTTATTTTTTTTAAAACCTTTTTAACTGTTAAATATCAGCTGACACTATGTATATGAATATATTAAAAGACACCATATTACTACACTTCATAAAACAAACAATGCCATGACACGGAATAGCATTACAATTAAGCGACCCTTTTTATCGCACTTGATCTAACGACTACTGCTAAGTATTGCCAAAACAGCTTTTTACAACTTAATATGCATATTATATATAACTGACCTAGTAATAAACGGCATTATAGTAAATAGCGGTATTGCCAGAATGGATTTTAATACATACTCTATATTATATAGAACTGCATTAGTATTAAGCAACCCTGTATTAGCACTTGAACAAAAACATATAATCATAATGACAACAGGATTTATTATGCAGTTCTATATAAAATATAATTTTTATAAATGAAAATATTAATTTTTCAATTTCTAATTATTTTTCGCCATTAGTGTTAGATATAAGCTTTAAAATGAGATATCATTTATTAAATTTGATGCGGTGGTATGGGAGATATTTGCAACCGACAAAAAAAAAAGTGCTTTAGAAATAATATATATGATATTGAAAAATTTAAGTGTTTCTATTATTTCTTGCAACACTGTATGTTAATATAACATTCACTGTAATGAATATATAACATTCACAGCGAACTATACACGCACACACATTTTATATTTGTGTTTGTGCAAATTAACGGCACCAAAACATCGTGTGCAATAATATTTCTATGTAAAGTTTACATTGTAAACAAACACAGACTGAGAGAGAGAGCATCATACAATGTATGTATGCTGGGTACTAAACAAGATAAAAAAAAATGTAGAGTTAAGAAGAGCATTGCAATGATTATTTTTGCATTAGTGTGCACCAGGATAGTTGAATAACAAAACCATGAGGTGAACACATTACAATGTTGTGTTTATTTGCGTATGTATTTGTGGTGTTTGGTAATCCAATACAACAAGTAAATACAAAGCAAGAGAAAGCATTATGTTTGAAAGCATGTTGTGTTTATGCATGCCTATATATATGTATGGGTGTGTGTGTGTAAATAAAGTATAATCAACAGGTTAGTTTATTAAACAAAAGAGAGAGAGTAGAGACAGATAGAAAAAAAACTAAGAGAATTCTCTTAACCTACACAAAATGTTTGTATTTGTGTGTTAGTAGTTTGATAAGAAAAATAAACGGTTTTAAAACCAATATACTTAGTGTTGTTTTTTTTTTTTGTTTATATTTGTGTCTGTGAATTACAACAGCAATGGCCAGACAGTTTAATTAGAAATTACATAGAGACAGTAAAGTGATAACATTATGCAGTATTTACACATACACATGGACACAACACTCGCATTGTAAGCAGCGTTGTGCGTGAAGTATGCAAACCCTCATTATCTAATGATGGAGACACAACAATGATGAGGTTGGCTACACTGTGCAGAGAAAGAAAAAAAGGTGTCAATAAATAAATAAAGAAAGAAAAACTTGTTAAAAATTCATTTCTTTTTTTTTGTTGTTGTTTTCTGGGAAATTTTATTTTTAATAACATCTGCACACGTTACACGTTATACGTTACATGTTCAATTGTTAGATGATAAACCGCATGATTTTCCTTTTTATCTAACATACAGTGAGTCACAAAAAATATACATACACACAGATGAAAAAAATGTCAGAAATTTATTGAAAATCTTTCCTTGATTTTAAGAGGAAACTTCGGAAATGTGTTAATCGTATGTATACTTTTGTGGGCCTGTGTACGTATTTATTTTTATTGCTATGGTTGGCAGTGGTGGTGGTGGCAACAGAATGATAAACAAGAAAACGTTTTATTTGTTTAATGATTATTAAAGAAAATTTTGTTGAACATTTTAACAATAGGTAGCAAGTGTTAGAAATGATTTCTTTTCTTTTGCTGATTAAAACGTAATAAAAATAAAAACATCCCGGGAAAGTTCCCGGCCGTTTCATGTTGCTTCAGATTTAATTTTATTTCATTTTGTTTTTTTTTTATAATTTCCTGTGTTTATTGAGTTCAGAGAACAAAACACCTGATGAATTCTGAAATATTATTGAAAGCTTAAGCTCTCTAACGGTTTTATTAAACATTTGTTGTGGTTTTTTTATTCTTTTTTTTCTAATTTCCTGCTGTTGTATGCTGTGTGTTGCCATTGTTTTAGTATCCAGTGTAGTGTATAGACAATAAACAATTGATGATGGCATTTGAAAATGACATTTTAATTGCTTCATTTCAAGTGTGGCATTGTTATAGAGTGTTTTTTTCTTTTTCTTTCTTAAACTGATTTTCTTTGGAATTTTTCTTCGTTTTTTTTTTTGTGTGTTAATAACCCTATGGATTCACATTCTTTGAAGTATTTATCTTAGCTGCACTTCTTTATTACACACACATTAGTTTCGTTTAAAAGGTGTTAAATTTTTATATTTTTTTTTTCAATTGTACCTGCATCTTTTTATCTATTTAAAGATAAAGAGAAAAAATAAATTGTTTTTAATTTGTGGCGCGTGGCCATGGCCCTGTTTTTTTTTTTATTGTCTATTTAACAAAACATTATGAAACATAATTAAAATTACATCAATGGAAACGTTGTGATAATAAAAAAAATGAAAAAACTAGAAATATTCTGAATTTATTGGCATGAAAATAACTTTTTTTTGGCCTTATCACATTCGCTGTCAAGCCTAAATTATATACGGTTATTGCCATTTATATATTGAGTGTTATTGTTTACCAAAACCGTGTTATTTCTTACATACATAATCATTTACAAGCAGAAAACCAAAGACGAGTTTACTCGTCATTGGCAATAGGAAGACAGGCAGGAGGACTCGATATCATTTTTCGAAAAATAAATAATAAATCACGCATGTGGATAAAATAAAGAAAATGGAATAAAACGAGACACATTGTGAAAATTGGCAACACTTTGAAATTCACTATTGTGTCGATTGGCAAAAAAAAAATTTTTCATAATTCAAAACCCTGCATGTTATAATATACTTAAAGTAGGACGAGTATACTCGTCCTCTCAGTGCGAGAAACAATGTCAAATACGTGTAAACACGTCTTGGCAGTGAGGGATACCTTGTCAAAGACGTGTATACTCGTCCTTGACAGCGAATGTATTAAAAATTTAAAATTTCACAACAAAATTTCTCAATTTAATTTAATCGCTAGATTAGTGAATGAATGTGTAATGAAAATACAAGATTGTAAACATTATTTCTGTAATTGACGTTCCCCTAAAGTGGTATTTTAATAATAAAACTGACCATCTGGATATTTAAGACTTTGTCTACAAGACATTAGAACTTTACGATTTTCATTATTTTATCAAGATTTTCTAGCATTTACATTACAAGTATTATTTTAACAACTAAACAATCGAAATAGGGCTTGTATGACATACGGATTCCATGACTTTTTATTATGTCAACAATATTTTCCACAACTGATCCTCTAAAGTGTTTTCTAACATTAAAATTATTGGAACGAATTAACATTGAACGCCATAAATTCCATTTTTCATCACTATCATCAAAATTCTTCCTCCTATAGTACTTACACTGGCTGCCAAAAGTGAGTAAACACCAAATTTCGAAAAATAAAAGCGTTTATTTATTACTCATAAAATGTTAAAACAAAAACAAAATTGTTGTTGTGCTACAAGCATATTTTTTACAATAGAAAATTTAAAATTATCGTGGGTGTTGACTCACTTAAGGCACTCAGTGTATATGACTTTTAGACTTCACAATGTTCATTATTTTATTAAAAATTTCTATAACAGGGCCTTCAAATCAATGTTTTCACATCAAACCAAACAGTAAGTCTACCGCAAAAGGCAATTCTGTTCATGATTTAATGCTACAGAAACGTAATTCTGAACATAAATTAAATTTACAGCCCCTAAGCCTGATATATGGGCTTTATAGTTAAAAATAAACAAATTTTTTTAAAAATTTTCATCAAATCTAAATGAGAAATATGTCTGGCAAATCACTGAAAACTATAAGGAATTGAGAAATTCAGTTTTCTTGCCTTGCTTTCTCTAACTAAAGCGACACTTTTGGCAGACTTTTCAATTTCTTTATAATTTTAACAATTCCTTACTCAGTAAGTCATTTACGACCATCATAATTTTCGGGAAAAAGTTAACGTTTAAATTACCACATTTTCCGATTAGTTTTACCATTTTTAAATATTTTTAAACGACATTAGACATTAAAAAATAATAAAAATATGGCTTAAATTAACACAAAATTGATTTTTTTGAACATAAAAATCTTTACGAAGCCTAATTAAAATCAAAAATTCCAATTTGAATTCATTAATTTTCTTTTAATCTTTTTAAATTTAACTTTGGCAGCACTGGCTATAAAATATGCATTCAGTTACACACACTATGCTAGTGTGTGTAGTTTTTTTAATCTTTTTAGAAATTTAGAAAAACATTTTAAATCATGCAAAATCACGTTTCACATTTGATATGGAAAAGAAGAGGAAGAACAATAACAAACAACAGCGATTTATTTTCGTTTATTATGCATAATGACGATGATACTTGCAAGAGATAAACACACCACACCACTACACGTTGTACACACATTGTGCTTGCTTTCTTTTCTAGTAAATAATTTTTCTTCTTCTTCTTCTACAATAATATGCGAAAGATGACAACAACGACAACAACAATATGTAGCGCTAGTACCCACAAGAGATAAACAAAACAAAACAACACACATGCATGCATGCATGCATGATTTCTTTCTCTTTTCTTTGCCATGAAAACGAAACATTTTTCTTTCTATTTGGTTGCAACAACACAAATTCTTTTCCTTTTGCATACATTGTGATACTCACAAGAGATAAACCAGCAACACATCTTATATCAAAGGCACCATGTGCCATACACAAACTCTATTCGGGTTTTTTTCTTTCTATTAAAAGAAATTGTTTTTGTTTTGTTACTAAACACACCAGACACTTCGTGTTTTTTTTTCGTAATAATTCAACGTAATATGATCATTGCATTCTTAAACACAAAAGCACAAAAACACACTTACACTCGGGCAATAAAATACGAAATATTGCACGAAATATTCATTACATGAATACAAAAAAAGCGACATTGCATTACAATTATAATAAGAAATATTTACTCATCATTTTTATCCACAAACAAGAACAACAAAAACAATCACAGCATACTGTTGTTGTAATAAAGGCATCAACACATACAATTGCGAAGAGAATCATAAAAGCTGAGAGCATATTACATATGCAAGCAAACAAGCAAAAAGAAGTACAGCACATTTGTTCAGTAATCATAATAAAAATTCCTGAAATATTTTTCTAGTAATTACACACATACATACATACATTATGTTATGCATTAATTTTGTTCGCGAAACGAAACGAAAACACCCGAGTAATTAAAGAGATAAAAAAAATCATAAATTAGGATATGAACATGCACGCATAATAATGTAACACACAAGATCTTTACAGAGTGTGTATGTGTGTGTGTAACATAAAAACTAAACTATGCAATCTAAAGCACGAATACAAACGAATACACACGCAACTCTTTGTAAGTGTGGTTAATAATGTAAACATAGTGTGTGTGTCTCTGTAACATAAAAATTCTGTACTTGACCAGCGTTAAACAAAGTAAACCTTATGTTAAGAGTTGTAGAATAGATGTCATAACATAGTACAGTAAGTACTAAAGCTGTTAAAGCTGTATATGTTAGCATGTAAATGAAAAATGAATGAAAAAGAAAGCATGTTAAAAACGTCACTATAATTTGAATACAAATGAAAATGTAGAACCAATTTACAGAATTTAATAATGTAAACGTTTTATCATAAAAATCATGTAAAATCATCGCCTGCAACATAAGTGTTTAAGAGAACAACATGTTGAAATGCAACAAATTAAATTGAACGGGTTTACGTATCCATATTATATGTTATGTTTCTTTAACATTAAAAACTAAACAGAGTTAACCAATGTAACATCTTTACATAAACTGATCATAACACTATTGCTGTAAAAAAAATGTTGCTAAACTAATAAAATATTAGTTTTTAAATGTTTATAAACATGTTGCAATACAAAAATTGTTGTTTAATCCAATTGTTTACAGTGAAATGTAAAGAATTTTGTATGCAAATTGAAATCACTGTGAAGTCTATGAAATCTATAAACGATTTAAATGAAATTTTGTAGAATTGAAGTCTAAGAAAAGAAAATTGTATTGAAAAAATATAAAGCTTAATAAATTTATATTTAAAGCCGACTTTAAACTCATGTATAAAATTAACGCATAAACATAAGTGGTGTGAGAAACCAGGTCATAACTCTGACTGAATTGTTGTAATGACTTATTCTGTATGTTTGTATGTATTGTTGCACATTTTGAGCTATACATTAGAGTGCCATTAAACTCCCAACACGTTATCTTTTGTAGCGAATGCACGAAAAGTTTTCTGAAAGGCTAATGCCATCTTTAGTCCACAAAGATTATATGATCTGTCGCCGTTGGACTATTTTTGTGTTTACACGAATCGTATGAAAAGTCTTGTTTTGAAAACGTAAAACATAAAAATGTTAAAAATATGTTCGTATACTTTTGTCACACACTGTAAATTTCTTTCTTCAAAACAGAAAAAAAAAATAAACGAAATTCCTGAGCTTATTAAATGTAAAGCAACACTGCGAAACAGAACACAAAAACTCTATAAAGTTTACCGTTAAGGTCGTTCATGGTATGTATGTACGGCCGTACGTTTAGGCATTTGTAATCATCGCTCACACTTGTTTGTTTCTTTGTTTCTCTTCTGGCTTTTTAAATATGCACATACAACACCAGCAGACTTTATATGTGATGGCTATATTAAAGCATACTAAGCGCACACACACATGCATATGCAAGTGTGTGTCTGTTTTAAAATGTTTTGTGCTCTTAAAATTGACCTCCTTTTTGAAAAAACTGTTGTGTGGTGGTATACATTTCATGTCGTTTCTTATTTATTTTCTTTCTTTCGTTTGCTTGTTTTAATACAAAGCAACACATTTTTAAACAACAGCAGCAGTAGGAACAACAGTAACAAAAAACTTTCGAAATATTAACGACAAATCTTCGGTTACTGCAAAACAACAATTTAAGAATGCATCCGAATTCCCTTTCACTCTCGCTCTCTCATGTTATCCCTCTATGTTCATACAAGCAACTGTTTGTTTCACTGAATCATAAACACACACACACACACACTCGCTCATGTTACTCTTACTTGCTCTCGCGACATAGGAAATAAAAATAAATAAGCAAAGCCCAGTGGGTTACACTTGACCTTTGCAAAGTAATTAAAAAGAAAATACACACACACACACACACACACACACACATACTGTCTAACATCAGGGTTTACCATTCACACACATTGCGCTTATGCTCTTTTATTTAGTTGTCGTTTAGACTGCGACAATCACACATGTCGGTGGACATGCTATGTTATTTTTTTTAGGTTTACCCTCAAAATATAATGTAAAATAGGTAACAAAACATGTAAAATTTTAAAATAAGGTCCTTAATATGGTTTTTTAAGTATAAAAAAAAAAACATTTCTCTTGGCGACCTGGAAAACTGTTGAAATAAAAGTAAAGTTCTGAGTAACTTGACTAAATTTAATTTATATTAGCAACCTTATTACCACGTCGTCACCATCATCATCATAAAAAACTGATTTTTATTGAATTTCCCATAAAAAAATTTTTTTTAATTGACCCATATTCGGGAGCAAGCAGCACAAAAAGCAAGTGAAATTGCTAAATTCCTTTCGCCCAAAAGCGTCAACCTATAACAATAATGTGTCGATTATAATCACCACCTCCTTATCATAATAACAAACCAGCTGAGATGAGAACACGTACTAACCATGACGAAAATATAAGACACTCTGGAACACATTAAAAGAAAATCAGGTCAATCACTCTGTACTGTGATGTGCTGTGCAGTTTTGGTTGTTTTTCTTTATGAATCAATAAAAATCATCCACAGATCATTATTATTTTCAGAATAAATTATTTTTAGCAACCACTAAACAGTCAGTCAGCCAGCCAGCCAGGCTGTCAGTGCACAATGCTTTGCTTTATTTAAAAAGCCTATAAAAAGCAGCAGCACAGCAGGAGAGGAAAAAAATTTTTAAGGCAAACTTTCATTTATTTAAACGTGTTTCAAAAAGTCATAACTCATGAGGTTTTTTCTTTTTTTTGTATACAAAGATAAAGGTAAGGAGGAAATGTGTTTTGATTAATAGGGTTTTAAAAGTTAAACCGATTAAATAATCAGTAGATTTGTTTGTTTATTTCAGACAATGAAAGAAAGAAAGTGTCAAATATTTTTAATTTTAACACGGTTAATAATGATATCTCTTCTTAATGCTCAAGCAATTCATAAATTTTTAAAGAAATTTCGAGAGACTAAAAGCATTACAGATTATGCCGATGAATCATTTTAATGGCGAAAATATTGTTTCTTTCGGGAAATTGCGGGCCCATAAACAGAATTTATCAATTCGATTGTATTTTCAGCCATTCGGCCTGTTTTAGAGCTCAATAAAAGACCTATTGCATTTCCTTTCAAGTCCAATTCACACATCAATGAAAGCCAAACAACAACTTGATTTTTTTCACATTAGTAAGTACGAGATAACTCGTAGTTTGACTCCCTTGAAGAGAACGCAATCTACGAGTTATCTCGTAGTCGGCAGTCAACGTGTTAAATCAGCATTCGGTGTTGCCAGAGTAACAAACGTTCGATGCTGATTTTTCAAACAAAATTTTCTTAAGCTTCTAAGGTCTATTACTCACTGAGTGGATACATCAACAAGCAAAATTTGGGTCATATGAGGCTCAGAGTATCTAGAAGTTATAATAGAAACCGCAATTACATTAAATTAAACGTTTGCTGATTATTATGGTTGGAACAGTATTTTTTCAAAAACAATTGTAGAACAGGAAGGTAGAAGGACTCGATATCCTTTTTCGTATTTGCGTAGGTTTTCGTAAAAAAACAAATAATAAATTACGCAGATGGATAAAATAAAGCAAAAGGAATAAAACAAGACACATGGCGAAAATTGGAAATTCACTATTGTCGATTGGCAAAAAAGAATAAAAGAAATTTGCTACTTGAAAAGCCTGCACGTTATAACATATTTAAAATAGGACGAGTATACTCGTCTTGGAAGTGTGGGATACCTTGTCAAAGACAATTATACTCGTCCCTCCTGGCAGCGAATGTGTTAAACACTAATTTTTAACAAATCAAGTCCAAAATAAATTATTAAAGCAAAGTAAACATAGCTACATGGATTTTTTTTTGTAATTAAAACTGAAAAATATCTTCAATTCAAGTTTATTTAAAATTATTTTAAATATTTCCTTAACAAAAAACGTCTTAAACTGATTTTATTTTCTTTTATAGGCAGATAATTAAGTAAATTGCCCACTAAATATGGAGATTTGCATGGCAACCATAGCAATATCTTTAAAAACATTTGAGGGAAAAAAAACATGGCTGCCTAAGAAAATATCCAAAAATTCCTTTAAAATAACAACAAGACAACAACTGTTGCTTATGTTAGAAGACTCCCTATTTGTGGAGAAAGAGAGAGCGAGACTGTTAAACTTAAAACATACAACAAATACATGCACATCTACATCAGTGATGTCCAAAACTAAAACTGTAGTTGTATTGGTGAGAGAAAGAGAACTGCACTGAAAGAAAAAATACTTAAAAAATGGTCTATCATGTTTAACAATATTTAAACTTATTATACTTGACAACTCTTTTTTTTAAACCTGAAACATCTGAAGTCTTTTCGTTGGTTTCCGTATCAGATAACCAATTCTTTAGTTTTTCCAAAAAAAATAATTTTATATTTTAAAAATAATTCTTCTTTTTTCCTATCAGTAAATCCATCCTTATAACTATGAAAGAAAGGAATCATAGTGTCTTTTTAAAACATATCGCCTAATTTCCTTAAATGTTTTATAATATAATAGACATTGAATATTGCCTAAAACACATTCATTCATAATCATAAAAGATTTTTCGCATTCCAAATTCAATTCTTTCAGTGCACTAAAGAGAAATATTGAAAGAAAATCGTACACCCCCCGCTACACATGTGCATTCGTCGCTGGTACAGTGACGACTAAACAAAAGAGAATAAGCAGCACAAATGTGCTATGAAATGGACATCATTGATCTACATACATACATAAGTACGGTATTGTCATGCATAAACAAACATTGTAAGCTTGCATAAAAAAAAAAATACACGAATAAAGGTCATGTTATTGGCAATCTATTATTATCTGCAGTAGGTTTCGACGCTGATGTATTTTAACACACTAAACGGTAACCAATACTCTTTCTCTCTCAACATTAATAATGATAAACAAAAGCTTCCTTCCCTTCTATTCATAAGCCAGAGTGCAGTAGTTGTTGTATGCTCTACTATGTGTTTTTATAAGCTTACCACCAAGAGAAAGGAGGAAAGGGGTAAGAAAAAAATTCCCAAAATAGAGAGCAACCGTTAAAAGAGCCCACATGACCTAATAAATGCACATTTTAACACATTCACAACACCACTGCACTGTAAGCAAATTGCAATAAATTGCTTTTTAACAACACCAACAACAACAATAACTACTAATACCTACACACATGGTCTTCAATGACTAAAAGGGTTTTTTCTTTCTCTCCCGCTCTCTCTCTCGTTGTTTCTATTGCTTAATAACTAAACCAAGTACAAATATGAACACATAAGGAGCTGGAGCTGAAGCTTGATCATCAATATAAAAAGATTGTGGGAAAATTTCTAACAGCAGGAATATATTAAAGTGTGAGTGTGAGTGCGAGTTTGTATATGTGTATGTGTATATGTATGTGTATAAACAGAAATCATGGGAATTTTTTTCTTTCTATAACGAAAATTTCCATATTTTTTATGAATTAATAACACAGGCTAGCTGACTACCACAGCAAATAGGAAAGGTGAAGTAAGAGCCGGAGAGAGCAAGTTAGTGGAGAAGTTTGAACAAAAATTGTTAAGTGTGGAGTGTGGTGAAATAAAAGCAGGAAGAAATATAAAAAATTAAAGTGTTGCTGTGTTGTAGATTTTTTTTTTTTCAACAATAAAGAACTGGGTTAACGTGATGCTTTAAAATAAAAAAAATGATATTAAAACGTTAGTAAAAAATGAATATTTTAAAAACGTACGAAAATGTATTAAGAAAAATAAGGAAATAAATTCTTAAGCAATAAAATTATGCTAAAAAAAAGTATAAAAAAAAATATGATTTTATTATAAAGTTTATAAGCAAAAATTATTGATATTTGCAAGACTAGAAAAATTTAATCACGAAGCAAGTTAATTAGCCAGGAGATTGAATTTAATGTGGGCTACTATCGGAAATGAAAATTAAAGAAAAACATAACTAAATACGAGGATCGTTACTAATTCTGTTTAATATAAGTTTAGCCAACTGATATAGGAGTGCTAGCTGTTACCGTTTAAGGCGTTTAGCTGGTATTTAACAAATAAGCAAATAAGGAAAATGGTATTTAACAAATAAGCTTCATAAGAAGCAGTGAAATATTTGCGTAATCGGTAACCGAAACCCATATTATCGATTGATGCTATCGATAAATATTGTAAAAAAATGAATGTTATCGATCAAGTTTCTAAAGAAATTTTAAGTTATCGATTAAGTTTTCTTAAAACATTAATATTATCGACTATGTAACTATAGACAATCAGTGTTATTGATCAAGTTTTAAAAAAAATTTATGGTATGAGTGCTATTGTTTTTTAATATTTACGTTATCGATAACCAAAACACATATTATCGATTATATGTTGCTTATCGTTTGATGCTATCGATAAATATTGTAAAAAAAATGTGTGTTATCGATCAAGTTTCTAAAGAAATTTTAAGTTATCGATTAAGTTTTCTTAAAACATTGATATTATCAATCACGTAACTATAGACAATCAGTGTTATTGATCAAGTTTAAAAAAAAAGTTATGTTATGAGTGCTATTTTTTTAAATATTTACGTTATCGATAACCAAAACACATAGTATCGATTTAATGTTGTCTATCGATTGATGTTTTCGATAAATATTGTAAAAAAATGTATGTTATCGATCGAGTTTCTAAAGAAATTTTAAGTTATCGATTAAGTTTTCTTAAAACACTGATATTATCGACCACGTAACTAAAGAAAATCAAAGAAAAGTTTATGTATCTTTGTAATATCTATGAAACATTGATGTTATCAGTTGACATTATAAAAAAATGAGAGAGAGCGGCTACCATAACCAAAAAATTTTCTTCACTGTAATGATTTGAAAAAAAAAAAAATGGGACCTCCAAGGCTACCTTAATTTTATTATAGTTTTTATGACTTTTTGCGGTTGTTTAAATGGCTGCTTTTGGCTGGTTATTGTCTGCTGAATATTTATACTTTTTTTTTTTATTGTATTTGATCTTCACAAATTTACAGCATTTTATTTTCTTTTATTTTTGTTAGTCCCCGTGCCTTTAGCTAAAGAGTTGAGCTCAACGACGTCCAAATCTTAATTTTTTTTTTTTTTTTTTGATAAGAATCTGCTCTAAATTCTTGTGAATAACCGAAGGCAGCCATAAAACATTACCAAAGCTTTTCTTTCTGCACTTTTCTTCCTTTTTTTTTTGGTGTTTTGTTGGTTTTGGCTAAATAAATTTCTTTTTCTAGTTTTTTTTTTCTCGTGGTCAATAACAACGATGGCGATCTTTTTTTGGCTGCCAGACATTGTTAACAATTTATTGTTGTTGTTGATGTTTGTGTCTTTTTCTTTTGGAGAATCGAGCGACATTGTTGACAGACAAACGATTGCAAGGCAAGCATTACAGGAAAAAAAAAAACGACCAGACTGTGTGGAAAATAATGAAAGTCGTTAAAAAAAAATGTTTATGCTGGTTAAGCACAAAGATTCTTAAACAAAAACCATGGCTAACCAATCATTTAAGAATGTCTGAACTGCTGCTTTACTTTTTACTCGAGCAGAAAAAAAAGAAAGATAGGAGAAGAGACCAGAGAGAGAGAGAGAGGATCGTTTGGAACTTTACAGAAAAAGATGTTGACAGTCATAAAAACAACTTTCACATACAATTACTTTTTGTTTTTGTACAGAGCTTGTTATATTGTTATTATTGTTGTATTTTCCTTTTGCTTTTTTCCCGTTATAATTCTGATGAAATCGTGAATTGTTCGTACACCACAGTGTTGTTACCTCTGGTGGTATGATGCACATGATTTATTGCCAACAAAAATAAATAGAAAATGTAAAATGGAAAAATAGATTCTAAAATTGTAAATATTTAAAGAAAATTAACTATTATGTGGTGCACAAGGGTAACACCCTTGAAGTAGGTAATAAAATAGCGCGAAACATTATTTTTGATTAAAAAAAAAAATGAAATTTTTTGTCAATTTCCTAACAGGAATTTTGATTCTTTCTAAAAAAAAAAAACCATTCAAACTCCGTTACATTCATTACTTTTTAAAAAAATAACGCAATGGCAACACATACTACATGTCCTCTGCTTATCTACCATTTAATCAAGGTATTTAAGCATATTTTTCATTGCATTACATTCATTTTTATTAAAAAATTTGTTTAATTTGAAGTATTTTTTAATAGAAAAACCTCCATTTTATTTAAATATTTTGATTATTTTAATTAAAAATAAAAATTATTTCGGTCTCAAATACGTTTTGATAACACTAAACAACGCAGTAGTCACCACCGCGCCATACAACAGCAGTAACAGTAACAGCAGCCATAATACCTATCACACCACACCACACCACACCTCACTTGCAAATAACTGTAAACCAAACAAGAGATTTTATTCTTCATACGATGGGAAATTTTTCTATATAGAGAGCAACACACACAGCCACAAGTAAGAGGATTAAAATTAAAAACAATGCAGTTACACACATACACGCATGCATGCTCACACATGTCCATGTAAACAAGTGTCTCTGTTTCCCTCACTCTCTCACTGCCACTATTGCTCTTTATAACATTAAAAAACTCACCCATTTAAGCACTTGGCAATTGTAATAAATGGTTCACACTGGCTTCGTTGCTTAACTAGGCAATTGGGGGGGTTTTTTTAATGGTAAAATTGTTTGTAATTCAATGGCTTTTTAGCGTTTTAATGTTAAAATTTATTAAAATTGTTTGTTGTTTCTATAATTTCTTATGCTGTTTAATATTGTTTTCATGTTAAACAAATTAAAATGAAGGCGCAAATACGATTAAAACTTATTGGAAAACATTGATTTTAATGTGTAAAGACAGCAGGGGTGTTTTCTTAAAATGTCACTTGTGTATATCTAATGTTAATAAAAATAATAGCAACCAAAGCAACAACAACAAAAAAGTCAATATTTACAATAATTTTTTGTTTTTTTCCTTAACGCATTTCCATAGATTCTCAAAGAAATGTTTTTGTTTTTGGCCAGCTGTAGGAACACACACACACACACAATATTTTAAGCCAACAAGGCAAAATTGTTTGCAAAAATAATTTTTTTTCTTCAATTTTAAATTTCTTGTATAGGTTTTTACAAATTTGAAATGAAATTGACATGTGAAAAGCACTAAAATGACAATTGTATGCGGTGGAACACACCTTAAAAACTAATAAAAAACCTTGTATTACATTATACATACAAACATATGGAAGAAGAAGTTAGGCCAAGTTATGTTGTTAACATACTTTAGGTTGTGAATTTTATCGCCACAAGAAATGAAAAAAAATTTTTTTTTTTTTGCACAAAACCTTAATCGATAACTTTCATTTTCTATAACAGCTTAATCGGTAACAAGCACATTTTCTTAAAATTAATCAGTACCATTGTTATTACATAAAAAAAACTATCGATAAATTTAATTTTCTATAACAAGTTAATCGATAACTTCAAATAATTTATTAAAATCAATCAGTAGCACTGTTATTATATAAAAAAAAACTATCGATAACTTTACTTTTTAATGGAATATTTTTTTATCGATAATAATAATTTTCTATAAAAGCTCAAAAAAATTTTTAACAATATTATTGTTATCGTTTAAGATTTTATATAATAAAGTAATCATTAAAGTTCCTTCAGAATTATATTGTTATCGATAAGGTTCCTAAAGAATATTTAAATTTTTGATACAATTTTTTCAGAATTTTGTTGATGTTTTTTAATTTTTTATGCATATTGTTGTTATCGATAAAGTTTCCTTAGAATATTATTGTTATTGTTTAAATTTCCTTAGAATATTGATGATATCGTTAAAATTTTCGCAGAATATTATTGTTATCGACAAAGTTGTCTCAGAATATTGTTGTTATCGATAAAGTTTCCTTAAAATATTGTTGTTATCGCTAAAATTTTTTTAGAATATTGTTGTTATCGATAAAGTTTTCTCAGAATATTGTTGTTATCGATAAAGTTTTTTTAGAATATTAAAGTTATCGATTAAAATACTATACAATACGAAAGTTATCGGCAGAGTTTTTTAAGATAATGAATGGCATCGACCAAGTTTTTGATTAATATTGAAGTAATAGCATCGTTTTATATTATTTATCGAAATTTTTACATTTTATTCATTACTTTCTCACACGATTGTATGGAAAATGTTTTTTAAGCATGAAATCGATCACGCAATAAAATATGGTCAAAAAAAGGGCAAGAAAAAAAAATAAAACAAATCTCATGCAAAGTTTGTTCTCATCATGATCAACAACATCAGCACGACGACGATGGCCGGTTTGTAAGATTTTCTACGCTAGTATGTCGGCGTTGAGAAATAATTCTGTCCGTTTAATAATATTTCTTCTCTTCCATTTGTTTTGAAATAAAAAAAAATTAAATGCAATTATTTTGTTAAATGTGTCGTTGCTTAAACGATATTTATCGATAATGAACTTGAGCTAATATTGCATGCTATAGTTTATATTTTTATCGACTGTGGTTACGCTTTATAGAATGAAGAACTTTTGGAAGTTATTTTTGTAATAAAAAATGTTATCGATTAAATTCTTTTAGGAAAATACAGTTATCGAATATTTCTTTTGCAGAATTTTAGTGTTATCGAATATTTCTTTTGCAAAATTTCAGTGTTATCGAACAGAAACTAACAGAATTTAAGTGTTATCGATTGTTATCGAAAATTTCTTTTATAGAATTTTAGTGTTATCGAACAAAAGCTAACAGAATTTGAGTGTTATGGATACCATATGGATTATTTATTAAACGATGTTAAAACTTCAATTTATTCTTTCATAGCGGACTCACTTAATGCTTTTGAAAATTTTAAATTAAAAAGTGAATATTTGACGCCTCACAAAAAAATTCTCACCAAATTTTTCCAAAGGGTTTTATTGATTTCTTTCAATAGTTCATGGCCTACTAAAAAGTTTTTCAGTTTTTCTTAGGAAAGAAAGGTAGTCTATAACGGTATTTAATTTCCTGGTGTTAAGTAACGTTAAATTTTCTTCTGTCGATACCAAAATCCAGACTCTTCTAATGGCACCCACATAACTACATCAACCCACCCAGCTGGTGTAAGTAAGTAAGTGAAATGCAGTTCAAATCGATGAAAATAATGGAAACAAAAATTTAAGGCGTTCACCGAAATTAAAAGCATCGACGAACGTTAATTAACAAATAATTTTTGATGAAGAAAAACAAAAAAAAACCGGTGAAAAGGTTTTGAATCAATGCCATGCCACAGATGGTGGCAGAGGCAGTCAGTGTTAAATTGATCATCACGACGATGATGGTGATGATGATGTGAACAAAAAAATAAAAAAAACAAACCAAAGTGAAGAAGAAAGTGTTGCAACCTTTATTATCACTTTAAAACGCTTTCGATATACACACTCCGCCGTCATACTTTGTGGCCTTTTTTTCTTTCTTCTTAAAACAATTAATAACCGTTGCAAGGCACGAATAAGTAAAAGCAGCAGCAGCAGCAGCAACAACAACAACCGAAAGAAAAAATATTTGTTAATGAAATCAACAGAATTGTAAGACATTTTTCATCTGTGGTGGGGTTGGATATGATGTTCTTCTCTCCCCCCCCCCGCACCTTAACCAAACAAATGAAATGAAATGCAACGCAACATGTCGAGGAAACTGACAATAAATTACCACAGGCTACACATGCCAACTCAACTCGCACACAACAGAAGAACAATTTAAAATTGTATCAACTCGGGCCTAATGGCACTTACATACACACACACACACACACTCATTACATATACTCTACAGAGAGTGAGAGAAAGACAAAGAAGAGGAGGCCATAAAAAAGCAACGTGATTCTAAATCAAAGATGTTAAGAAGAAGAAGAGTATCCACCACACTAAAAATTTAAAAAGAAATAAGAGAGACACACACACACACACACACTCAAATATGGGTCATAACACGCCAGGGTGTCTGCCACAGTCACAATTCACAAAAAAAACAAAAACAAAAAGAGAGATGCCAAGCATTCATAATGATGATCATGACAATTATCAACGCTTTTTGGTTTTTTGGAAAATCATTATAAAAGAAAACCATTTAAAGGAAATCAATAAAAATTGTAATGAAATCCCAACAAAATGCACAACAACTTTGCTTAAAAAAAAGCTATGCTTTCATCGATAATAATCGATTTCAGAAATGAAGCATTACCCGTCCACACCATAAAAAAAAAACAAAACATTTTTTGATTACGTCAGTAGAATAGTAGGCAGTGATTGACAATTCGATTCTTTTATTACATTTCATAGAAATCTTGCCGATAATTATAAAGAACAAATATTCGATAACTTAAATAGATTCTACTCATAAAAAAACAAACATTTTTTGATTACGTCAGTAGAATAGTAGGCAGTGATTGACAATTCAATTCTTTTGTTACATTTCATAGAAATCTTAACGATAATCATTAAGAACAAATATTCGATAACTTAAATACATTCTAAACTCTAACAATACTATCGGTATTCTATGAAATTTTGTTTGTTTTTGTAAATATTCCAAAAAATATGCAAAAAACCATTACCGATAACTTCAATTATTTTATAAAGAAACATGTTAGTATATTAAACGATAACAATATTATTCTAAAAAATCGATAACTTATCGATAATGTACAATAAAACATTTCTTACTGATAATTTCATATTTTTTAAATATTTTTCTGATTATCAATAACTCCCGATAACTACTTTCCAGGAATTGAAAGAAAATTATTAATATCTTTCGATGACAAACATAATAAATTTATAATCGACAAGACAATAGAATTATAAAAAGATTTTTAAATTTTTTTCTGATAAACATCGATAACGTATCGATAATGTACAATAAGACAATTTCTTATTGGTAATTTCTTATTTTAACGATAACTCCTGATAACTTTCCAGGAATTGGAAGAAAATTATCAATAATTTTCGATGACAAACATAATAAATTTATAATCGACAAGACAATAGTATTATTGATAAGTATTTTAATCTTTTTTTCCTGATAAACATCGATAACTTATCGATAATGCACAATAAAACAATTTCTTATTGATAATTTCTTATTTTTTTAATCTTTTTCTAATTATCAATAACTCCGAATAACTTTCCGGGTATTGGCACAGAAAAGTATCAATAATTTTTAACATTTTTTTCTGATTATCGATAACTATTTATAAAAAAATTCTAGAATTTTTAGTACAAACAATAGACATCCAGACAAAAAAAAAAAATGAAAAAGACGGCAAATTAGTTTGTGAGGAGTGAAAAATTCGATTCGAATGAAAGTATCGATAATTTTTTAAACTTTTATTGATGCTCGATAATTACAAAAATGAAAACGTAGGCAAACTAACTTGTGAGGAGTGATGAAAATTCTATAACATTTTTTAAGACAAAATATAATCTTCAAAATCATATTTTTTAAAATTTAGTACCAAGTTTCATGGAAAACAAATGAAATGGAAAAAATTTTAGAAGAAAAAAACAAAGCAAAAAAGACAAAAAAGACAGAAATTAAGAAGAGATTGAAGAAAGAAAATTTATTTGCATTTAACCTGCTTTCACTGCATGTCAAAAAGAACAACGACAGGCAACAGTAACAGCAAACGACAAAGCAACCACGCGTTCGTTTACAACAAACTGATGGACGGACGAAGATAGACGAAAACAAACAATGAATTTTGTTTAGAAAGATAGCCGAGCAACATCTCTAATGTGCACACCAGCCAGCACCTTAAACAGCGGCAGAGTAAAAAGTATGGAATGCCTTGAATTTAAATTCTTTTTTTTTTTTGTTTTTGTTTGTTTTCGTCTCGATTATTTGCATATCGTCGTCGACGAACACATGTGTGATCTACTACCATTCACATGTAACCGTTCCGTTCCGTTACTTGAGCGTTCGTTGATAATCAGAAAAATTTATACCGCAATGTATGTACGTTACACGTTGTTGTTGTTGTTGAGAGTAGTACCTTGAAATGAATGATCGTGTTCAATGGTAAAACAACATAAAAATTCCAAAAAAACGAAACGAAAAACAGACGAAATATTTTTGTTTTTGTTTTTGCAAATGTGTGGGTGGCATGCAACACCGGCTGCCAGCCGGTAGTTGGCAACGATGGTGGTTGATTTTTTGTTGTTGTTTTTGGAATATTTTTCTTACTTTTAATCTCTCAATTTTCAGTGTCTTTAGAGTATCAAATTTCCTACTAACAGAGCAGTAGCACAGGCAGGCAGGCAACCCATATACAGATGAAGTAAAAGAAGATAAAAAAAATGTAATTTAACTGGACAGGATATTTTCGTTGTTACCTGTTAAAACAAAAAAGTACGACATTTTTTTTTTTTAAGAACAGGGTTAAACAAGATTTATGGTTTTTTTTTTTCTTTAAAAATGAAAGTCGATATTTTGCCGCTTCAAGTAACAGAAAAAATAGGAAAAAAAAATTTTTTTTTTGGAACAAAAACTTTTTAAAACCGTATGGGAGGCCTATTTCTAAATGTATTTTTAGCTTTGAAAGAAAATTGTTGAAATTAAATTCACAAAAGGGCTATTTATGAATCCCCGCTGCAAATATTATGCGCTTCAAGAGCAATCATGCAAAATAACGGTACTGAACACCAATTCCGTTCCTAATCTTTAAAGTTGGACAAAAAATCGTGTCTGTAAGTTCAAAATTCCGAATTTAATAGCTTCAAGCATACAAATTTTGCCCCATAACATAACATAATTGCCTATTACAACCCTTCAGTCAGAATTACGACCTAGCTTCTCACACTCACACTCACTCTCACCTCTTTCAGAGGTCGCCGTGGTCTAGTAGGTAGTGTGTTGGCTTATTAGACGAAAGACCTGAGTTCGAATCCCAGGTCAGACATCAAAACGAAAATTTGAAAATAATTTTTCGGTGACTTCCTCTCAGCAGATTTCTGGCAAAAACTCTGAGAGTAAAAAAATTGCCATGGAATGCTTCTCAAAAAAAATGTGTCGTTCGGAGTCGACTTTAAACTGTAGGTCCCGTCCCGCCACTCATGTATAAAATTAACGCACACAACATAAGTGCTGTGAGAAGCTAGGACGTAGTACAATGGGTCAATTCGACCACCGAGTACTGTACTTGTCAGAATTGACAAGTACACGTCCTCTAACCTAACCTTTCCGTTCCTAATCTTTGAAGTTACACAGAAAATCGTGTCTGTAAGTTTAAAAAATTCCGAATTTAATAGCTTCAAAAGCATACAAGTTTTGCCCCAAAATGTTAAAATGTAGCTTAGCTTTCGTCAAACTTGCCTGCAAATATTGAGGTAACATGTAGAGTTGAGGCTCCACTTATGAGAGTCTAGTGTATAGCTAGTTTAACGGTGACAACATAGTGCTTAACACTGAAAAAATGTACTCACCAATCGTTTATTTGATTGATTGACTGCTCCACGTTCTCTAGACCTTCCAATAATGTCTATGAATGAAAATTTTATCCTCTCTCTGGGGAGTATGTATATATGTTTGACAACTTCTAGAACGTATTAGTTGATTTGTTATTGCAATTTGTGTTTGCTTTTCCACCTATTGTGGTTATTCTATACAACAGCACGATAGGTTTTTGTACGGTTCAAGCATTATAATGACAAAAAACCAAATTTTGCAACTGAATTTTTAAGCTTTATGGCTACTTATGAACATTGATTGCTTACTAGAGCTGGCAACTTCTAGAAATACTTGTTATATAATTTGTTATTGTAATTTTATGGTTTTAAAACCACCAGCCATTAAATAACTCTAGTGTAATGTGTCTTGCGCATATTTAGTGAAAGGTTTGGCAGTTTGCTTTTTGCTGGCAACTTCTAGAACGTATTTGTTGACTTGTTATTGTAAATTTTTTCTTTATTATCTTTTGTGCTCATTTTATTCAACAGCACGATAGGTTTTTGTATGATCCAAAGCATTAAAATGCCAGAAAAAAAAGTTTGCTTGGCCACTTATAAACATAGATTGTTTACTACTTGCCAACTTCTAGAATTACTTGTTAATTTATTATTGTAGTTCTATAGTTTTAAAAGCATCGATCTAGGTTAGATTAGGTTAGGTTAGAGGACGTGTACTTGTCAATTCTGACAAGCACAGTACTCGGTTCTCGAATTGACCCATTGTACTATGTCCTAGCTTCTCATACCACTTATGTTGTGTGAGTTAATTTTATACATGAGTGACGGGGGACCTACAGTTTAAAGTCGACTCCGAACGACACATTTTTTGAGAAGCATTCCATGGTAATTTTTTTACTCTCAGAGTTTTTGCCAGAAATCTGGTGAGAGGAAGTCACCGAAAAATTATTTTCAAATTTTCGTTTTGATGTCTTCTGACCTGGGATTCGAACTCGGGTCTTCCGTCTAATAAGCCAACACACTACCTACTAGACCACGGCGACTTCAACAACCGCAACTCATCGATCTAACATGGCTGTCAGCTGTTAAATAACTTTCGCCTAAGGTGTTATGTATTTAGTGACAATTACGAATATGGACCGTTCTTTTGCTGGCAACTTCTAGAACGTATTTGTTGATTTGTTATTGTAAGTTTTTTCTTTTTTATCTTTTGTGCTTATTTTGTTTACCAGCACGATAGGTTTTTGTACGATACAAAGCATTAAAATGACAAAAAAAGATGCAAACCTCTTATGAACATGGATTGCTTACTACTTGGCAACTTCTAGAATTACTTGTTAATTTGCTATTGTAGTTCTATAGTTTTAAAAGCATCGATCTAACATGGCTGTCAGCTGTTAAATAACTCTCGCCTAAGGTGCCACGTATTTAGTGAAAGGTTTGGAAATTACGAATATGGACCGCTCTTTTGCTGGCAACTTCTAGAACGTATTTGTTGATTTGTTATTGTAATTTTTTTGTATTGTCATTTATTTTAAGTGTTTTTTTTTGAAAAATTTTTTTAAATCAACCATTCAAATTAAAGTTTTGGAGACAAAGCAACCTAGCTTCCATGGAAGAACAAGAAGAAGAAGAAGAACAACAAAAAAAAACCATTTCAAATTCGTAAAAGAATTTAATTTTGAAGCGTGAAATTAAAGTTCTTAAGCAAAGAATTAAAAAATAAATTAAAATGAATTAAAACAATATAAATAAAGAAATAAAAAAATGAATTCAAATTAAAGAAACGCTTACCGCTTTAAAAGGAGCATTTAATTGAGCGATTAATTATGGTAAAGAAAAAATAATAATAAAAACATGCATTTGCCATACCTGCAAAGATAAGAAAAGAAGAAGAAGAAAAAAATTAGTTTCAAATGTTTTTAAATTAACAACAAAATAACAGTAAAAAAAGTATTTAAAAAATCTAATTTAACTAAATATTATGTTTTAAAATAATATTTCAATGACTTCTGCATAAAACATGAACATGAAATAACACCATACAGTCACTCACAATTGTACCCGCATTTCAATTAAAATATTAAAAAAAAACCTCCAAAAACCACCGACAATAATTTGACAACATGTGTGAACACAATTTAAACTGCTGACGTATGTACATTGCTGCCATTGCGGATGACGATAAAGATGATGATGATGGTGGTAATGATGGTAGTACATGCAGTTAAAGCTTAGACCATAAAAAACAATTGGAATTTGGGTGAACAGATTATGCGATCAGTAAAATATGAAACCACAGCCACAATAAAAAAAAAACATTTTTTCAACATTCATTCGATAATCATGGGAAATATTTTTCAGAAATGAATGGAAAATTTATTTGACCTTTAAATTCAAAAGGTCATTAAATAAAATTAGGCCAACTCTTGTCTAGCAGAAGCACTGATGTATTCTTACATCCACAAACTGGCTTCAAGTCCTTTATAAATACCACCTTCATGCTTGAGGTTCTCTTAGGTGGAAATGGATCATCCAATTCTAATTATCTTTTATATATAAAGCACAGGTTTGTTCTTTCGCTGGCAACTTCTAGAACTTATGGGAAGTATTCCTAATATGTAGAAAGCAATTCTGTGTTTAGAAAACCTGCATGAGTTTTATGTTTCGAATGTTCTGTGTATGAAAAACAACTATTTGAGCCTATCAAACATTTTATTTAGGTATACTTCCTTATTTTTTTTTCCTTTTTAAATTTAAATTGTTTTTCCATATACTTATTTATAATGACTGCTAACCAGGAAATTTTTTAAATAAAAAAGAATTTTATTTAATAAAAAAAATTACTTGGGGGTTACTTCTCCACTTTTTTTTACAATTTAATTTAAATTATTCTTTTTTAATATTTTAGTTTATAACGCCTGTAAAGAAAGAAATTTTTTAATTAAAATTACAATTTAATTTAAATTTTTCTTTTTTAATATTTTAGTTTATAACGACTGTAAAGAAAGGAATTATTTAATTAAAAAAAAAAACAATTCAAATTCATCACCAATTATGCTTGGCTATACTTCCCCACTTTTTTTTTCTGATAAATTTTTCCCCTCTAAAGTATTATAGATTTCTTTATTATACACTTCCTACATGTCTGTCTACAATGGCCTGTAAGGGTCCCAGGCTACATGTATTGTAAGAATTCTTCGACATAAACTGGTCTTTTAAGGCAAGGATGGGATGGGATGGGATGGTATGGTGGTGTGGTTCTCATTTTCTTAAGTAATCTTGGATTTTATGCTAAATATGTTATTGCTTTCGTTATTGTTGTTGTTGTTGTAATTTTATATAATTTTAAAAAAGACAAAAAAAAATAAAAAACGGTTCAATAAACTTGGCTTATAACGCCAAGTAGTTGATGGTAGAGAATGTTGGCTGGCTGGCTGGGTTGGTTGGCCTGTAGGCCTAATGGTAATATGGTTGTATATGGAGTTTGTGTTAACCAAACCTTTTTTTTCTTTCTTTTTCTGTTTTCAACTAAGCCACCACACCACCTGCACCTTTGTGGAAACATCATTATCATTGAAAACACAGCACCAGCAACAGGATCACTAGCATCATGAGCTTATAATCATCATCGTCTTCGTCATATTCCGCGTCAAAAACAATAGCAAAATCAAGGTAAAGCCAAGTAAAGTAAAGCAAAGCAAAGCTTTGTGTATTAAATTCTTGGCCACTAGCCCTCTCACTGGCTTGTCTATATTTATGCAACGTTTTTGAAAAAATGAAAAGAAAAATTTGTTTTCAATTTAAAAAAATAAAGAAGGAACAAAAAAAAAAACCCTCCTAAATAAAGATCTTTATTTGTTTATTAACAAAACAACTGAAAGAAAAACAAAAACAAAGCAAAAGGTAAAGGTAAAGAACAAATACAAGAAAGTAAGAAAAAGAATAAAAGAAACGTTGGACAAGACAACCATCATTGCATTGCATTGAGCCACCAGCCAATGGTCAACAGCACAAAAAAAATCCATCCTCCAAAAACCAAACAAAACGTACTTGGTAACCAAAAATCATTTCATGTCCATTAAAACAATTTTTTTTTTTTAATAAAAATTGTTCTCAACTCCAGATATATGAGATACTGGAGTAGGAAATAAAAAAAAAAACCAACAGCAATAGCCAGCCAGCCAGCAAATAGAACCCAATAATATCCAACATTATTTAAGATTCAAACAAAAGGAAGCCAACAACAACAATAACAACAACAGAAAACAATAAAAAATTTGCATTCATTTAATGGTTTTGAATATCATTCCCTTTCTTAAAAAAAAAACCCAAGAACACAAAAAAGCAGCTGCAAACGCTTCTAAACTTTCCTAGAGTGGGTGTTGACCACAGAAAAACAAAAAAAAAATTTTTTTTTTCTTGTGCCTTTTTCTTATTCTTTCTCTTAAAACAATTGTCCATTAACTTTTCAACTCCCTCATGAAATTAAGCTATTGTTCTCAACAAAAATTAAAAAAAAAAATCTGAAAAAAATTCCTTAAAAAACATTTTTTTTTTTCTTTCAAATTCAAAAAACTTTATTTAAAGAGGGCGATTCTGTTCTTTCCTTTCAACAAAAATTTGTTTTCTCACTATTCAAAAAAAAATTTTTTTTCAAGAAATTTAACAAAAACTCAATTTTTAAAAGTGGGAAGAGTTATAATTTTACTTGGAAACAATTTAGTTTAATCATTAAACTTATTTACTCTCTTTTGTCACTCAATTGTAAAAAATTAATCAAAATGTTACAATTTAAGGTTGGGAAGAGTTTGAATCTCAACTGTTTCCAGTTATAATTTCTTTATTTTTAGAGAAAAATTATAGATTTACCATATCTTATCCTTTTTTGAACAAAATTATATTTAAATACACGTTTTGAGGATGGGAAGAGTTTTATTTTAACTGTTCTGTCTTTTTTTGCATTACTTTAAAAGAAAATTGCAGATTTGTTATTTCATATCCTTATTTTGAACAAAATTATATGTAAATACAGGTTTGAGGATGGGAAGAGTTTTTAGTTAAGTGTTCTCATTCATATTTGCTTCATTTTGTAAGAAAAATTACAGATTTTGTATTTCATATCCTTATTTTGGACAAAATTGTATGTAATTACATATTTAGAGCGTGGGAAGAGTTATTATTTTAACTGTTCTTAAGTATTTTTTTGCGTAACTTTAAAGAAAATTACAGATTTGTTATTTCTTATCCTTATTTTGAACAAAATTATATGTAAATACACGTTTTGAGGATGGGAAGAGTTTTTATTTTAAGTGTTCCCATTCATATTTACTTTATTTTGTAAGAAAAACTATAGATTTTGTATTTCGTATCCTGACATTAGGTAAAGTGTTATGCAAATTAGAAGACGCCGTGGTCTAGTAGTTAGTGGTGTTGGCTTATGAGAACGAAAGACGGTTCGATCCCCCAGTCAGACTCAAAAAGAAAATATTTCTTCGGGCGACTTCCACTCAGCAGATTTCTGTTCTTTCTGGCAAAGACTCTGAGACCAAAATGCCCTGAAAAGCTTTTCACAAATCTGTCTTCGGAGTCGACTTTAAACTGAGGTTCCAGCCATTTAATTTATCAAAAAAATTAACGAACACAACATAAGTGGTGTGAGAAGCTAGGGTCGTAATCTTGACTGAAAGTTTTAAATGGCCAATTATGTATGTAATGTTGTATGTATGCAAATTATATTTAAAGTAGGAAGAGTTTCAATTTCAATTATTTCCACTTATATTTTCTTTATTTTTAGAGAAAAATACTGAATCTTTCATTTCTAATCCTTATTTTACATAAAATTGTATGAAAATTGACATTTGAAGCCTGAGAAGAGTTTTCATATTATTGACCTCTGGGTATTGTACTTGTCTCAGTTGACAAGCACACATCCTCTAATCTGATCCTAACCTAAAATAAGTGAGAAGAGTTCCCTTGGCGACAAGGTGGTTTAAACAATAATTCAGCAATAAATGGAATTTTCTGAAGTGGGAAGAGTTTGTATAAAATGTTAAAAAAAAGTTAGTTTTCATATAAAATAAGGGAGTAACATAGGCCACCAATATTTAAATTGCATTTTTTTTAATATAATTTCTTAATAAAAGAAAATTATAAGGGTGGGAAGAGTTTTAAAACGCAAGTTGAAGCAGTTTATTTGCAGCTATAACATGTATAACATGAATTTTTATATCTTACTTGTAAACATAGATACGAAGAGTGGGAACAGTTTTTAAACACAGTGAGAACAGAATTTTTTCACTTATGTTAAAAGAGAAAATCGTTTTCTTTTAAGATTTTAATCAAGTTTTACAATGTTATAGCTATAAACATGAATTTAAGACTGGGAAGAGTTTTGAAATCAAATGGGAATAGTTTATTTACACATTTAAAAATAGGAAATTGTATTGTTTTATTAGTTGGACTTGAATTTTAAGGCCTATTTTACTTATAAATTTAAGTTTGTGGGGTGGGAACAGTTTTATATAAATTTTTATGGAATATAGAGAGAGTTTGATTAACTTCAATCCTTTTTTTTTGCTTTAATATTATAAAAAACGCAGCATTTTCTGCTTTAGGTTATGCTGCTTTTAACTTAATTGCCTGCAATATAGAAATGAAGACTACTTAACTGAAAGCGTACACAACATTTCAATCAACAATGTGCTGCTGCCTACCTAAAGTAAGTCAACTAGATTCCTTTTGCTAATATTCCCCCTCCTAGGTTTGTCTAAACTCTAGTAATTCTTTTTTAGCGTATACATGCATACGTATGTAAGTGAATTGCTATTGTTGTTGTTGCTGTTATTGTTTATAATTTAATATTAAAAAGCAAAAAGGAAAAAATATTTTTCTAAAGGAAAATTCCTTACCATAAAATATGAAAAAGAGAAAAAAAATCCAAAAGAATTTTGTTTTAAAAACAATTTTTGCGTGGTTGGCTGTTGTGTAGTAGTAGAAGAGTCACTCTATTATTATATTAATGTATGTAGATGTTATTGTTGTTGCTATTGTTAATGATTTCATGCTTAAACTACACTCTGTAACACAAATACTAGCATCACTAACATCACTACCACTACCATTACACAACACACAAATACAGTAATTATCCAAGGACGCTTGTCTTTCATTTAAAAACTGTAACCGACCGACGACTGACTCTCTGACCATAACACAACACTTACTCTCCCTCCTCCTTGTTTTGTTCTTTTGTTGTTTTGTTTTAGTTTTCCAAAACGCCCATATGAGTAAAGCATAACAATAATGCCTGGTTGTTTATCTTCTTTTGGTTCCTTTTAAAAACATGTTTCCCTTTTCATAAGTACATACCCACATAACAACCAACACAGGCTCTCTTCAATATAGAGTATAAGAGTAGTGTAGTGTGTGTGTGTGTTCTTACTGTGAAATATTCTTAAATAATAAAGAAACGACCTTGAGGTTTTGACGTTTCATACTGGGCAACAAACATTATTTAACATGTTGTCTGTTTACATACCATATGTACATACATACGTACACACACACTTACCCACACACCCATTTTTAATGCGGACCATAAATATATGAGCCGAAGAACAAAAATAAAACGAGTGTATAAATATTTTCGAGAGTGTATGAGTTCGTGTTTTCAACTTAAGTAATGATTATTAAAGTAAGTATGTATATATGTGTGTGTGTTGCGTTTGTTATTTTTTTTTCCTTTTGAAAGGCATGTGCGTTATTGTTTCCCCCTTTGTTATTGTTGTTTTTTATATGTAAAGCTTAATAATAGCAAAATTCCAATCATTTAAAGATTTCTTTAAAGCTGTTTTCAACACTCACACACTTACTACTCACTCTGAAGTACTTTTCCTGGCTGTGCTGTACATACAGCAAGAGAGAGACATTTAAAGTTATTACAAAACATGTAACGAAGGGTTTAATAGAGAAAACAAGCATGCATACATAGTCGTATGAAAAAGTACTAAAAGCAGTTAATTAAGGAAAAAAAATTGGACTTAAAAAGTACTTTTAAGGTACTTTTCTATTTTTTGTTCAATTTTAAGAGCACGTAACGGTTTAATACAGACATAGTCGCATAAAAAAGCATTAAAATTAGGTAGTTTAGAAACAAACATTCTTGACTAATAATTACTTTGAAAAAAAAGTACTTTTAAGATATTTTTTTGGAAATTTAAAACTGTTCCATTTGTTTAATTACGCAAAGCATTATTAATTACATTATTAAGTCGCCGGAATCTAGTAGGTAAAGTATTGGCTTATTAGAAGTAAAGCCCGGATTCGTATCCTAGGTCAGACGATAAAAACCGAAATAAATATTTCTTCGGCGACTTCCTCGCATCGGATTTCTGGCAAAAAATCTGAGAGCATATACGTAAACCTGCCATGAAAAAGTTTCTCAAAAAATGTGACGCTCGGAGTTGATGTTAAACTGTAGGTCCCCCACCAGCGTTACCACTGGAAATTTTTAAGAAGTCGCACAAAAAGGGGATTTTTGAAAAAAAAAGTCGCACAAAAAGTGTATTTTGGCAGTAAAAAGGAGAAACATTTTTAAAAGAAAAGAAAATGTCTATAGTCTAGTCTACAGTCTAGTCTCTAGTCTAGTCTACAGTCTTGTCTCTAGTATAGTCTACAGTGTAGCCTCTAGTCTAGTCTATAGTGTAGTCTCTAGTCTAGTCTATAGTGTAGCCTCTAGTCTAGTCTCTAGTTTAGTCTCTAGTCCAGTCTATAGTCTAGTCTCTAGTCCAGTCTCTAGTCCAGTCCCTAGTCTAGTATATAGTCTAGTCTGTAGTCTAGTCTTTAGTCTAGTCTTTAGTCTAGTCTGTAGTCTAGTCTTTAGTCTAGTCTGTAGTCTAGTCTATAGTCTAGTCTATAGTATAGTATATAGTCTAGTTATTGACTAGTCTATAGTCTAGTATATAATCTAGAATATAGTCTGGTCTATAGTCTAGTCTGTAGTCTAGTTTAAAGTCTAGTATATTGTCTATTCTATAGTCTAGTCTATAGTCTAGAAAAAATGTTTTTTAAAAAAAGGGGAAAAAAGGGTCAAAATTCTTGAAAAGTGTAAGATTTAGTTCATTTTAGTAAGGGGGCACAAAAAGTGGCGAGGTCGCTGAAAAAGTGTCAAATTGCGACTTTAGTCGCTCAACGGTAATGCTGCCCCCCACTCGCGTATAAAATTAACTCGAACAAAATGAGTGGTGTGGTGGAAAGTTAGGCCGTAATCCTGGCTGAAGTGTTGTATGTATGTTTTGGAAAAAGTACTACTTTTTGGGTACTTATTTTAAACGTTTTGGAAACAAAAAAAATCCTTTTTTGCAACGTTTTGGACATGTAGAAAGTACTTTTTTATTCACACATTTGGTACTTCTAAAAATAGGGAATTTTAATGTACATTTTTTGATTTAGTACATTTGGTACTTTTTTTCTCCCCACAAGAAGGGTACTTCAACACTTTAAATGCCTGCCATTTTCAAAGAAATTTTTATTATAATCGTTATTGCTGTTGTTGTTGTTATTGTTCGTGCTGCAATAATAGTTATCTTAGGAATTTAACATTTAAAAGGAAAATACCAGCATTTGCTGACATGTTGGCTTGTTGGGTTGCTGGCTGGCTGCCTTACGTACTTTTCCAGAACCAATTTCCGAGAATGTTTGCAACTGTGTGTGTGTGTGTGTGTGTGTGAGTATATGCCAAAGCCAATGCCACCACCACTCACTCTGACAGTCACTCTAATTTGCTTAAAATAAAAAAAAAAAAAAAAATAGTTCAACTCACTTTTATTTTTTTTTTGTATTATTTTCTGTCTATTTTTGCATTTGAAGTCCGTCTCTGGTATGACCAAAAGCCGGGTTTTTATGTTGCTGTTGCTGTTGCTGTTGCCACAATATTTTATTTTTATTTTCGTTTTTGTTTTGGTACGGATTGTTTTAAATTATTATTGGTATGGCGTCATTACCTTGGCTGGTTTTCGTTTATTTTAAAGGGTGTGGGCTTTTTTTCTTTTTCTTCTTCTATGGCTGGTGCCAAGATTAATGGTTTGGTACTCTATACTCTCTACACTAAGTTATAATGCTACACGTTTTCCTTAACATATTATTGTTTTGTTTTTATCGTTGCAGTTGCTGTTATTGTTGCAGTAGTTGTTGTTGTGGTTGTTGTTGTAACAAAGAAATAAAATTAAAATAATTTTATATTTATGATGGCTTTTATTATGAATTAATACGTGTTATTAGGCTAGAAAGAGGACAATGGCCGGGGCCGTTTGCTTCGTTTTTCTTTTGCACTTACACACACAGATGTTGCGTATTAAAAATTGAGAAGAGTTGTTGAAGAAAACAATAAAAATGTGAAATATTTTAACCTGGGAACAGTTTCGAAATAAAGTGGGAACAGTCAGAAATAAGTATTAAATGTCTCCTTTCTTTAAAAACATTGAAATAAATATTTAAAATACTGGAATTTGATTCTTTTAAAACTGGGAACAGTTAGAAAAATGGGATTAGTTTTAAACTAAGTGGGAACACTCAGATTAACATCTGTAAATGTAATAAGAAATAAGGTTCTAATTTTTTTTAAACTGGGAATAGTTTTTAAAACTGGGAACAGTTTTTCTAAGCCTGAGAACAGTTTAAATATCAGGAAAAATGTCTACTTTCTTCAAAGGAATACAGAAATAAATATTCAAAATACCGGGCTTTTATTCTTTTAAATCTGGGAATAGTTAACAAAGTGGGAACGGTTTTAAAACTAAGTGGGAACAGTCAAAAATAAATATAAAACAATTAATTTTTCTGATTAGCATTTGCAAATTTAATAAGAAATAAGGATATAGTTTTTTTTTTAATTGGGAGTGGTTTTTAAAACTGGGAACAGTTTTTCTAAGCCTGAGAACAGTTTACATTCGGGGAAAATGTCTCCTTTCTTCAATGGAACACTGAAATAAATATTCAAAATAATGGAATTTTATTCTTTTAAAACTGGGAATAGTTAGAAAAGTGGGAACAGTTTTAAAACTAAGTGGAAATAGTTTAAAAATAAGTAAAAAAAAATAAACTGCTTCAGGTAACAACTTAAAGAGTGCAAAAAAGTAAAAAATTAAAGCCTTTAAGACCACAAACAACTTTTAAAATAAAGGTGGGAACGGTTTAAAATAAGAGAAATAATATTTATTTCGATAGGAATTTACTAAATTAATTATTGTTTTTGGTAACAATTTGGAAGATAAAAAAATGCAAGGTTTTTTAGACTGGGAACAGAATTTTTGGACTGGGAACAGTTAAAAAAAAATGCAAACAGTTTAAATCAAATGTAAAAAATGTTTCAATTCTTTAAGTTAAGCTTAAATAAATATTAAAACTATTGAAATTTGCCTTTTATAGACCGGGAAGGGATTTGAAAAAGTGGGAACAGTTTGCAAAAGTCCTAGAATCCTTCAAAATTCTTGAAATAATAACAAAAAAAAAATTATGAAAACCTTCAAAACTGTCTTAAACAAGCATGGGAATATTATTTATTATACTTTTGGCTATTAAAAAACTTTAAATTTATCATCAGATTTGGAAATCTCTCTCTCTCTCTATCGCTCTATTAATATTCATCATCTGGCCCCCTATGGTTATAAATTTCAGCAAAAAAATTTATTATTCAAGACGAGTAGGCAAAAGGCACTCAGTCAGTTGGTTTGTTGGTTGTATTTGTAGTTTTATTGTGGTGGCCCCGCCAGTAGTATTTCGTTGACCATTTTTATTGCTTAAAAGCACAGAGAAAACACACGAGATGCAGAGGCGATTTATAATTTTAATTTTAATGATATGCCTGTCATAAATAACCGCATTAAAATAAAAATAATAAAAAAAATTGTATCTGAATGTGCATAAAACTGCATATGATGGCATATAGTAGGATAGACAATTTACACAGAGATGGGAGAACCTTAAACTAGTTAAAGAAAAATTGCAAATTTTTGTTAAAATTTTATACAATATGGATTTTTCCAAGGTGAGAAGAGTTATTCTAGAGTGGTAGGAAGGAAGTCTTCTGAAGCTGAGAACATTTTCACAAAGCTAAAAACAGTTTTCTGTAATTGGGAAGAGTCTTTTGAAGGTGGGAACATTTTTGCATAAATAAAAACAGTTTTCTGTAAACGGTAATAGTTTTCAAAAACTAGTAACAATTTCCTGTAAATGAGAACAGTTTACTGAGTATGAAAAATTTTTCTGTAGATGGGAACAGTTGTCTGTAAAAGGGAACAGGTTACTGAAGACGGAAACATTTTTTAAAGTTCCAAAAGACTTGATTTAAAAATTTAATTTTTTCTTGTGAAAACCAAAAATAATTAAAAAAAAAAAATTACATTTTTACTGGACAAATACTCCGCAAATTGTAGTTTCAAAATAAGAAAAAAAATCAAAAGGAAAAAATACATTTTTACTGGACAAATTCTCCACAAATTGTAGTTTCAAAATAAGAAAAAATCAAAAAAAAAATTTACATTTTATCGCACATTGTAGAAATGTCGGGACGGGTAATTAGAATTAATTTTAATGAAATAAAAATTTTTTCAATCAAAGTAAGTTTTAAAAAAATTCAATTTTCAATGCATTTTTAAGTGCCTTTTATGGTACTCTGCGGATGAATTTTCTTTCCTATTTTTTTCTTGCTCTTCTCAGGCTTGTAAAATCTATGAATTTACAAAACCTATAAACAACTATGAAATAACCGCTATAATAACTTGTTTAACAAGTTGGCCAAAAGGCTTTTTTTCAATGTTTCTTTTCTTTTCTTTGGTTTTTTTCATGCTGCTGCTTTCTTTAACAATATTTCTAACAAGCCTAAGAGGACATTTATAAGCACCGGGTCATAAATTTTCTAGATTTTTTTTTGTTGTAAAAGAACAGAATGTTTACGTTGGCAATTTTGCCAAATTACAATCAGCTAAAAACAAACAAAATATTACAACAACTACAACCACATTTGTTCATATATTGCAAAGAGGTTTCAAGTCGTAAATACTGTTTGGCAAGTAGACAACGCTTCCACTGTCTAAAACACCCACCCAAAGCCAGCAGCAGAGCATTTTACAGGCGGTTTGCTGTTGGACGCTGCCGCCAATTGTTTGCCAATATTTGTCGTTAAGTGTTAAATAAACAAACATGGTTAAAACAAGCTGCTAAAAACAACAAAAGAAAAAAAACAATAATTCCAACAACAAAGGAAGACGAAAGAAAAGTTCTAAATGAATTATAAAGAAAAACAAACAAAAAATGGCAACATGTACCACAGCAGCAGTAAAACAACCAAGCCAGTAAGCCACCAACCAACCAACGCATTGTTTAACTTCCAATTACAATTGCAACAGCAATTGTCTGTAAATATTGTTACTGCACCTTTATATTATTTCCCCTCCTCCCACAGTTAATGTTGTTTTTGTTCCTCCATTTCTTACCACACATTTTTCATAAAGTCTTTACCTACACCGAGCAAAATAAATAAAAAAAAAATTTTTTTTCCCCATAAGGTACTTTTTCAAATAGGTCCGAAAGAAACTAAATTTTGAACCTACATGGACTTAAGGTAGCTTATTGTTTAGGTAATTATCTAAACTTTTTTATAAAAATAAATAATTTTAAAAATTGTAAAATTTTTTAAAGAATTTTTACAATTGAAAACAAAATTTGATAAAAAAAAACACCATTTTCTTAGTTCCACATTTGAACCGGTCTCCTACCCTTAGTGAAATAAATTTTCTCTTGCATTTAACTTTATATAATATTATGGACTCAGACCTTTCAGTAAACTATAAACAAGCTATAGGTTTGGTAGCAGTTTTTTTGAAAAATTCGAAAATTATTACACCAGCATGAAAGAAAAAAAAACATCTTTAATAAGACATTTTTTCATAAAGCTCCAAAGTAGCTCAAATTTTAGACCTGTTGGACTTATTATGTATCATTGCTTAGCTAATGGTGTGAATTTTATTATAACAAAAAAATTGTTTAAAAATTGTTTGACATTTTAAAAAAATGTCTACCTTCAAAAGCAACAAAAGCAAAATACATTAAAAATAGGTCTATCCCCAAATCCTTAGTTTGATAGAAACTTTTGCCCGCTGTGAAGAACTTTTTGAATTACATTTTCCTTTATCTAATATTACAATCTTAGACCTTTCAAAAAACTATGAAAAAGCAATAGGTTTGGCAAAAAAAACTTTTTCAAAAAGTCAGAAAATATTACACCAGCATGAAAGAAAAAAATTTCTTTTAAGACACTTTTTCATAAACGTCCAATATAGGTTATAAATTAGACCCATTGGTCTTATTATATACCATTGTTTAGCTAATGGTGTAAACTTTAGTATAAGAAAAAAATTATTTAAAAATTATTCAACATTTTAAAGAATTTCTACCTTCAAAAGCAAAATTTATTAAAAATGTGTTTTTTCTCAAATCCTAAAGTTTGATGGAAACTATTGGCCACTGTGAAGAACTTTATGGATTACATTTTCCTTTATCTAATATTATGATCTGAGAACTTTCAGAAAACCATAAACAAGCAAAAGGTTTGCTAAGAAACTTTTAGAAAAAAAAAAACTGAAAAATATTTCACCAGAATTTAAAAAACAAATTTTTTTTGGTATAAACATTTTCAAAAAGCTACAAAGTATGTTAAAACTTAAACCAATTGGACTTTTTAGGTATCATTATTTAGGTAATCACCTAAATTTGTTGGTAACGATAAAATTATTTTAAAAATTTGAAATTTTTTTAAGATTTTTTACATTGAAAAAAAAAAAAAAAAAAATTCCATTGAGTTTCTTCTAAGTCAGGGAATACCAAATGGAAATGGAATTTAAAATGGCTTTGGTAGTACACAAGGGAAAAGAAGGTATATGAACCCAGGTTAGGGCTGCAAACTTTTACTCCTAGCTGAACTATTATAATCTTCATAGAGAATTGAGAAATGGTTACCTAGTCTATAATGGTTACGAAAGTCTTTATGCTATAACGAATTGATGCAACTGCCTTGGCAGTAATTGAGAGAAAAGTTTTGGTCAATATTTTCAATCCAATGAATTGCATAAACTATTCAACGAAATGAACGTTGTTTAACACACAAAAATCCAGCAGTTATGTTAGCTTTGCAATATCGCTCTGGTTCAAGAGAATGTTCCAGTCAAACAAGTGTTTTATACAAGAAACAATAGATGTAGGGGTAGAGGACCATCTTATTTGCTTTGGAAGTACAAAATCAAGGGTTCTCTATCACCCTCGTCAGAAATCCTAAGACTGGCCGGCATTCGACAAAGAGGTTATCAAGTCAATTAGTAGAGAACGACCTTATTTGCATTGGAAGTATCAAAATAAGAATTGAATATCAGAGATTGCAAGGTTGGCAATAGACGAATAGTGAGTCAAGACAGCATTCTTGTCGCATTCATCGACTTAATACGATGGCAATAGAAGCAGTTCCCTATATAGACAACCAGTGATCTCATTTCCCTTTTTCCTGCCACGTATTTCCTTCCAGTGTAAGTGTGTATACGTTCTTCACGTAACAGTCATGATGATGAGCCAGCACTTTAGAATTTAAAAAACGAACAAATAATGAAAACAGATAAAAAGGAAGAAAGAGGAGAACGCAAACAAGCCAACTGAAACTAAAAACTTTTCAAGTGTCGTCCACTTTTGTTTTGCCAACACCAAAGAGTGGCTTGTAAACTGGCTGACGACGACCGAACCATCCATCCAACTAACCAACCAAATGTAACACAGTGCTACACAGGAGAGAAAATGTAATAGAAGAGGGAAAAAAAAGTGGAAAAAATTTCAATTTTTTAACCACAACTGTCGTGAGTAAGTACTTTTGCTGCTGCTAGGCTAGCTTGAGAAGTACGTACCACCACCACTAGATGTTTTGTTATGGAGTTTTTCCTCTATTTTATGGATGGTTTACTAGCAACAGTTGGCGACCAGTCAGCCATACAACAGGCCATCGTCTTTATCATCAGCAGCAGCAGCAATTTTTCCATTTTCTTTGTCATTAAACTTTGAAAATGTAAACCGATCGCTTGAATTCCTTTTTGTTTCTTTTTGCTCTCACATCTCGTGTTGCCAGGGTTTATTGCATTTCCGCTTTTGTTATCCACTCGGGTTCTATTTATTTTGATTTAATTCTAATTGATGATAGTAAAGGAATTGTTCGGAACCGTTTGACTTTTGTAAGTCATCTTTGCATTGTTGACCATGCTTGAATTGCCATGCAAAAGAATTCGAAGGGCACACCCACATCCTATACTCCAATTAGTTCTAACGGCTTTGTCAAGAGAAATAGAGGGTTACTCTCTAGAAGACCCTAGATTATATGGAAAGGCATGGCAATGAGGTGATGAATTTGCAAAATCGGGAAAGACACGGCAATGAGCACATGAGTTTGCAAAATCGGGAAAGGCTAATTGAGGTACGATACATGCGCCAACAAGCTACAGACGACATTAGGTAACATAGGAAGGGCTTAACTTTTGCCCAGTGAAAACAGTCAATAATTTGAACACACTCCATACAAACTGTAGATTATAAGCGATCTAGAAAGGTTCCCCTATTAAAGTTTCAAATGGAAGAGTAGAGGACACAAAGTTCAAACCGATTACCTAGTATATCAGAGCCTTTCATTGACCGTCATTGTTTCATCGCTCTCCCAAACAGTGACCAGTAACCCATTTCTCTGGGAATTGTTGCTTATGCCACTATAGAGCGGCTTTAATGATCATAAATCGGGTATATCTGCTTGCTACAGGTACAGGTAAGTTTCCCGGCTCGTCTTCCTTGTGCTGTAGTTTTTGAAAAGCGAAAAAATGAGAATGGAAATCCAGCATTCGATCAATCCCCAACGAATTGGCATGATTTTGTATCCCCCTGACAGAATCATTATTGGTAGTCGGTTAATGAATTGTATGATAACTAGATACCCCGATTAATCGGTTATTTGACCACGTTCAATCACCAGAGCCCTACATGCTTCACAGTGAAACCTTCTGAAGAATTTGCCCGAAACAATTCTGTGTTTATGCCACAGTTTAAAATACTCCAAAAATAATTACCGTGATGGTGCAGAAAATTTTGGCAACATAAAAAAAAAGATCCAAAGCCCTCGAGGAGGTTTTAAATTCCATTTGCTGGAGAAAAGTTAAATGACCAGCCAACAATTGTTTGGCAAAATTCTATTAAAGTAGCCCCCCCCCCCCCTTTTTTTAAATTAGCCTAAGCTGACCTAATTTTTGAAACACTAAACACACGTCATTTCTTTTGTTACCTTCACAGTGACCCACTAATGTCATGAAAGATAAAATAAGCAGCCCCGAAGGAAAAAAAAAACGTTCTTTTCAAGTACTTTTTGTTTTTCTATAACTTGACTTGAAGAGAATTTACATGAGCATTAAAAACAACAACAACAACAATATGAAAACAATTTGGCTATAAATTCAGCAGCGTTTTAATATACAATCGATCAATCAATCAATCAATTGTTGCTGTTGCTATTCAACCATAAAAAAAAACAACAACAGACTCAGACAGAGGAGACTGTCCTCTTCTAATAACTCTTTTACCAATGCCAGCCATAGCAACTTTAGCAGCCATCCATGGCCAGCATTTCTGGCAAACACCAAAGGCCCCTTAGTATTCTTCTTAATGTGCAGACAACACAGTGGAAAACCTTATGGCCACCAACCATTTCTTGTGCTGCTGCTTCTGTTGCTTCTTTTTGGGATTTTATCGCGTCGCTTTTAAACTAAAGCCGAAGCTGTTGATGATGTTTTGATGCTGCCTGCTATTTTATATTGTTTTTGTATTCCAATTGACAGTTTCCCACAAAACGAATACTTTTTGGACCTTAAAAAAAAAAAAGGAAAGATAAACAGCATCAACAACAACTGAGACAAAAAAGAAAAACGGACCATATGTTGCCACTTTAAATGAGTGGCTGCCAGAGTAAATGTTTTGCCAAAACATTTCATACACTGAGAAAAAAAAAAAGAATTGAAATTGAAATCTATTTGGGACACCTACTGGGCCTATAGTATAATGACAAGCTAAGGATGAATCTATGATTGAATAAACCAAAGATCGAATCGGGTATTCAGGTCCATTGGAAACACCTATAGGTGACTGTACAGTAACATTAATGGAACATTGTTTACCCAAAAGTTCTAAAAGTTCAAAACGGCTCTTCCAGAAATGCCCCACATTGTCTGTTCCTCTGGGTTTCTTTCAAACTCAATGGAACTGGAGGTGGAGGTATATTTGCTTTGCAGTGCTTAAGGATTGCAGTGTCTAAAAGGCAGGATTCTTGATTATATAGGCAGCTATGCTGATTAAAGGCAATATCTACTGGGGAGTTAGTCTTATTTACTTACTTAATTAATCATTACAATCCTTTTAGCCTGGATTACGACCTAATTTCTGACATCATCCACGAGAGATAGGGCAGGACCAAGACTTTAACGTCGACGCTAAAGAGAAGAGTTTTGAGAAACTACTTTTCTTGGCAATTTTTTTTTAATGAACTCTCAGAGTCGTTGATAGAAGACTGCTAATATTTTTATACATACACAGGCCCACAAAAGTATACATACGATTAACAAATTTCACAAATTTCTGAACCAATGCAAAGGAGCGTCTTAAAATCGAGGAAAGTTGTTAGACAATTACAAAGATTTTCAAAGAAAACGGATTGATTAAAAAATTTCTGAAGTTTGTAAACCGTATGTATACTTTTGTGGGTCTGTGCAGGCCAATGCAAACATAACATAATGGCCATTACAACCCTTCAGTCAGGATACGACCTAGCTTCTCACACCACTCATGTACGTTAATTTTATACATGAGTGGCGGGCCCTACAGTTTAAAGTCGACAGAATTTTTTGAGAAGCTTTTCATGGCAATTTTTACTCTCAGAGTTTTTGCCAGAAATCTGCTGAGAGGAAGTCGCCGAAGAAATATTTTTCGTTTTGATGTCTGACCTGAGATTCGAACCCGGGCCTTTCGTCTATTAAGCCAACACACTACCCACTAGACCACGGCAACTTCAATGCAATGAGACCAATGCAAAAGTCTGTCTTAAAATCAAGGAAAGTTAATTATAAAGAAAATTATAAAGATTTTCAACGAAAAAATTTTTAACCGTATGTATACTTTTGTGGTTGAGTGTATTTCATTTTGTTAGAATGTCTGGGTTTTGAACCACGATTAAAACTATTAAAAATTATAAGGCAAACCCCTGCATATTTGTTCTGTTTTGTGGTTAGACTTTGTCGCCCAAAGTCTACACAACAACTGAAGAGTTCATGGCATTAAACTTGATTTAAATTTCTTTGCGTGTAATTCAAGGCACACAACACAACACAACACAAGCAATAGGCTGTAGTGGTATCTCAGCTCAACACTACAAAACAGTGTAGCAGAGAGAAAAAGAAAGAGAGTCAGAGATGGAGTAGAAAAAGCAACACACACATAAATATGTCAACCTGTCAAAAAATTGCCAAATGCCAACCTAACAAGATGAAAATAAAGAATTAAATAAATAACAACAATAACAATAAAAACAATATTTTACAAAAACAAAAAAAAAAAACTCAAACGTTTAATATTGTGTTTAAATAAGAAACTTAATAAGTGCGTATGAACACACACACAAACATACATACAAGCCTTCATGCATATGAATAGAGAAAGATAATCAATACAACAATAATAATAAATTGCTAACAAAAAAAATCCCACCACAAACACACACATACACACATCCATTGATTTCTAAATTATAAAGTAAAATGTCCAGTTAATTAGGCTCTGAGTGTAATATAAATAAACATGAGAGTGTGAGAACATGAAATTGTCCATTATTCACCGTTTTTCGTACAATTTATAATGCAAGCGTTAGGCGTTAAGCGACAGGCGATTTTTTCATAAGGTAATGTGAAGAGGAAAAATATAAATTCAAAAAAATTTATGCATAAATAATGATTTCTTTAAACTTTTTTATTTGTATGGATTCATTAGAATGTTTGGTCATAAATTATAACACAATATATGTATAAAAAAAAATAACGAAAAACCTTTCTCTTAGCCTAAAGGGATTTGCAAAAATTTAGAATTTTAAATTTCAAGTCCATAACCTCTTTTTTCATGCTTTAAAAAGTATTTTGCATTGCAAAAGAAAAAAAGAAAAAAATAAATCAAATAAAACTACTGAAAAAAGCTTTAAAACTAAACATGAATTATTTTCTTAAAAAAAAACCTTAAAAAAAACTTCATGTTGCATGCTTTTCCTGCTTTATTTTAAGCATTTTTGGCTAATAAATCTTTCATTTACACACGATTCTTTAAAACATCTTTAGCCAGCCAGCCAGCGAGCGATTCATTTAAAGCAGCAATACCTTGCTCGTCCATGACCTTCTTCTAGCTTACCTTACCTCGTTACATGTTAATGTAGAGAGGAGTTACCACCAACTAAAGGTTTTCAGCTAATGGGGGAAGGAAAAAAAGCACACAAAAAATGAAAAAGAAAATCTCTAAGGCACGATTTTGAACTTCTAAAATGGCCAAAAAAAAAAAAACAAGAAAGAAAAAATTGCATTTCTAATGGTAACTTTTTCCTTATCTTCTTTCAATTTTTCTAACAACAACAAGGGAAATTGAGATGACAATAGATTTTACTTCTTTTTTAACAAATTCATTAAACAATATAAACTAACTTTTGGGTTTTTAAATTCTTTTTAATACTTTTTAAACGAAAATGCTTATGTTTTCCTTGTCATTTTACGTAAAGTTTTTTTGTGTTTAAAAAATTAAAGAATGAGATAAAAGATGTGCTTTTTAGGTTATATTTGTGGAAACATTTTGCTCAAACAACTTGCTTAAGTATGCTTTAAGACAAGCATTTGCATGCCTAGGGAATGTTTTCATTTTCTGTGGTATTTTTATTTTTTTCTAAATTAAATTGTTGCTTTAAAATTTTTTAATTTTATTTACTTGAAAACAAATCTATTTTAACCCCTTTCCAACTACCCACCCAGTATTTCCCTTTAAGAAATGTAAACAAATACAAAATTTCGTATAAACACCCTTTAACACCAGTGAGTTTCTATTTTGCTTTAATGTGCATGGTAAGAGAGGGAGAGAGACAGAGAGCTAGGGTACGAGTGAGAGTTCGTTGAAATTCAACTTCTTTAATTGTTGTTGTTCTTAATTTTCAATAATCATGGATGCTACTTAGTATTCTTCTTGTACGATTGATTGTAGCTGTTGCAGCAATGTTACAATTCTCTTCGTTTTTTAGATCGTTGAATTGAGAGCAACAAGAAATATGCGAGTACAAATGCTTATGCATGCAGTTGTATGTATACCTATTACATATTTTCTTATTGTTAGTTGGTTTGGTGGATTTAATTGTTTGTTGACTAATTTCAATAACGATGGACAAGCTTCGGTTCGTAGAAGTCGTGTGTTGAGGTTGCTGTTGTTGTTCTTTCGGTGAGTTAAATTCTCTTCTTTTTTTTAATAGGGTTTTTATTACTTTTGTATGTTTTGTAGGTGGTGGATTATTACAATTTTTTGTTTGCTTATATGTTTGTTGTTGCTATTTGATTTTCAAATGCATGGCCATTGAAATCTGTCTCTCTCAATGAAATTTCTAGAAACAATTGCAGTAACAACAACAACAGATTATAGAAATGTAGATTTAATTGTATGTTGACGAAATTTAATAACGATGGACAAACTTCGTTTCGTATAAGTCGTGTGTTAAGGTTGTTGTTGTTGTTTGTAAAGGTTCTTTCGGTGAGTTTAAATTCTCTTCTTTTTTTTTGGTAGGCTTTTTATTGTTTTTGTTTGTTTTGTAGGTGGTGGATTATTAAAAATTTTTTGTTTGCATATATATTTGTTGTTGCTATTTGGATTTCAAATGCATGGCCATTGAAATCTGTCTCTCTCTCAATGAAATTTCTAGAAACGATTGCGGCAACAACAAAAGAAAATTATAGAAATTATCATGTGATCCACATGAGTAAAAAAAAATTGTTCAAGGGTTTATTGCTTAAAGAGGGGAGAGGGTAATATGTTTCTTGCTGTTGTTGTTGTTGTTTGGATTACAAACAAGTGAAATTTCTAGAAACCATTAAAGTAGCAACAACAAAAAGTCTTAGAAATTATTGTAATCCACGTAATAAGAAAAATTATGAAAAGAGAACCAAAGGCTTTAGAAGGGTTTTTGGGGGTGTGTAAACTTTATTTCTTGTTTGTTTGTTGTTGCTGTGTGGATTTCAAATAGGAATACCGTTTTCTTATAGAAAATTCTAGAAACTATTGTGATCCACATAATGGATAGAGAAATTATAAAAAGTAGAGGTTATTTAAAGGTTATTTGCAATGTTTAAGAATATGTAAAAAGGATTTTTGTTATACAATATTGAATTGAAATTATAATTTTAATAGAATTATAATAAATACCTGTTGTTTTTTCAAGCTGTATGCAGTTTTCGTTGAGTGTAACACTTTTATTTCATATTCCAGCATTCTATTTGCAATTTTCAATTTTTTTTCACACCTGACCCTGGCTTTTTTTTTACGATTTATGAGACATTTTTTCTTATTTTCTATGCTAAAATATAAGCATATTTTATATTACACTATTAACACCATTAAAGAAAAACATATTTTTCACAGATTTCATAGCAAAAACAACAATAAAAACAATGGAAAACAATTGACATTTCAATAGGCAATAACAAGCTGCACAAACAATAGCACAAACAAAAAAAAAAACCTCCACAAAATAAATTAAAAGCACACACAAGACAATATGCATCACCGTCATAAATAAAACACGCACTAAATTGCACTTCCACACATTACAATGCATAAAGCCCGACAAACACACCACACAAAAACCAAAGCAAGAGGTCATCAAAAGAGCATAATAAAGAAGAGATGTGTATACACACATTTGAACATGCATAAGCAAGCTTGAAAAAAAAACAACAAAGAAGCAACATACTAAATTGAAAACAAAAACAACTCAAAAAAACTGTAACACAACTTGTTATACGAAAAGAAAAACAACAAAACTTCTCTCTTTACTCCAAAAACTGTAAAAAAATATACCTACTCACCTCACCACTCTACCAACCAAACAAAACAACAACACACAACTACATAAAGAAACATGATTTTGCAAAATCGTATACAAGTGTTTAAGCATAAAGTTTGTTCGTTGGTATCAGCATATTTATTCGTAAAAAACTTTAACAACAACAACAGCAATAACAACGAGAACTACATACCGATAGTTATGCATTGAAATCGTTATAAACTCGTTGAAAACAAAATAATCAACAACGAAATAAAACAAGAGAAAAAAAAAACAGCAGCAGCAACAACAACAACAACATATTCTTGATCTAGATCAGGAAGGAAATCAAGAGTCGTTTTTAATTGATTAACTGCTTAATGCTTCAAAAAAAAAAAAAAGTAATAAAAAATAAAATAAAAAAAAGTAATAAAAAATAAAATAAAAAGAAGAAGAAGCAAAACTGTTTTAATGAACAGAGACACATGCAAGAGAGTGTGTGAAAAGTAAAGGAGAAAGAGTAGGAGAGGGAATGCAAAACTTTAAAGTTTAAACGCATTGTAGTGTATAACAGTTGTAAAGGCCTAGGAAAAGAAAAAGTGTTGCGCTCGTGTTGAAAAATAGCCCGAATAAAGTACTTTTTTTGGTTCCAAAAGTGAGTTTTTACTACTTTTTATATTTTTTTTTAATAAAAAAATGAATTATTCTTGGATTATTTTAACAATTTATTTATTTTATTTATAAATTTTGATTTAATTTTTAAATATTTAATATTGTAAATAAATTGTTTACATTATTGTTGTTTGTGTATCTTGTTTGCAGCTGTTTATCCGCTCATCTTTTTTTATACTGCATTTCAGCATTTTGTTGTTGGTTGTTTACAACTTTTCTGTCCGCTGCACTTTCTTGTTGTCTGTTTACCTTTTTATATCTTATAAATTTTTTTATACTGATGTTGTTGCTATTATTTTGTGTGTTTATTCATTGATCCTGTAAACAAGTCCATTAATTGTGTTGCTATATTTTTTTTTTACTTATTCGTTGCTCATGTGAATTTCTATTTTCCTTATTTATGGACGGACGCGAAGGCAAAAAAATACTGTGAATGGTTCTAAGCAGGAAGTCAAATTCTAAAAACTTAACTTAACAGTCACGCGTCATTTAAAATAATCATCAAATGGATGATGGGTGATGGGCTTTACAAAAAAACAAAAAACCATGAGAAGGAGATTTGGAAATAAGAATGGGAATCAGAATAACAGGATAATTTTTTTGTTGTTTGTTTTGTTTTGTTTACATTGGTTTGGCGGGACTGGGACTAAATGCCTGGCCTGCCTAACTAACTGAGTGTGACTGAATGTGTGTAGCTTTCCATGATGGTTTCGTGTGTTGTTCATTGCTGGTATTTTTTTACGCGCAATTTCTAGTTTTTAGATGATGATGAGGATGCCAGCCGATTATGACGATGATGGTGCCATTGCCATTGCCATTGCCATGGTGATGGCAAATTTTTCGTTGTGGCACAACTTAAACGACGACCAGAAAGGGAAAATAACCGTTGGCTTATATATTGCGGTACATTTTGATTACGTTACGGAATTGAAAATAAAATGGCAATAACAACACTAACAACAACAACAACATCAGCAACAACAACAAACATTATTAACAGTAATAACCAGCCATCACTGACTGTTAAAAAGAGTCTTGTTTTGCGTGATTTTTTTCTTCTTCTTTTTTTTTTCTTTCCAATTTTTCTCGTTTCTTTATGCAGCTTAAACGAAAAAGAAGAAGAAGAATTAGATATGTCTGGTACTGTGGTGGTTCTGAAAAGATTAGAATCCACCATTCAAAAAAAAAAAGAAAATAAACGTTGGACCTCTAACTCAGGCCATGACAAGAAAGAAGATGAACAACAACAACAACAACAACAACGAGAACATCTTTTACAATAAAAACTTGCTTTATTACCTGTTTTTTGTTGCTTTAAGTGGGGGATTACAACCAAAACTCTCAACTCGTCGTCGTAATCATCATCATCCAAGCCAACTATTCCAGCCAATAGTTTAAAAATGTGATTGTGATTGCATAAGTTTTTTTATATTTTCTCTTTTTTTTTTCTTTAACAAAATATTACGGTACAATACCAACTAACGTTAACCTGGCTTATAGACAAGACTTGTTCTTGGGAAAACAAAAAAAGAACAACAAAAAATCTTTAAAAATAAGCCCCCAAGATAAGGAAATACAACTTTATTTAACGATGTTCAATACATGGCCCCTCTCCCCCCCCCCCCCCCCCCTCCACTTTCCCCATATGTCCAACAAGTCATAAGATCTTCTGTAATCCTTTAAGCCAAAAAAAGATGGACAAGAAACAGAAACAGTTGTAAAGGAGGACCAAAATTTGTAATCAGAAAACATTGGTTTTTTGTGAACGCATCTAAGCATAAATAATTGAAATGTATTTGGGAAACCTGTGTATGAGGAGTGTGTCCATTTAAAAAGTAAAGAAAATAAAAAAAAGGTACTTTCCTGAATGTGTAACTAGCAAAGACAAAAACCAAAAAAATTTAACAAAGCTAATGTTAAAGTTAGCAAAGCAATGTTAGGTTAGGTTAGGTTAGAGGACGTGTACTTGTCAACTCTGACAAGTACAATACTCGGTGGTGGCTTTGACCCATTGTAACATTGCAACAACATGAGTATAAACAAAAAATATAGCAACACAAATAATGGACTTGTTTACAGGATCAATGAATAAACACAAAATAATAGCAACAACATCAGTATAAACAAAAAATTTATAAGAGATAAAAAAAAGTAAACAGACAACAACAAAGTGCAGCGGACAGAGAAGTTGTAAACAACCAACAACAAAATGCTGAAATGCAGTATAAAAAAAGATAGAGCGGATAAACAGCTGCAAACAAGATACACAAACAACAATAATGAAAACAATTTGTTTACATTTTTAGATACTTCAGGAAGGTTGTCATCCTTTTTCGAGCGTATGTATTAAACTATTGATCCAGCGATATAAAAAGCAAGACAACGGCAGGCAACGGCGATTCAATGAAAATTCAGTCAGTCGTGTGTGAAAACGACAAGTGAAATTCAGTAAGAATTCAGTCAGACACGTTGTGTGTAAAGAGGATAATTGCGGTGTTGCTTACAAAAAGGTTGTATAAGCAGAGAGGAACAACGAATACTTGTTATTGCGTAAGCGCGCGGAGAATTGTGAAAGAAGGATAACAATATCTAAAGGTGGCACACGGGGATTACGCAAACCATAAAGAATTGATCTGAAATTGATCTGAATTCATATTTTTAAGGTTTATAAAAAAAGATAAAAACTTAACAATATTTTTCCTAGAGGATATTTTTCTTAAAATGTACTTTTCTCCCCAATAGTACTTGTCTTAAAAGGTCCTTTTTGTTAAAGCTACATTTCCATAAAAGTACTTTTCTTAAAGAGTACCTTGTGAAACATACTTTTCTGAAGAGGTACTTTTCTTATAAGGAGTATTTATTTATAGCTACTTATCTCGATAGGCACTTTTTTAAAAGGTACTTTTCACAATAGTTACTGATCTTAAAGTGCACTTTTCTCAAAGGTACTTTTACTTAAAGTAATGTTTAATGAAAGATGCCTGTTAAACGGTACTTTAAGGTCCATTATTACAATTTAACGTTAACTAAAGGGAGAATTTTAACGGGGAGAACAATTGTTTTTCCATTATTATGTGTACCGAATAATTTAGAAGTAGGCGTTAATCTAAAGGAAATATCATTCCATTTTTAACTTTTAAAGTCTATTTTAACTTTGAACTTTTGCCATGTTATTTATATTATTTTCAATATGGCAACTTCAAATATAAACAAGAAAAATAAACGTTAAAATATTTTAAAGTTTTTCAAATTAAAATGGATATTGGCATCTTCCCTAACATATAACTTTTGTAAGCAAATAAAAAGTGCGTTTTTAAACCACTTGTTTAATTAACAATGCTATCGACATTGCTCGGACACTACTGTACTTTTGAAAAAGTTAATTTTATTTTATCTATAGGTTGTAATAACAAAAAAAGTTAAAGTTGATTTTAAAGTTCACTTTAGTTAAAGTTACCTTTAACTAAACCCAAATTTTAACGGCAAGGGTCATTATTACAACTTGACGTTAACTAAAATGAGGATTTTATGGGGCAAATAAATTGTTTTTCATTAGTATGAGTCCATATAAGATAAAAGTGAGCGTTAAGCTAAAGGGAGGATGATCATCCTACCGGTAACTTTTAAAGTTAAATTATTGTTTGAACGTGGCATATTACATGTTTTTTTTTCAATATGGCAACTTCAAATACGAATATAAACAAAGTGAGCAAATAGAACAAAAAAAGATGAAGACTGTCGTTGCCATTGCGTTAATTGAGCAGTTTTATCGATTTTTCTCTGGCACTGCCATATTTTTAGCAAAAGTTAACTTTATATTATTTGTAGGCTGTAAAAACGAAAAAAAAAGTTAAAGGTGACTTTAACGTTCACTTTAGCTAAAGTTACCTTTAACTAAACCCAAACTTTAACGGCAAGGGTCATTATAACAACTTGACGTTAACTAAAGCGGAGGATTTTAACGGGCAAATAAATTGTTTTTCATTATTATGAGTACCCAATAAGATAGAAGGGAGTGTTAAGCCTTTAACTTTTAAAGTTAAATTATTGTTTGAACGTGGCATATTACATGATTTTTTTTCAATATGGCAACTTAAAATACGAATATAAATAAAGTGAGCAAATACTACAAAAAAAGAAGATGCCCGTCATTGCCACTGCGATAATTGAGCAGTTTTATAGACTTTGCTCCGGCTCTGCATTAGTTTTGGAAAAAGTTAACTGTATTTTATTTGTAAGCTGTAAAAACGAAAAGAAATTAAAGTTGATTTTAAAGTTCACTTTAGTTAAAGTTACCTTTAACTAAACTCAACTTTAACGGCAAGTTTCTTATTTAAAAGAAAATGTCTATTGCTGGGGGAAAAAAAAGAAGCAAAGGTTTAGGTCCCGTCCCTTAGTTTCCCCTAAGCGTAAAGCAAAGCTTTCTAAATTTGCTGTTTTGAGTTAAAAAAAACCGTGATTGTCAATTTCAAATTTCTTATCTTTCAGGGCCACTAACGTTAAACGTTAGTTAGTTAACCTTTAGACCTTCTTACTGATCTTGTCATTTAGAATTTAATTTCTGTTTTTTTTTCTAGCTTTTACGTAATCTGACAACTTTAATCATTTATTTTTAAAACGTGTTTAATTAAAACAAATTTATGCAGCAGAAAATAAAGAAAAAAAAAATTAATAAAAATTTTATTATGAAATCACTTTAAAACGAACTTTAAAAACCTAACTTCCCCCTTTAAAAACTTAAATTTAATGAAACACAATAAAAGAAGAAAGAAAACCACTCAACAAGGACACATCAAGACAACAACAACAACAACAACAATACAATTCAACCCAAGTTGAAACAACAAAAAATCGAACAGTTAACGCCAAAAGCGTTAACGATAAGCAATTAAGCTTAGCCAGCGAGGCATGTTAAGTGAGGGAGTAAGGTGGTGGAGGAGGAGGAAAAGGAGGAGAATGAAAAAAAATAAACCAAAAATGACCATAAATGAGTTGAAGTTTTAATAATGAAAAGCGTAACAAAAGACAAGACAACACACAAGGCACACTTGACCATAGAATTTGAAAATAAAAAAACGGAAACACCGAGGCCCAGTATAACGGCCTTAATCCGGTTTTTTTATGTTTTTTTTTTAAAGTTCATTTAAAAATAAAAAAACTTTGATTGTGTTTGAAGTTATCTTCGGTAAATTGATAATCCAAGACACAAACCATACATACATTTTATTAGCGCCACCTTTAACGTTTACAAAGCAAAATTTTTGTCGGTTACAAATATTTCCCATACCACCGCATCAAATTTAATGAATGATATATCATTTTAGAGCTTATATCTAACACTAATGGCGAAAAATAATTAGAAGTTGAAAAATGAATATTTTCAAGAAGTCGACCTAAATATGTTTATGGATCCTTCTACTATAGCTTCTCTACAGTCTAGGTTGAATCAAGTTTTAAATGCATTAAGTTCTTAAGCTCTCTAGTTCAATAGAAGGTCGTAGAGAGAAGCCATTTGGGTGTAACAAATCCACATATATGTATATTATTTCTAAAGCACATTTTTGCAAATATCTCCCATACCACCGCATCAAATTTAATGAACGATATCTCATTTTAAAGCTTATATCTCACACTAATGGCGAAAAATAATTAGAAATTGAAAAATTAATATTTTCATTGATAAAAATTATATTTTTTATATAGAACTGCATAATAATACTGTAGTCATTGTGATTATATGTTACAAAAGTGACAACTAACGGTGCGAAATATTCGGACGGGTCATCTAGTTTGCCTTTAACAAAGCACTGTGTCCCTAATAAAACCCAATAAGTAGTATTTCTTAACTAATTTTGGAACTTAAGATATCGGGCTTCAAATATTGCGTATGTTAACAGTGTCTGGATAGGATGATGGAAGCCCGATATCTCAAGTTGCAAAATTATTTGGGAAATACCATTTATTGGGGGTTTTATTAGGGACACCTTTGGCTACAATTTGTATATAGTGGGGGATATAGGCAGCAAGTCCTATGTTCCCACAATATCGATCTGATACATTTTTTTGTTGAAGTTTTGGAACATTCCTTTCAGTACGACTTGGTACTCATTGGCCCCATACATACATAATTGGCCATTACAACCCTTCAGTCAGGATTACGACCTAGCTTCTCACACCACTTGTGTTGTGTGCGTTAATTTTATACATGTGTGGCGGGGGACCTACATTTTAAAGTCGGCTCCGAACGACAGATTTTTGAGAAGCTTTTCAATGCAATTTTTACTCACAGAGTCTTTGCCAGAAATCTGCTGAGAGGAAGTCGCCGAAGAAATATTTTTCGTTTTGATGTCTTACCTGGGATTCGAACCCGGGCCTTTTGTCTAATAAGCCAACACACTACCCACTAGACAACGGCGACTTCTATTCCCTAAAATTAGCTTCTAAGCAAGTGACCTTGTTCAGTTGAATACTGTTAAACTGTTAACAGTGCTCTGTTAAAGGCTAATTTTGTTCTGTTAACGTTAAAGGTGGCGCTGCTAAAATTTATGGTTTGCGTCTTGGATTTTCAAATTCGAATTTATCTTTACAACACATAAACTTTGTTCATCTTTTTTTAAAAATTTTTTTTAAACAATTTAACCTCGTTTCTAGAGTGTCAGGTGTACTGTACACATGTGTCATACTGCCATACTTTAATGGCGTTAATAAATATGACTAAGAATTTAAAATTTTTACTTTTTTTCTGCTTTTTTTTGGTGCAAAACAACAAAAGACAAAAAGAAATCAAAAATTATTCTAAATATTCTCTCTAGATAAGCTGCTGTACGACAACAACAACAGCACTGTTCTGATCAATTTTAACATGTTTCAGAAAACAACAACAATAACAACAATACACAATAACAATAACCGTGTAATATTTGCAACAACAGAAAATAAAATGACTAATGAATGGCTGGCCCTCTGCTGATTCAATATGAAATAAAAAAAAACAAAAAATGATTCAATTTTTGGAACAAAATCTTGTCATATTTGTTCACAATAAAAAAAAAAAATACGAATTCAACTGACCGACCGACCACCCATTATTTGAATATTGAAAGAATATGACAAGAAAATTTCAAGCGCAAATAAAAAACAAAGAAAAAGTGTGAGTAAATAATGAGTAATTTTAAGATTTCAAGTGGATATTCAAACCAAAATGAGTAAGACGGAAAATGAACAGTCCAAACTATCTGATGTCCACCAAGTCCAAGAGTGTCCACAATGCATTCCAAAGAACTCACTGTTTTTGGTGTGAATTCTGGGATGGCGGGGCGTAATCGGTCCATAGTTCTTTCACAATAATGTTGGGGCCAGGCTGTCACTGCCAACGACAAGCACTAAAGGTTGATGATTCCCAATTTCTTCTGAACATTAACGGCTTATGGTTTCAACAGGACAACGCTAAGTGACCCACAACTCGTGCCGCATTGCAAGAAATCCAAGAGCGTCCAATGCATTCCGTAAAAGTCACAATTTGGTGTGGATTTTTGGTTGGCCGGGCCATGGGTACATATTTCTTTAAGGACAACATTGGCGTTGTCAACGGGAAGCACGAAGGGACGATAAAAACCAACATCTTTGGGCCTGAACCGAATGATCTGGACACCACCAACATGTGGTTTCAACTGTAGGAAGCTGCATGCGACACATCTCATGCCATTTTAAATATTCTACACGAGAAACTTTCTGGCATGGCCATCTGACTGGGAGAAGATGGGAACTGTTCACCGATATCGTGAGCTTTGACCAAGTTAGACATCATCGTATAAAGTTTTCCTAAGTACCAGGTGTCTGCAAAGAAGCCACAAACTACAGCGTGTACTCTAAATCAACTCCACTCCATGCCATCAATCAAATTCAATGTAATTTATATGCCAGATTGATTGAAATTGTAATAACGAAAAGAAATTAAAGTTGATTTTAAAGTTCACTTTAGCTAAAGTTACCTTTAACTAAACTTTAACTTATAATAATGGACCTAATTGAAAATAGCTTTAATTATAGTAAATTAAGTATATTAAATCATACATTAGGATCCATCCGTGCTTAAACCAAGTTAAAACTTTAAATTTGGTTTAATATTGGTTTAATCCTGGTTTAAAATAAATTATGTTTTATATTAGGATCTACGCGTTGCTTAAAGCAAGTTAAAGCTTTAAATTGGGTTTAATATCGGTTTAATCCTGGTTTAATGTGAATTAAATCATACATTAGATTATAATCATGGCTTAAACAAAGTTAAAGCCTTAAATTTAGTTTAATCTTGGTTTACAGTAAATTAAGTCATACATTAGGATCCAATCCGTGCTTAAAAAAGTTAAAGCCATAGATTGGGTTTAATCCTGGTTTAAAATAAATAAAGTCTTATATTAGAATCTAAGCGTTGCTCAAAGCAAGTTAAGTATTGTTTTAATCCTGGTTTAAATGAAATTAAGTCATACATTAGGATCTAATCATTGCTTAAATCAAGTTAAAACCTTAAATTTGGTTTAATCCTGGTTTAAAGTAAATTAAGTCTTACATAAGGATTTAATCTGTGCTTAAATCAAGTTAAAGCCTTAAATTGGGTTTAATTTTGGATTAAAATAGGTTCGCTAATTTGTAATCATTAACTCTTAATTTAAAAAAAGATTTGAAATTAATTTTAAGCCAGGTTTTATGTCATCAAAATTCTTTCAAATCGTTTAAAATTGATTTAAAACCGGGTTGGTTCTAGGTTTGTTTTTGATCTTTTTTTAAACTGAAAATTTAATTTTAAGCCGGGTTTCAACAATGCAAACCAAGTTTTTTGTCATCAAAATTCTTTCAAATCGTTTAAAATCAGGTTCTAGGTTTGTTTTCTTTACTCAAAGTGGCAAAGGTTCTTTAAAAAGATTTAAAATTAATTTTAAGCCGGGTTTCAATAATTCAAGCCAAGTTTTTTTTTCATAAAATCGTTTAAAATTTAATTAAACGCGGGTTCTAGATTTGTTTTTTACCTTTTTCTAGACTCAAGGCGATTTAAAATTAATTTTAAGCCGGGTTTTAATAATTCAAACCAAGTTTTTTGTCATCAAAATTCTTTCAAATCGTTTGAAATTGATTTAAACCCGGGTTCTAGGTTTGTGTTCTTTACTCAAAGTGGCAAAAGGTTCTTTAAAAAGATTTAAAATTAATTTTAAGCCGGGTTTTAATAATTCACGCCAAGTTTTTTTCACAAAATCGTTAAAAATTGATTTAAAGTCGGGTTCTAGATTTGTTTTTTACCTTTTTCTAGACTCAAGGCGACTAATCGCGCTTTAAAAAGATTTAAAATTAATTTTAAGCCGGGTTTTAATAATTCAAACCAAGTTTTTTGTCATCAAAATTCTTTCAAATCGCTTAAAATTGATTTAAACATGGGTTCTAGGTTTGTTTTCTTTACCTTTTTTTAGACTCAAGGCGGCTAAACGTTGACGCAGCATTTGTTGGTGGAAAAAAGTGGTGAATTTTTCTTTTTAAATTTTTGTATGAAACTTGAAACTTCTTTTTTTAAATTTTCTTTCTTAATTTTTGTAAATCTTTTGTTAAAAATTTATTTTTTTAATTTTTTTTTATTAAATTTTCTTTCCTTTTTCCTTCTAATAGAACCGCACATACACACACACACATACACACACCCAAGTCACACACCTTTTAATTGTTCAAATGAACTTTTCTTTGCAGGCAGGCAACGGTTGGTGTAACAAAACAAATTTAACCAGTATAGTGTTGTTGTTGTTGCTGTAGTTTTTGGTGGATTTAAAAAAACACGCGCCACTAAAGAAACTTGACGTCTTTTTAAAAAGATGCTTAAAATCAGACTGGACGGCGTTGAAAAACTTCCTGCCTGCCTGCCTGCCACACATTTTCAGTTCAGTTCAGTTGAGTGGTTGGTACGTTCGATCGTTCGTTTGCTGTTCTTCCGTTTGTTGCAGCAGCAGCAGCAACCAGCAACAGAAATTGCATTTCAATTCTGTTTGCAAAAGCAAAAAAGAAAACTGGGATCTGTGTTGGGTTTACAATGGGGAGATGCAATGCATGGCCTGAGAATCTAGAAAAACTCTTGATTTTTTTTTTTTTGTTGTTGCAAGAAGCCAGAGAAGAAAACAAGGGGAAAATAAAGGAAAAACCAAACCAAACCAGCCAACAAATTTTACAGAACTCGTTTAAAAACGGCCTTTATCATCATCAAGCAAGCAAGCCTTACTTAGAAGCCTTTCAACAGAGGCAGTACAAGGAAAAGTAACAGGGAGGAGGGCAGTAAAGTTTTGCAATAACACACACATACACGCACACATACTAGTTTAGAGAAGATCTTAGGCCATGTTTAGAGCCTACAGCACCAACATCATCAATTGCTTGATGATGATCATTAAAACAATCGTAATCGTAATGATGACGACGATGTTGTTGGTAAAAGGAATTGTTTGTTCATGAACTTTAGAAAGAAATTAAGTTGTGAGGTTCGAAGGCAACGTACATTAATCGCAAACAGGCTTCAAACATGTTCGAAAGCGTAAAAGGAGGAGAGGGAGAGGAGAGAGAAACTCAGAGAAACTTTTCTAATCTAAAAACAAAACAAAAAATCCCAATGAAATGATCATGAACTTTAGAAAGAAATTAAGTTGTGCGGTTCGAAACACACACAACACGTATTAACCGCAAACAGGCTTCAAACATGTTCGAAAGCATAAAAGGAGAGAGATTTTTATGTTGTAAGGTAATGTTCATAGAAAATTTATGGGAAACTCAGAGAAACTTCTCTTATCCCGTGATGAAAACTCACATCGTAGGTTCATTCGTTCATTCTCAAGCTGATCACTTTCAGTGGCAACTTTTTGCATTTCAGTTCTTCAATTGAATCTGAAAGGAATTAAAGCTGTTAACGCCTTAAGTGAATTCAGAAGGGCCACCTTATGCCTAAGGAAAAAATAAAAATGAAACCGATTCTAAGCCAGGAAAGTTCATGCTAGAAGCCTGCCTATACTAGGCAGCCGTCGACATCGTGTTGAAGGCTTGATGTCAAAATAGCATCCCTAAATGGAATGTTCAGCGTTGCCGTTGATGTTTTGTTAAGGTCTTAACATTAAAATTGCATCCCCAAGAGGGGTAAAGTGCATTTACAATCTTAAAATTTCCATCAATCAATCATCAATCAATTTGATTGATGGCTTGGAATGGATGATGTTGGCTTTAAGTATCGCAGTAGTTTGTGACTTCTTTGCAGATACCTACTGCTTACGAAAACTTCACACGAAGAAGTTTAACGCGGTCAAGCTCACAATCTCAGTGGCCAGTTCCCAGGTCTTCTTCAAGTAAGATGACCACGCCCCCTCAAATCGCTCGTGTAGAATATTTAATATGGCATGAGATGTACCGCATGCAGCACCCTATTGTTAAAAGCCGAGATCCTGCAATTCAGGCCTAACGATGTTGATGATTCGTGCTTGTTGGTAACAATCTTAAAATCTTAAAATTTCCATCAATCTGACTTATAAATCACATGGAATTTGATTGATGGTGTAGGTAGTGGGGGATTTTAAAACCACGCTGTAGTTTGTGGCTTCTTTGCAGACACCCTGCTGCTTACGAAAACTTCACACGAAGAAGTTTAACGCTGTCAAAGTTCATAAACTCGGTTGTCAGTTCCCTGCTCTTCTCCAAGTAAGATGAACATGCCCCCTCAAATCGCTTGTGCAGAATATTTAATATGGCATGAGATGTGTTGCATGTAGCGCCTTATTGTTGAAAGCCGAGATCATGCAATTCAGGCCCAACAATGTTGATGATTCGTACTTGTTGGTGACAATCTTAAAATTTCCATCAATCTGGCTTATAAATCATATGGAATTTGATTGATGGCATAGGTGGTGGGGATTTTAAATACACGCTGTAGTTTGTGGCTTCTTTGCAAACACCTGCTGCTTACGAAAACTTCACACGAAGAAGTTTAACGCGGTCTAAGCTTATAATCTCAGTGGCCAGTTCCCAGTTCTTCTTCAAGTAAGATGACCATGCCCCCTCAAATCGCTTGTGCAGAATATTTAATGTGGCATGAGATGTGTCGCATGCAGCTTCCTACAGTTGAAACCACATGTTGGTGGTGTCCAGATCATTCAGGCCCAAAGATGCGATTGTGCCTTTGTGCTTCTCGGTGACAACGTCGATGTTATACTGAAAGGAGTACGTAGCGATGGCGCTGGCGGTTCAAAATCCCTAGCAAACAGAAGCTTTTGCAGGGTACATTGGACGCTCTTGGATTTCTTGCAATGTGGCATGAGTTGTTGTGTGGTTCTTAGCGCCGCTGTCCTGTTGGAACCATTTGCCATTGATGTCCAAAAAAAATTAGGAATAATCCCAATCATCCCATCGTGATTCCCGGTGACAACGTCAATGTTATTTTGAAAGGAATATGTAGCGATGGCGCTGTCAGATCAAAATCCTTAGCAAACAGAAGCTTTTGCAGGGTACATTGGACGCTCTTGTTGGATTTCTTGCAATGTGGCATGAGTTGCTGTGTGGCTCTTAGCGTCGCTGTCCTGTTGAAACCATTTGCCCCTGATGTCCAAAAGAAATTGGGAATAATCCCAATCATCCCATCGTGCTTCTCAGTGACAACGTCAATGTTATACTGAAAGGAGTACGTAGCGATGGCGCTGGGAGCTCAAAATCCTATTAGACGCCCTTGGATTCCTTGCAATGTGACTTAGGTTTTGTGGATCTTAGCGCTGTCCTGTTGAAACCATTTGCCGTTAATGTCCTGATCATACAATTCAGGCCCAACGATGTTCGATCATTCCATCGTGCTTATCGGTGACAACGTCAATGTTGTTCTGAAAGGACTTGAGTTGCGCGGGTCTTAGCGCTGTCCTGTTGAAACCATTTGCCGGTGATGTCCAAAAGAAATTGGAAATCATCAAACTTTAGTGCTTCCCGCGACAGTTGTTGTCAAAGAAATATGGACCAATGACGCCGCCCGCCTAAATTCCATACTAAACAGGAACTTTTTCGGGTTGTATTAGCTGCTCTTTGATATCATGAGCCCCATAATTTGAAAAATTTTTTTTTGTTTGCTTAACTACTCATTCAATCAGAATAATTGGCGGATCGCTGAAGATGATTTTTTTTAAAAGAAACTAAGGATCAGTTGCCCAGTGTCCTAGAGCTTATTTAGCGAACACAAATCATTGTTTATGCTTGTCAATGATGGATTAGCAAAACAGACTAAATAAATGACAAGGCGATTGAAATTTTAGAAGGCGGTTGTTATTAAATCATCTGACGTTCCCGCACATAGGGCCTCTCTTCAAATGTCATTATCTCTGACATCTTGAAGAGTGTTATTAAATGTGTTGAAACACTCAAAGTGTCATCTCCGTAATGATCATTTTCAAGTGTCTGCCACCCACCCACTAAATCTACAAGAGATCTTAATTGTTTTAAAATTTTTGGAATATTTTTCTTGTTCTTTTTTTTATTGTGATGATTTGAAATGCGTCGTAATAATTTTGTTTTCTGATATGTTATCTCTTCCACAACCACTTCTGTTTTAAAGCGTGGGAACTTATTGGCTATTGACAGCTTTATATGGCAAACTAAGATCAGTTAATTAAAAACGTGACTTTAAGCTTAAAAAAATCCGGCTTTTATTGATTGCCATGAAGATTTTTATCACTAGAGTATCAGGGGTGATTTAATATGTTAATCGAGATCGATCAGGCGTTTAAATTTTTTTTTAATAAATTATTAATAAAAATCACAAAAGATTTGTTAATGATTTGTTTAAATGCTAAATCAAGTTGATAAAATCAAATGGAAAATTAAAAAAAAAAATTTTTTTTGTTTAAAACACGAATTAAGTGTGTGATCGTGACCTGATAGAAGATTTACAGAAGTCCAATGGCAGATGCCAATAAAGAGGCCTTGGAACCTTTCTTTAAGTATGATATGGGCCTTATATATGCCCTAAAATTAGTCTCTAAACAAGTGATCTTGCTCAGATGGATACTGTTAAATACTTAACAGTGATCTGTTAACGCTAAATGTGGAGTTGCTAAAATTTATGGATTGCGTCTTGGATTTTCAAAATCGAATTTAATTTATTACGGCAAAAGAACACGGCCGATTACATTACATCATTTAAAAAATATTAGTTTTTTTTTCTGTTTATTTTTAATTATTTTTGATTTTAAATTCTCCGTTTCTGTGGCATGTTTATTTAAGAATATTTTCGCTGTTCATATTCGTCATCTTTTTCCAAAACAATTGTTGTCTTTGGTAAGATCAATTTACTTAAAAAAAAAATTAAAAAAAAAGTACCCAGACAATGTAATCACAATCATAAATATTGTGGTTAAAAAAAACCCAATAAAAATAAATAAAAAAATAATATTAAACAAAATAAATATTTAAGCCTCTTAAGGTTTTAGAAATAAGAAAGAAAACATTTCAAAACACAAAAAAACAAAAATTAATTTTTTTTTTTTTAAACTTCTTTTCAACAAAATTGCGTAGAAAAGTTACTTTGGATTGGAAAAAAGTTCTCAAAGCCTTTTACATAGAATAGCATGAGATATAAATACCTTTTATATTGAATAGCATGAGATATAAAAGACATTTATATAGAACAGCATCATATATATATTATTTCTAAAGCACTTTTTTTTGTCGGTTGCAAATATCTCCCATACCACCGCATCGAATTTAATGAATGATATCTCATTTTAAAGCTTATATCTAACACTAATAGCGAAAAATAATTAGCAATTGAAAAATTAATATTTTCATCGATAAAAAATTATATTTTATATAGAACTGCATGATTATATGTTTTTGTTCAAGAGCGCTAATACAGGGTCGCTTAATAGTAATGCAGTTCTACATAATATAGTATGTATTAAAATCCATTCTGGCAATACTGCTATTTACTATAATGCCGTTTATAACTAAGTCAGTTATATATAATATCGATGTTAAGTGGTAAAAAGCTGTATTGGCAATACTTTGCAGTAGATGTTAGACCAAATGCGATAAACAGGGTCACTTAATTGTAATTCTATTCCACATAATAATATATAAAGTTGTAAAAGCCATTTTGGTAATGTCGTTATTGTCATGGCATTGTTTGTTTTATAAAGTGTAGTAATACGGCTTAATAAATGGTACCAGGCTAATCGTAACAAACTTAGGAGAGCAAATGATATCAGCAAAAATTATTCATAACGATAAAACTGTACTCATACCCCGAATCAAACTTACATCTTCTGATCCAACTGTGCCTTTTCCGAATGACACGAAAACAATTCCCCGTGAAAGTTGCTTTTGCTATGACGATAAACAAAGCACAAGGTCAAACCCTTCCAAAAATTAAGATTGTATTTACCAGAACCGATCTTTTCTCATGGGCAGTTATACGTGGCTTTTTCACGAGTGCGTACGTTTAAAGATATTTTTGTTTGTATTAAGGCTTCCTAGGGGCAAAAAGTTAACGATGATCATTTCATTACCACTAACATTGTAAAATATAATTTTTATAAATGAAAATATGAATTTTTCAATTTCTAATAATTTTTCGCTATTAGTGTTAGATATAAGCTTTTAAATGAGATATCGTTCATTAAATTTGGTGCGATGGTATAAGAGATATTTGCAACCGACAAATAAGTGCTTTAGAAATAATTATAAAAGCATTTAAACATATGTATGTATGTGTGTATGTATGTAAATATGTATGATGATATTATGATTTCTAATATTTTTATACTTTTAATAAAAATTCTATTAATTATTTTCATTTTATATTACAAAAATTACAACTAACGTTGCGAAATATTCGCACGTGTTATCTAGTAAGATATAAATGCCATTTATATAGAATAGCATAAGATATAAATTCTGTTTGTATAGAATAGCATGAGATATAAATTCTGTTTGTATAGAATAGCATGAGATATAAACTCTGTTTGTATAGAATAGCATCAGATAATATAAAAAAATTAAACTCAAATTAATGTTTGAGTTTTCATGATTATTTTACAAAATTTTGTTCATGCCATGTCATTTCATTAGAAACTCAAATTATTTGTAAGCCTGGCTTTAAATAATTTTGATTTTAAAGAAGGCAGCAGAGACAGACAGCCAAAAGTTAATACATTTGTAGCAAATTTGTTGAACTTTATTTAAAGCATTAAATATTAGCCATTAAACGCATTAAATTTAATGATAACCATGGTGGTACAACACCATTTTCAAAGAGTCATTTAAGAAGATCATTGAACCGGGCTTCAACACACAACAAAAACAAAAAAAATCAAATAAATATCGTGTTAAATTGGCTTAAAAAATAAAAATACGAAGACAAAAAATATATTTTCAACGCATGATTTCATAATTTTGTTTTTGTTTTTTGTTTTAATGCCCAGGTCATCAGCAAGATCATGGTCTGACAAATAAATGTCCAGCAAAAGAGCAATCAAATCAAATCGAATCATCGACAATTGAATCTTGTGACGCCGCTTTAAAAGAATTTCGATTTTTTTTTCGGCTTCTTCTTCTTCGATTGTGATACAATTTTATTGATTTTAATTAATTTTTGTTTTTGGTTTTTTTTTAAATTTGTTTAAATAATGTTTTCCCCTAGGTTTTGTTATTAATTTGTGAACATTTTATGGCCTCATCTGTTTTGCTATGCTGCAGCAACGGTGTTGCCTTCTTAATTACTTTGAATTGGCTGGTGGGTGACCTTCATTGTTTTTTATTTTGGTGGCGCCTAAGACAATAATAAAAAATCAATAAAAAAAATTAATTTGTTTTATTGATTTGTGTTTCTTTTTTCGTTTTTCTATTTGTCATTGCACTTTTCGGCCTTCATATACGAATTCAATTATTTTCGTAAAAAAATTCCAACAAAAATTTAATTAAAGTTTGTTGAGGCTGAGGTATAAACTCTGTTTATATAGAATAGCATGAGATATAAACACTGTTTATATAGAATAGCATGAGATATAAACACTGTTTATATAGAATAGCATGAGATATAAACTTTATTTATATAGAATAGCATGAGATATAAACTTTGTTTATACCGAATAGCAAGAGATATATACTTTGTTTATATAGAATAGCAAGAGATATATACTTTGTTTATATAGAATAGCATGAGATATAAACTTTGTTTATATAGAATAGCATGAGATATAAATTTTGTTTATATAGAATAGCATGAGATATAAACTTTGTTTATATAGAACAGCATGAGATATAAACTTTGTTTATATAGAATAGCATGAGATATAAACTTTGTTTATATAGAATAGCATGAGATATAAACTTTGTTTATATAGAATAGCATGAGATATAAACTTTGTTTATATAGAATAGCATGAGATATAAACTTTGTTTATATAGAATAGCATGAGATATAAACTTTGTTTATATAGAATAGCATGAGATATAAACTTTGTTTATACCGAATAGCAAGAGATATATACTTTGTTTATATAGAATAGCAAGAGATATATACTTTGTTTATATAGAATAGCAAGAGATATATACTTTGTTTATATAGAATAGCATGAGATATAAACTTTGTTTATATAGAATAGCATGAGATATAAACTTTGTTTATATAGAACAGCATGAGATATAAACTTTGTTTATATAGAATAGCATGAGATATAAACTTTGTTTATATAGAATAGCATGAGATATAAACTTTGTTTATATAGAATAGCATGAGATATAAACTTTGTTTATATAGAATAGCATGAGATATAATTTTGTTTATATAGAATAGCATGAGATATAAACTTTGTTTATATAGAATAGCATGAGATATAAACTTTGTTTATATAGAATAGCATGAGATATAAACTTTGTTTATATAGAATAGCATGAGATATAAACTTTGTTTATATAGAATAGCATGAGATATAAACTTTGTTTATATAGAATAGCATGAGATATAAACTTTGTTTATACCGAATAGCAAGAGATATATACTTTGTTTATACCGAATAGCAAGAGATATATACTTTGTTTATATAGAATAGCAAGAGATATATACTTTGTTTATATAGAATAGCATGAGATATAAACTTTGTTTATATAGAATAGCATGAGATATAAATTTTGTTTATATAGAATAGCATGAGATATAAACTTTGTTATATAGAATAGCATGAGATATAAACTTTGTTTATATAGAATAGCATGAGATATAAACTTTGTTTATATAGAATAGCATGAGATATAAACTTTGTTTATATAGAATAGCATGAGATATAAACTTTGTTTATATAGAATAGCATGAGATATACACTCTGTTTATATCGAATAGCATGAGATATACACTCTGTTTATATCGAATAGCAAGAGATATTAACTCTGTTTATACCGAATAGCAAGAGATATAAACTCTGTTTATACCGAATAGCAGAGATATATACTTTGTTTATATAGAATAGCAAGAGATATATACTTTGTTTATATAGAATAGCATGAGATATAAACACTGTTTATATAGAATAGCATGAGATATAAACTTTGTTTATATAGAACAGCATGAGATATAAACTTTGTTTATATAGAATAGCATGAGATATAAACTTTGTTATATAGAATAGCATGAGATATAAACTTTGTTTATATAGAATAGCATGAGATATAAACTTTGTTTATATAGAATAGCATGAGATATAAATTTTGTTTATATAGAATAGCATGAGATATAAACTTGTTTATATAGAATAGCATGAGATATAAACTTTGTTTATATAGAATAGCATGAGATATAAACTTTGTTTATATAGAATAGCATGAGATATAAACTTTGTTTATATAGAATAGCATGAGATATAAACTTTGTTTATATAGAATAGCATGAGATATAAACTTTGTTTATACCGAATAGCAAGAGATATATACTTTGTTTATACCGAATAGCAAGAGATATATACTTTGTTTATATAGAATAGCAAGAGATATATACTTTGTTTATATAGAATAGCATGAGATATAAACTTTGTTTATATAGAATAGCATGAGATATAAATTTTGTTTATATAGAATAGCATGAGATATAAACTTTGTTTATATAGAACAGCATGAGATATAAACTTTGTTTATATAGAATAGCATGAGATATAAACTTTGTTTATATAGAATAGCATGAGATATAAACTTTGTTTATATAGAATAGCATGAGATATAAACTTTGTTTATATAGAATAGCATGAGATATACACTCTGTTTATATCGAATAGCATGAGATATACACTCTGTTTATATCGAATAGCAAGAGATATTAACTCTGTTTATACCGAATAGCAAGAGATATAAACTCTGTTTATACCGAATAGCAAGAGATGAGTAAACTGAATTTTGGGAAATGGATAAAAACACTGTAAGAGGGGTGATCCTTATTTGTAACTGAATTATATTAAAAAATGCCTTTAAGTTTTGGCTGCCATATAACCCGGCTTGAATAATTGCAAGCTCTTGCTTATTTGGATGAATTTACTTTAAATTAAATTAAATTTTGGGTTTTATTGAACACACCCTGTTTTCAAAAAACTCATTATCTTGTACAAACACAATTTATTTCTTGTGTTGTTTCGTTATTTACTTTACCTAAGACCTTATTAAAAGAAATTAAATTAAAAATTACATAAAAATAAATAAAAATTAATGCAGTTCGTTCTTTTTTTGTAATTTTTTTTTTAATTAAAAATTAAACAAAACAATTTTTTGTTACCAATTTAAATAGAGAAAAAAAATGATTGTTTAAATAAAAAATTCATTTTAACATTTCAAATAAAGAAAAAAATTTTAAAATTGCTTTTTTAAATAAAGAAGTTTTTTTTTTAATAATAAAAATATTTTTTATTTTTATTTTTTTTATTTTATTTTTTTTATTTTATTTTTGTTCATTTAACGGAAGCTGTCATTTGAAATCCCATACAAATAATCTACAATATTTTATGATTTTTTTTTTAAATTTATTTTTGCATTATAAATCATTTGTTTATTATCCCCAGCGTTACACTTTAAATTAATAAAAAATTGTTAAAAACGAAAAGACCTGATTTCGATAACAGTTACAATAAAAAAACACACAAAAAAATCGAAAGTCTGTCTCCAAACAATAAAAAAAAAAGAAAACTTACATAATCGATTTACGGCAAATATTTCTTCTCACATGTCATGTTTTGTTTGAAATTCATTGCTTTGATGGATTTTTATGGACATTTTTTTTTTTTTTTTGTTTGTTTTCAAAGTAAAGAAATCATTCATTACAACTTACCTGAAAAGAAAATGAAAGAAAAAAATTAATTAAATAAAGATTTATCAAAAGATTTATTTCTATTGCAGAAAAGAAAGTAAATTTAAAGCAAAAAAACTAAAAAAAAATTAAAGCTAAACTCCCTCTATTTAGTTAGCATTTGAAAAGCAGTGTTGGAAAGTGTTTACTCCTAAGCAAATAATATACGCCGTAAGACACTCTGCTGCTGTCATTAAAAAAATCAACAGGAACATCAAAAATATCTGTTTTAATAAAATACCGCAATAAAAATAAAAACAACGAACACATGAAATAATTAATTCTGTGATAAATACACACACACACACACACACATGTATACATAAACACAACTTTCGAACAGTACGAATAATTACAAACACAACAGCAAAGCAACGTACAAAGTTATTCAAGGTTAAGTTCTATTAAGAACACCTATAACGATTTACTACTCGATTAGGGTGGGACATATGTAGTAATACTCTTTACTATGTCAAACACAAACAGAGATCTTCAAGAGATTACCGTTATAAAAGTTAAAAACAAATGACCCACATGATAAGACTTCAAAACAATGTCATTCAAGGTTAATTTCTAATCAACACAAGTCATAAGAGAGAAAGAGATGGGCTCTCCTATACCACGTCCCGTTAGCATATTCAAATTGGGCACATAAAAAATAAACTAAAAAGTAACAAAATTAATTACAAGGAGCACATACGCAATAACAACATCAATGTCAATTCATAACAAGAACAGGGTGGCATCAATAATATATAACTGCTCAAAGGCTTGGATTTTAAAAATAAATTTCCTCTCCAAAAGTAAAAAATATCTTAATAAAAAGCAACAACAATAACATTTTTTACAACAAATTGAAGAAAGAACATTATAATTGATACGTAAGTACCCTAAATTTTTGTCTTTACAAGACCAATTGCTTCCTATAAAAGAAAAATCGATAACTTTTCTACAAAGAAACGTAAATTGTTCTAAAAAAAACCGATCAGTTTCTACATGTATGTACAGGACTACGCTATAGAAAATATTTAAAATCGATATCTTTTTTTTATATTGAAATCGATAACTTTTCTAAAGAAAAGATGATAAAAATCGATAATTTTCTTAAAGAAAATTTAATGATTTATCTGCTTAAAATTTAAATTGCAAACATCGATAAGTTTTTTTTAGAAAAAAGAAAAAACTTTTCTTTAAAAAAATAATTAAATTAATACAAAAATTATAAAATCGATAACTTTATTGCAGAAAATTTTTACCATGGAAAATTAAAAAAAAATGGATAAATTTTCCAAAAAATGTTTAAAAACTAATACTGCTTTAAAGAAAATTTCAAAAACCGATAACTTTTTCATGGAAAAAGCCTAGAAAAGATAACTTTTCTAATGCAAATATCAGAAATCAATATCATTTTCAAAAAACTACTATCCAAAAATTTTAAAATTTATGAAAATCGATAGCGATCCCTTGGAAACGTTTAAACTCAATAATTATTTTTAAGAAAAAGTACAAAAACCAACAACTTTATCATGGAAAAACCTAAATTCGATAAATTTTCAATTGTAAATTTTAAAAATCGATAACTTATCTAAAGAAAATTTTAAAATTTATAAAATCATTCGTATTTTAAAAATTGATAACTTATGAAAGGAAATGTTTAAATTCGATAACTGTTTTAAAGAAAAATACAGAAATCGATAACTTTTTTATGAAAAAAGCTTAAAATCGTTAGTTTTTCTAATGAAATTATTAAAAATCGATAACTTTTCTAAAGAAAATTTCAAAAATGTTTAAAATCATTAGCTTCTTAAAGGAAAATTATAAAAATCGTTAATTTTTGATTGGATATGTTAAAAATCGATAAGTGTTTTAAAGGAAAAATGAAAAACCGATGACTTTGTTTTATGGAAAATGCTTAAGGTTGATAACTATTCTAATGTAAAGTTAAAATATCGATAAATTTTCTAACGTATATTTCAAATATCGATAATTTTTTTTTATAAAATATTTAAAATCGATAATTTTTTAATAAAATCAATATATATATTTAAGAAAATTTATAAAGTAGAATATAAAGAGTATAAATCGGTATATTACCGGACGGAAAAATTTTTATATCGATAACTTTACATATTTAAAAAAAAATAAGGATTTTTCTTTCGCAAGTCCTTTTATACTATCATTACTAAATGACTTTTATTTGCCCTTTAAATGACTTTATTTTTTTTCCTAGAAAAACTTCAAAAGCAAATTCAACTCACCACCACCACGAATAGAGTGGTTAAGCGTTAAATCAACACTTTACGCCTAATGTTTACCCTAGCAAAAGAATAAGAAGAAAACCGTTTATTTTACATTTATTTTCCATTCAATTTTCTTTGTTATTAACAAACAAACCAACGAACAATTAAAATACAACTGGAGGGGGGAGAAGAAGCAGAAGCAAGAGCTTACAGATCATTTACATGGTAAATCAGCATATAAACATTGTTGTTATTGTTATTATTGTTGCCTTTTTATTGTCTGATTTCTGTGAGAAGCCGTATGGTTTGCATAGATTTCATTATCACAACAAGAGACAAACAAAAGTGTCATGTGTTGACAGGCCTAATAAAAAAAACCAGCTGCCATTAAATAGTAAACAACAACAACAGCAGTAACAAGGCAGAAAAACGAAATAGAATCAATAAAGATTTATAAACGACAAAAAGGCTTATTTACATACATGTTCATACACACACATGCATGCACTACTCACATGCAAGTATGCACGCAAGTTGTGTTGAACAAAGAAATCAGAATCCAAAGAACCCGAGAGAGAGATCATATGCAAAATGAAACAAAAACAATTGCACATTATTCTGGTTGTACAAGAGCAGCAAACACATCATGGAGAGAAAGAGGAACAGAGAGTGAAGGACATGAAGATGGAGATTTATTTAATATTTACCGTATTGTAAACATTGTAGGCTTATTATTATGACGATGGTGGTGTGTAAAGTAAAATATGTAAACAATGCCAGTCAGTCAGTATGGAAGAGTGATTTGCTGGTTTGTTGGCTTAAGGCGGAGGTGTGTTTAGTCATACATAAACTACGTTTTAAAAATTGCTCTGATTTTTATATGACGCCACAAGTGTATGTGTGTGTGTGTGTGTGTGCTAGTGTAGTACACAAAGCAGTGTTGCTGTTTCATAATAATTCATTTGAAATGAACTAAAAAAGGTGTTGACAGGAGGTGGTTTAAATCTTGACAAGATTTAATTTTTCTTATAATAAATTTACATGAAATAAATTATAAAATAAAGAAGAAAAAAAAAATAAGAATATAAATAAAGCTTTATAAATATAATTAAAAATAATATTATGGGACACCACACAAATGTACACACTCATGTACATAAATATGTAGAGGAAAAAAAATTCTGATTGAAAGAGTGACTTATTCTTAGGTATTTACATTCAATGCCATTGACTAGTTATGGAAAAACAGGAATTAAGACAGCAAAAGAAAACAAACAGAGGCGTTTAACTTCAGCTTGGAAAAGATAATCGAATTCCTTAGATTACAATAAAAAGATTTAATAAATGTAATCTCTTTTTTTCAATTTCATAAGAAAATGACAAACAAACATTTTTAACTTTGTTAATATTATACAGAAAATAACAAAGATCGATAACTTTTTTATAATCGATAACTTTTCCATAAGAAAATTGAAAAATCGATAACATTTCTGTAGAAAGCTTTAAAAATCCATAATTTTCTAAAGAATAAAACTTTTAAAATCAAGAACTTTTCTATCGAAATGTTTAATCGATAACTTTTGTAGAAACAATTTTTCAGGTCGATAATTTTTCTATAGGAAACTTCTATAATAGGCAACTTTTATAAACTATTAATTTAAAATCGATAACTTTTCTAATCGATTACTTCTAAATCGATAACTTTTTAATCGATTACTTTTAAATTGATAGCTTTTCTAATCTATTACTTTTAAATCGAAAACATTTCTAATCGATTACTTTTAAATCGATAACTTTTCTAATTGATAACTTTTCTAATCGATTACTTTTAACTTTTCTAAAAAAAAACCTTTAAAAACCTACAACTTTTCTACATTCTAATCATAAAATCTATGACTTTTTGAAAGATAATATTTAAAATCGATAACTCTTTTTTATAGATAATTTAAAAATCGATAACTTATCTATTTAAACATTTAAAAACCGATAACTTTTCAAAAGAGAAACTTTAAAAATCGATAACTTATTTTATAGAAAAATATAAAAATGATAACTGATCTATTTAAAAATTTGAAATCGATAAATTTTTTAAGAAGCTTTTAAAATCGATAACTTTTCTATACAAAAATTTTAAATCGATAACTTTTCCAAAGGAAACTTTTAAATCGATAATTTTTATTTTTGGATACGTAGCAGTAAAATCGATTACTTTTCTATAAAACATATATAATTTTATAAATCGATTACTTCTTCTTGTTGAAAATTCATAAATACTCTGTAGAACTTGTTTTAAACTTCTATATTCTTCATATAACATTAAAATCGATAATTTTTCTATAAAAATTTATTAAAATCGATAACTATTTCAGGAAAAAGAAATTTTTCTCATCGTTAAACGCTTTTCATTTTGCCATTTAAACCTATGATTTAAAAAAAATTTTCTATGTTTTCTCAAGCCATAACACACCACTGTTCGTTCTATGCATCATGCCCTTAAGGAGATACGCACAAAAAAAAAACAAAAAGAAAGAACAATTGTTTGGCAACACTTGCTATTAAATTCCTAAGCAAACAACAACATGTTCGATACACATTTAACCACACACGTAACAACAGCACTCCTTTAATGCAATATTTTTCTCTCTTCTTTTATTCTCTATGCATGTATGTGTGTCTTTTACATTTTTTGCCATGTAAACACACTGAACATGTATGGGTTAGTTTAACATCAAACAATAATTGCAAAAACAACAATAGAAATACGAACTTCAAATATAATTTCCACTTAGTGGCATGGCGTGGCGTGGCGCGGCGGTACTCTTTTCTTCAAGAGTTTTTCGCATTTATCTCTAGAGTGTGGGTATGTGTAAGTGTAAGTGTGTGTGTTCGTTTGTTTGCTTTCTATGCTTTACTTAAAGCTTATTTAAAATATGTTTGGTTAGAAAATGTTGTTGCTGTTGTTGTTATTATTGTTGTTGTTGAAATAGTTTGAACAGCTAAATATGATGATACAACCAACATAAGCACATACAAACACTAACACATGTTTTAAGGAAAATGTGATCGGGTTTTGTTGTTACATTTCGTGTGTGTGTGTGTGTGTGTGACTGTTCAATAAATTGCATTTATTTTTCGTTAAGCCTTCTTTCCTCATTGAATCTATTGTTGTTGTTATAACTTAAAGTACTTGTTTTTGCTTTTCCTTTCTATTCATTATTATCATTTCTCTTTAGCATTAGTTCTTATTTTTTGTTGTTGTTTTTTTATTTTTATTTTTATCCCGATATTGACATTATTGGCAGCTGGTAAGAGAATAAAGGGATTGCTTTCGTTGAAACGCATAAACTATGGTAGCGAAGGGAGATAAAGACAGGACGACTAGCAATAGAGAAATGTAACCAGTATTGTTGCTTAAGCAATAAAAAAAAATGCTTAAAACAGTGGACGAATGGTAAATTAAACATTTTTTTTAATCGATAACTTTTCAAGGAGAAATATTTCAAATTCAGGACTTTCCTGTATAAAAGCAGTATGTTTTCTAACAAAAAAAAACAAATTAAAATTGATGAATTTCGTGGAAACCTTTTACAGGTTATTCAAACCAATAATCGATAACTTTTTTAACTTAGCTTAGTATTGTATAGAAGGTACTTTAAAGTTATCAGTAAATTTTTTGTATAGAAAAGTTTAGTAATCAATAAAATTGTTGGAAGAAAAAATGTAGAAAATCAATGTTATCGACAAATATTCTATGGAAGCACAAAGTTGCTTATATTTTTTTTACAAAACAAGTGTTATCGATAATGTTTTTAAAGCAAACATACCAGTTACCAATAAAGTTTTAATAAAAATTTTTGAAATTTGCTAAAGAAATCGATAAATTTTTTATCGAAAATATTTTGTTATCGACAAATTTGTTATTGAAAATTTAAGTTATCGATAAGATTAAAAAAAAAAATATAAAAAAACTATTGTTTTTCAAAAAATTTCTATAGAAATATTAACGATATTTTTATTTATCGATAACATTTAAATACAAAATTTAAGTTGTCGATAAATTTTTTGATAAATTTGCTCATGATGTTCCATGTCATCAACTAAATGTATTTAATAAATGAAAATTATCGATAAAGTTTTTATCGAGAGTTTTAGTTATCGATAAACAATTTTAAAATCTATTGTTTTAAAACAATTGTTCTGTACAAATGTTATCGATATCATTTAAATAGAAAACTTTTGTTATCAATTAATTTCATCGTTATATAGTTATATATATGTATATAGTTATCGATAAAAATTTTTATTATTTTTCTTCATAAATATTCTATAGAATTGTTATCGATATTTACTTTTAAGAATAGAAATTTTTTAATAATAATTTTGGAAATTTGATAAAGAAATCGATACATTTTTTTTCGAAAATATTAGTTATCGACAAACTTGTTATCGAAAATTTTAGTTATCGATAGGATTTAAAAAAAACTATTGTTCCTCACAAATTTCTATAAAAATGTTTTCAATATTTTTATTTATCGCTAACATTTAAATACAAAATTTAAGTTATCGATAAGTCTTTTTTAATATGTAAAGATATTTCATGTCATAAACTAAATCTGTTTAATATATATAAGTTATCGATAAACTTTTTATCGAGAGTTTTAGTTATCGATAACATTTTTTATTATTTTTCTTCATAAATATTCTATAGAAATGTTATCGATATTTATTTTTAAGAATAGAAAATTTTTAATAATAATTTTGGAAATTTAATAAAGAAAACGATAAATTTTTTTTATATCGAAAATATGAGTTATCGACAAAGTTGTTATCGAAAGTTTTAGTTATCGATGGGATTTAAAAAAAACTATTGTTCCTCACAAATTTTTATAAAAATGTTTACGATATTTTTATTTATCGATAACATTAAAATACAAAATTTAAGTTATCGATAAGTTTTTTTTAATATGTAAAGATATTCCATGTTATCAACTAAATCTGTTTAATAAATAGAAGTTATCGATAAACTTTTTATCGAGAGTTTTAGTTATTGATAAAATTTTTTTTTACATATTATTTTTCTTCAAAAATATTCTATGTAGAAATGTTATCGAAAGCTTTTTCTTTAACAATAAAAAATTGCGGTATAACGATAATATTTAAATAGAAAACTTCTGTTATCGATTAATTTTTTAAACAACTGTAAATTATTGACAAATTTACTAAAGATATTCCATGTTATCGAATAAATGAAAGTTATCGATAAACTTTTTATGGAGAATTTTAGTTATCGATAAACAATTTTAACATCTATTATTGTTTTACAACAAATATTCTGTAGAAATTTTATCGATATTATTTAAATAGAAAACTTTTGTTATCGATTAATTTTATTTATTGTTTAAAAAAAAATTATAATAAAAGAGAATATTTTCTTAAAAAATTTCCTTTTTGCGTCACTGTTAAACTGCAAAAAAACAAAAGAAAAAGAAAAATTGCAGAAAACCATGCAAACAGTGGAAAAGAATTTTTCTTATTTGTTTAGAATGTCTTTTTGCTTTGCCAACAAATCACACTTTTTAAATACAGAAACAACAACAACAAAAACAACTACAGCAATGGCAATAATAAGAAAATATTACAGCTGCTGCCGCATTGATTTGATCTTGCAGCAGGCCTATTGGTATGTATTTGTGTCTGCCATTAGTTTTTCAATATATGGGTGTATATGTGTGTGTGCTTGTGCTTATTTTTTGTAAATTTTTTCTAAGTCTAATCGCATCAATTGATAGCAAATGAAATACTGGAAAATGAAGAAAACAAAGATGAAACAAAAAAAAATTGCATTTTAAAGCCAGTACTTGTTGCCTGGTCTCATCTAATATTACCCAAACGCTACGTTTGCACAATAGAACATAAAACCAGGCCTGGCTGTAGATATTGATGATGAACCAGCCAGCCAGCCAGCCAGCAGCAATAGCAACTAGACCCCGGCATTATTTGCCATAAGAATTGCAATTTTTTTTCTGCTTCGTTTCTTCTCTAACAAACGTACAATAAACGATAAAGCACACGCACACAAACACACTCGTACACAGTTCGTAAAAAAAAATAAATAAAGAAAGCCTTTGTTTTTATACTGAAAAACACACTGTCTCCTGCTTAAGCAAGAGTAACAACACACACACTGTACACACACACACTGCGAGAGAAGAAAAAAAACGAGGAAGAAATGAAATGAAACGAAACGCATAAATTGCATTTTTGCCGATTTGTTGTCGTTTTCATAAATAAAACTAAAAAGGATGCTTAAGCAACAAACTACAATAATAACAGCAACAACGACATTCAACACAGTGATAGTGTCATAACGATAGAGAGAGAGAGAGAGCGGGAGAGCAAGAAAAGAGTACAAAAAAAAACAACAACAAACACCGTAAGATAAATGTATTTTGAATTATTATTTGTAATTACATAGATTTGCCATTTGTTTTGCTACTCACTCACCACTCTACTCTCTCTCTCTCACTATCTATCATTCGTTGGTTATAATCGTAACACAATTCGTTTTATTTGTTTATGAAACTATAAGAGTATTTGTGTGTGTGTGTGAAAAGCGAATTTTCTTTATGGTTTTTAGCCCAAGAGATTGTTAAAAATAAAATTTATTGTATGACTTCGTTAAACAACGACAACAACAACAAATAATAACAACCTTCGAATTTTTTTTTTTGCCAATCTTCGTGTGTTGTTGCTTTCATTTAAAGTATGGTTCTTAAGTCTTTTGATTTCTTTTTTTGCAATATTAATGTGACTTTAAAGACGGAAGTGTTTACTTTCATGTTGTGATTTCTACTGTTAATTTGATAAAGAAAAATATGCTTTATTTGTTAACATAGAAGAAAAGATGTAACAGACAACAACAACAACAATAAAACAAATTAAAGATTAATGTTTAGGAGTAGAAAATAATTTTTTTTTGAAAGCAAGAATAAACGAGAATTTAGTTCCAATTTTCTAAAACAGCCTGAAAAGCATTAAATATGCTTAATTTGCAAAAGAATATGAAAATAAAATCAAAATTTCACCTTTTACTTAGGAATTATAATTTTCGAACATTGAGAACTTGCTTAATAATTAATTTCTTGAAGAAATTCTTTAATGTTTATAAAAAGAATTAATAAGAAATAAAGGTTAGCTATTAAAAATGAACTTCGAAAATATGTTCCAATTTTCGAACATTACCCAAAAACCATTAAATACGTTTTGTTAATAATAAAACATAAAAATGAAAACAAAATTTTATGTTTTACTTAATAATTTTAATTTTCGAGTATACAAAACTCTTTTAATAATAAATTTATTTGAAAATTTATTGCATTTTTATAAAAAGAATTCACTAAAATAAAGTTTTAACTAAAAAATATGAATTCGGAATTAGATACGAATTTTCGAACATAAGCTAAAAAATTAAAAGAGCATATTTCTAATGTTAAAATAATAAAACTATAGCAAAAACTTTGATTTTATGATAGAAATTATTCATTTAGTATAGAATTTCATGTTTCGAATATTCATAACTCTTTTAATATATGGAATATTTCAAAATTTCTTGTTCTTTTGTTAATGGCGTAAGTTAAAATAAAATTTTATGTAATAAAAAAATTTTCGAACTTAATTTCGAATTTTCGAACATAAGCTACAAATGTTTCTAATGTTAAAATATTAAAACTATAGCAAAAACTTTGATTTTATAATAGAAATTATTCATTTAGTATAGAATTTCATGTTTCGAATATTCATAACTCTTTTAATATAAAGGATATTTCAAAATTTCTTGTCCTTTTGTTAATGGTGTAAGTTAAAATATAATTTTATTTAATAAAAAAATTTTCGAACTTAATTTCGAATTTTCGAACATAAGTTAAAAATATGAAAACATAAATTTTTAGTAGAAAAATAATAAAAATAAACCAAAAACTATAATTTTATGATAGAATTTTTTCATTTATTTTGGAATAATGCTATTCGAACATCCATAACCTGGTTGTTCGTTTAAAAAAGGGTCACCTGTATAATGAAATATGAGCTTAAATGCTTAACCATCTGTTTAAGAAATTCCTTGAAAAGATTTTTTTTTGCTACAATTTTTTTTCATTCATAAACTCTAGTGAAGCATAAAAACTTTTTGTTTCAAAGGTGTTACCAACTTAGGCTTTAAAAAAATTTCATTTTTTTCTTTAGAAAACCATGTGTGTGGCACTACAATTAAAGGGTTTTTTTGTAGAACAAAATCACAGACTTTTTTTTTATTTTTTCTTGTCTTGTTTCTCAGGTCTTAATGCTAAAGTACCTTGAACAACTAATACTCCTCCCATATAATATTCAAACCGAAAAACAAACAAACACATATTGTGTTATGCTACATGCACTCCCATATACCTTAATTTGCTAACAATTTGCAAAAAAGAAAAAAAAAATTTTTATTTTGCAATCTACCACCAGCACTCTAACTAGCTATACGAGCTGATTTTGGTGTGTCTTGGTTTGTTTGAGTTTTTTTTTTTTGGTGCGGTTTTGCAAATTAGACCACCAACATGGCAAATTAAATTTGAAACTTTTTTTTTAGAAAGCCTTCTGGTGGTAGGTAGTGTACAGTAGAGCTTAGCATAGCTCAGCACAGCACAGCAGCCTTAAGTAGTCACTGTTCGTATAAAATTATTGGGTTCTTGGCAGGGAGCAAAACCATGAGAAGGTCACTTAAAGTATTGATTTCTAATGAAAATAAATCGATTGGAAGAAAAACATTTTTTTTTAATGACTTCATGAACTCTTTGGACAAAAATTTTTAAAACAGAATGTGACAATTATTTGGTAATTGAATACGCAAAAAAAAAAACAACAGCAACGAGGGTGAACAGAGTTGGCTATTTAGCTAAAAAAAAAGTTGGACAACACACACGCTTCTTAGGCCTCATTAGAACTATTGGGATGCCATACTGAAACACTTGAAACTTGTGATGAGGCGGTTACCTTTTTTTTACTTTAACACAGTGTTGGTCATGTGCCTCTTATTCCTTACTTTTATAGCTCCTTTAGAAGTCATATATCATGCCTCCAAGTCCAATTCTCTTTCTATAAGTGTCCATAATGTAATGTCTATTAATGATTCCAATAACCTTACTTAGCGTTTAAAGCCTTTAAAGATCCTTTTTTTTACGCCGAGGAAGGGCAAATGTACCTAATCGCACCATAGAGGAAGTCGTCACGTCCTCCATGTGTGGCGCCTTCAGCCACTAAATCCCCCCCTCGTACCGTGGACTGTTGTGTCCACTCCGGAACTACGGTTTTATTATCTCGGAGTGGAGTCCTTTTGGTCCTTTGACCGCCGCCTTCATGCTCACATCCTCGTCCGGACTGCGTAATGAAGGTTGAGGAAACTTCTAATTGTCTCCACTATTCCTTCCGTCCAAGCTTCCGACTGGGACCTCGTTTGACACGTGAGCTAGTGTCATCAATGCCGGCGTGCCCACATGCTCCGCAGCCTCCAGATCTCTCTTCTTCAGTCTCAAAATGCGCTCCACGTAATTCGCCACTGAGGGCAATCTCTGCTCGCAATCATAACCCCGACAATGTTAGCGGCCGTTAGCGTTCCGATCATCGATGCCAGTGCAGAGCGATAGCTCTGCCAGCGTGCACAATCGAAGATAATGTGTTACTTTCCCTTCCTCGTAAAGGCAGTAAGGGGAGGTGGTCTTGCCCATTCTGTTGAGATATTTCCTGAAATATCCGTGGCCCGGTAGCATCTGTGTAACGTAATAATTTACTTCTCCAAATTTCCGACAGATCCATGGCTTTATTTCCGGAATAAGTCTCGCTGTCCACCTTCCTCTATCTTCGTCGTTCCATTGTCGTTGCCATTCTGAAATAGTGTTTTCCCTGAAGTGACCGGTTATGTGGTTTCCAGCCGATTTCGCTGGATCATTTCGTATTGATCAGCTGGTTATTAACGGTCCTCTCCAGTAACTCCACGCATAAAGCAGACATGAAAATAATTCTTCATCTATTTGGCGGACGATACCCCTGGTTATGTCGCTTTTACCATGCAGTTGAGCTCACTTACTTATCTGTTGTAGGCAAAAGCATGGCTCGCGGAGGCTTAGGACCTAAAGATCCTTTGCCGTATGCCACCAAAAGGCCTTCTTTCCCCCTTTGCATAGCTTGAGGAGCTTTTTCGGAGTGTTTTTTTTTTTATTTAAAATAAATTTTTTTCAAAATTTAAATTTTCTTTTCCGTTCATATGTGAAAACCAGGAAGTATTTTCAAAATATTTTTCATAATTAAAGTGAGAAATTTGAAATTTATTTGAAATTTTTCCAATAATTAACACCTCCTCTCTTAAGGTATTGGTTTGTGTTTGTTTTTGGTTGGTTTGGTTTTTCAAAAGCATAGCAAATGCGGAAAATTAAAAGAAAACATGGCTCATGCATTGCAACCTAGGTACGTACGTACATGCAACATTTGTTCCAAGGCACTGGCACTGGCACTGGCTACTAACAAAAGTAAGAAGAAAAACTGAAAAAAACTGAAAAAAATCGCCACAAAACAACAGTTAAACAATTTCCAACTTAAATTGTGATATTTTAGTTGTTGTTGTTGTTGTTGTCGTAGAAACATGCAATTGCTGCTGTTGTTGCTGTTGCTGATGTTTTCTTTTATTCGCTCATTTGTGGTGGCACATTACAACACACATTATGGCGCCAGTAATTACACAAATACCGCCACGTTACAAATGCTTTTCATTCTCCTTCTCATTCTTCTTCGTTTGTTTGTTTGTTCGTTCGTTTGTGAAAAGGCCTCTTTAAGCCTCTTTTAAGCCTATTGTGGTGGCAATTGTTGCATTTGTTAGCTTGTTGTGCGTTGTTATTCTCCTCCACCACCATCCATCCAACCAACATGCTTCAAAACAATCTTCAAATTGATGCAACAGCATCCATAGAGCAGCATAGAGCAGCATAGAGCTAATGAAAGAATTTCTTTCTAACTGATTTTATGATGAATAGGCCGGCACAGGACTCCACAGTCCCATTATTGACTTGTCACAGCCGAGTTTAAGAAGAACAAACAAAGAAATTGCCTTAGAAGTGACATTAAATTGTTTAAACTGTGACAATATGGCGTCATTTATTTAATTTTTCTTTCATTGAATTATCCAGAGACCATTGACGAACCATTAGACCATTCACCAGGAGAATTTTAATGATGAGCAAGAAGCTCTGCTCCAACTTCAGATCACTTTATTTCGATCGTGTTAATTACCAATGAAAAATACCTAATAACATGGCCTTTTCGCATCAAAATAATTAAATTAACATTAAAACCGCTTTTAAAACTAAATTTTTTGAATTTCTGGAATTTCGAAATTAAGTTCGAAAACTTCGAACATTGGAATACTTTTCAAAATGGATTAATTTTTTTGGTATTTTACATGCAATACAATGAAATTTGGCAAAATAGGGTTCGAAAATCAATTTTTCTATTTCGAAATTAAGTTCGAAAACTCCGAACATTAGAATACTCTCAAAAATTTATCAAATTTATGATATTTTTTATGTATTACAATAAAATTAGGTAATATCGAGTTCCCAGTGCTGGTTTTTCAATTTAAAAATTAATTTCGAAAACTTCGAACATTAGAATACTGTCAAAAATTGATTAATTTAATAATATTTTACATGCATTCCAAACAAATTAATGAAAATAGAGTTCCAAAAACTAATTTTCTATTTTAAAATTAAGTTCGAAACTTTCGGAGATTAGAATACTCACAAAAAATTTATTAATTTTATGATATTTTACATGTATTCTAAACAAATTAATGAAAATAGAATTCCAAAAACTAATTTTCTATTTTAGAATTAAGTTCGAAACTTTCGAAGATTAGAATATAACCAATGAAAGTAAATTTTAAACTTCAAATAGATGTAAATAAGATGGAATTTGTTAATTTTATGTTTAAAAATAATTTTATATGGTTTTTTGAAATTTTCGAAATTAATTTCGAATCTTCGAACATTAACTAAAAGCAATAAAAATTAAATTTTTGGACTGAAAAGAAGGTTAAACAAGATGAAATATGTACATTTTAGGTTTAGGAAAAATGATTTTATGGATTATTTTAAATTTCGTAATTAAGTTCGAATATTCGAACATTAGACTTAGTCAAGGAATATAATTAACTTTATGTTATTTTCAATATAGACAAGCTAACATTGACCTAGAACAACTAGTGGGTAGCTTTTTTCAATTTCAAAATCAAATTCGAAAGTTTCGAAGATTAGATTGCTTACAGAAATTGATTAATTTTTTATTTTACATGTATTTGAAGCAAATTAATGAAAATAGAGTACCAAAATTAATATTTCAATTTCAAAATGAATTTCGAAAGTTTCGAACATTGGAATACTCTTAGAAACTAATTCAGTTTATAATATTTTTCAAGCATTTCAATGTAATTAGGCAAAATATGGTTTAAGAACACAAATTTTTCAATTTCGAAATTAAGTTTGAAAATTTCGAACATAAGAATACTAACAAAAATTTATTAATTATATTTTATTTTATTTGTATTACAATGAAATTAAGCAAAATAGAGTTCCAAAAATGAATATTGCAATTTCGAAATAAAGTTCGAATATTCGAACATTAACTAAAAGCAATCAAAATTAAATTTTGTATTGAAAAGAAAGTTAAACAAGATGAAATATGTACATTTAAGGTTTAAAAATGATTTTGTGGATTATTTAAAATTTCGAAATTAAGTTCGAATATTCGAACATTAACTAAAACCATTAAAAATTGATTGAAAAGCTTGAATAAACTAAAATAAAATGATTTTCTGTTATATTTCTTAAAAATTTCCATAGATTTCAAAGGATTTTGAATGTTTTTAAGATTTTCGAATTTAAAAACGAAGTTTTTTTCAAAGAAAATTTTTTTTAAAAAAACTTTCTTTACGAATTTCTTAAAGTCAAAAGGATTTTTTTTCTGGTGAATTTTTTCTATTTGTTTGTTGTTGTTGGCATTAAATTTAATGTTGCTGTTGCAGCTACTTATTGTTCTTATTGTTGTGGTTGTTTTTGTTGTTGTTGTAACAATATGACAATAATGATAATGCTGGTGCTGGTAAGGTGACCCTTCTTCTTCTTCTTTCTAACATTTTGTATTAATTTATTAAGCATTTGTTGTAATTCGTTTCCTTTTTTTTTGTGTTTTTGTTGTGTGTTGTTGTTATGGCCGTTTAAATAAGCAGCAACATTTTCATAGGCGACCGATGATAATAAACAATGATGTTCCCAACCGCCCCCTCTTGTTTTCATTTGATTTGGTTTTATTTTTTTGCTTAACCAGAGAGGAGTATGAAGAGGATGCTGTTGTCTGTCGTCTGTTGTTTGTATTTTTCTGTCTAACCACCATACAACATTTGTATTCTATTGTAGAAATTGTTGTTGTTTTTGCTTCTTCTTTAATTTTTTTCAATATCAAATGAATGAAAAGCAAGAAGAGCACAGCACAGCATATAAATGTCGAGAGGAGCCGCCATGGTGTAGTATAAGTAAAGAGCAGAGAGGAGCGAGGAGCGAGCATCCAAAATGTTTGTCTGTTTCAATGTCTGTTTATAGATCTCTTTGCTGTTGTTGTTGCTGTTGTTGTTTGGTTATGTCATTGTCGTGATGCCATTAAATGTGTCCATTACCATTTTTATGAGCTTTAAAGCCATTGACATTGTGACTTGTTTATATAGCTGGCTGGGCTCTATTGCTGCTGTTGCCTCCTCTACTGATGGCAATACATAAGACCCCCCCTCCCCCTCCCTCCTTCTTTCTAGTCCATTTTTTACTTTGTTGTTGCAACTATTATTTCATGCGGCGTTTGGTTGCTACTGCTGCTGCTGTTGCTGTTGCTATTGCTGGCTGTTGTTGTCGTTTAATAGGCTCTTTGTGTGTCTGTTTTTTTTTCGTTACTTTTATAGGGGTTAGGAACCTGGTTATTGTATAGAAAACACAAAGAAAAGCAAAAGCAAAACAAAAACGATCACAATTTTTATGTTTTTGTCATGAAATTGATTGTTAAAAGATCGATAACAACCAACCAACCAACCAACCAACAACATACAGAGCAGCACATGGAAAAAAAGAACAGAACTCTTTAGAAATAGAAAAAACCAAAATCGTCTTTAAGTTCTTAGAAAATAAGGAGAAGAAAGAAAAAAATTCTTCAAGAAAATTTTTTTAAATATCCGCCCTTCGATAAGCAAAAAGCCGGAGCCTATATTCTAGTCTACCCCATTGAACGAGAGGCCTTTATTTCACATGGTAATGATGTAAACTGATCACTGAGGTCATGCAATTTGGCCCCATTGCAGGGGTACAATATGCAATGAAACCACAAACATATCGGTCCTCAAAGTCAGCGATCAAATTCAGCCTGATTTCTAAGTCATAGCCATAGAAAATTGGCTACTTCGGTTGGAATGCACCCAAAGAAGCTCTGACGACTCCTAGCATCCGTAGTACAACAAGCCGTTCATACCCCATTGAATATTCTGCACAAGAGACTTAAGGGCTTGAGTTGAGCTCTTCATCTGGTGATGTGAACTGGCCACTGAGATCATGCGAAATGGCCTCGTAAAAGTTCTTTTTATGAAGTGTCGCAGGGTTATGCGATAAAGCCTCAAAGTAAAGTGGGTCTCAAAGTCAACATAGCTCATGTCAGGGGTCAAATTCAGCCTAATTTATAAGCCACAGCCATGGAAAATTGGCTAATTTGGTTGGAATGCACCCAGAGAAGCTCTGACGACTGTTATATGGCAGCCAAAAAATCCTAGCTTATATCCCCTAGCATCTGTAGTACAACAAGAATATTCATTCTGCACAACTAGTCATTGACCTTGGAAAATTTCTCATTGACCTTGGAAAATGCCTCAAAGTAAAGCACATGTCAGGGGTCAAATTCGGCCTGAGTTATAAGCCACAGCCATGGAAAATTGGCTACTTTGGTTGGAATGCAACCAGAAAAGCACTGGCGACTGTTATATACCAGCCACAGCACTGGAAAATTGGCTACTTCGGTTAAGGTGCACCCAGAGAAGTTATGGCGATAAAACCACAAAACACAACGATACTCAAAGCCAACATAACCCAGGCCAGTGGTTAAACTCAGTCTTATTTATAAGCCACAGTCACGGGAAATTGAAGATTTCGATTGGAGCGACACATACTGGCAGCAATAGGTGCTTTGAACGAGTGGAGGAAATATGACGTAAAGAGAGGAACAGACTTTTCAAACCCTGTTCAACTAACTGATAATGCTATGGATAGATGGGAGCAGGACTGGTCCAATTCCACTAAGGGAAGATGGACCCACAGACTCATACCGAGCATAGGCGTATGGACAAAAAGAAGACACGGCCAGGTGAACTTCTACCTGACACAGTTACTAACGGGCCATGGATGTTATAGGGCTTATCTCTATAAGTTTGGTCATGACGTGGATGAGTGGATCAGGCATGCCCAGAATGCCGTAATGAAAGGGAGACGGCGGAGCATGTTTACTTTAATTGCCCGCGATATTCTGTTCAACGAAATCGCCTGGAGAGATCAATAGGATTCCAGGTAACGCCCGAGAATATAGTAAACCTGATGTTAATCTCATGTGACAATTGGAAAGCAGTATGTGTTTTCGCACGGAATGTATTGACGCAGCAAAGATTGTCTGAGAGAGCAAGGTCTGCGGAATTTGAAGGCAGCATTCGCTGAATCTCCAACCCCCCCGAAGTAATACTTGATTGTGGTCCCGGGGGGACAAATGGTTGAGAGTGTGTGACGAACTAGGTTGGTTTTAGTACGTATGCCTTCAGCAAGCCGAGAGTAAGTCTTGCGGCGAATCGTGCACTTTGGTAGGCCGGGCTACCAAGGTCTTTCGAAGATTTTCCAACCTTTAGCTCGCATAGCTATAAAAAAAAAGTCCTTTGAACGAATAAAAACATCTCCACGATATCGCACCCACGCTTTTCAATAATAGGAAGCACTGAATAATAGACCCGATATATAAAGTGATCGTTTTACAGATCTAATAGCTAATGTATAAGCTTATTATAGAAAAACCCGTGATTCAAACCCTTAGCTTGGACACCTCAAACAGAAATTATTTCTTTCGGCGACTTACACGCTCTCTCTCTCTCTCAGCAGTCTTTTGGCAATAACTCTGCCCGAGTAAAATAAAATTGTTTTGAAAAGTTTCTCGAAGAGTCCAGCCACTGTGTCATGGGTGGTGTGCGAAACTAGGTTGTAAACCTAGCTAAAAAAGTGTTGTAATAACGAACTAAGTAAGTAAATAGGCTAGGAAGCAGAGAATGGCAGTCCGGATATAAAAAGTAAGAAAGGATAAAAGATGACTTTACAGACCTACTAGGAGGTAGTGGTATTAGCTTATTAGCTTGTGGTGCAGACCCTTAGCTCAGACACCTCAAAAAAAAATTATTTCTTTCGGTGACTTGCTCTCTCTCTCTCTCTCTCTTAGCAGTCTTTTGGCAAAAACTTTATGCGAGTAAAATAAAATTGTTTTGAAAAGTTTGTTAAGGAGTCCAGCCACTATGTCATGGGTGGTGTGCGAAACTAGGTTGTAAACCTAGCTAAAAGTGTTGTAATAACGAATTAAGTAAGTAAATAGGCTAGGAAGCAAAGAATGGCAGGAACAGAAGTAAAAAAGGACATGAGAATTGGATTTTTTATCTAAAGATGGCTTTACACGCCTACTAGACAGTGTATAAGCTTATTAAACGAAAGCCTCGGGTGCAAACCCTTAGCTCAGACACCTTAAACAAAAATTATTATTATTTCGGTGACTTGTTCTCTTAGCAGCCTGCATGAGTAAATTAAATTTAATTGACAAGTTTCTTTTGGAGGCGTAGGTCCCTCCCTCCCGTCACTTATGGATAAAATTAACACACACACACAATATGGGTGGTGTGCGAAACTAGGTTGTAAACCTAGCTAAAAGTGTTGTAATAACCAATTAAGTAAGATAGGAAGCGGAAAATAAAAGAAGAAAGAAAGAAAGGACATGAGTTTGTTTGCGGGAAGATGGCTTTACGTTTTGTCTTCGTGTGAATGCTGGAGTATTTGTGGCAGCAAACCAACTAACTTAACCTCATTTTTACCAAATTAAGGCGTTTCCTTGTATTTTAAATGAGGTTTTTTAAACTTTAAAGTGATTTTATTAGGAGAGAACAGAAACAAAAAAATTTTTTTTGTGATAAATTTGCTGGGATTTCATTACGTTTTTATTGATCTTTTCAACTCTTTTTCGTTTCGTTACGATATAAATTTTCAAATTATCGATTACGTTTCTGTTTTTTTTTTTTTTGCATTTGCATTTGATAAAAATCGCCTTCGATACTCGTATGCGCATACATACGTAAAGCTTAGTTTCGGTCTCTTAATATGAATTTATCGGGTTCTAATCTCAAATGACATTTTCAGGCTTAAAAGGGCAAATCATTCCGAATGATTAAATAAATTTGTCTTTGGAAAAATAAGTAGATAGACGGACATACAGGCAGACAGACAGACGGACACATATGTACACAGAGTGAGAGCTTGATTTAACAAACGCTGGCCCAAAAAAACAACGCTTTAAAACCATATTAAATATCATGTGGATTTCAAAGACCACGAACGAATGAACGAAAAAAAGCCTTAGAATTAATGGCCTAAAGTGATCTAAGAAAAGAAACGAAAAGAGAAGAGAACGAACACAGAAAAATAAATTGTCACTTGAAATTATGTTTGCACGCATCAAATTTCAATGGAAAACTTGTTGAAAAGTTTGCAAGACAAACAAAACAACAAAAAAAAACCCAAAGAAAAATCATTAAAACAGTTGGTGGTGGCCTGGTGATGATGCTGGTGAGATCCCTCCTTTCCTTTTCTTCTGTTTGCGCCGCACAACAAATTATTTCAATTTTAATTGCCTGGAAAACACTCTCATCCACTGTCAGTGTATGGTGGAGGGGTTAGCCAGCCCTCCACTATAATGTCAAGATTTATGGCGTAAAGGTTTCAAAGTCGTTTCTTTCTCTTCATGTTCGGCAAAATAAATTTCAATACACAACATACGTGTGGTGTTAGTTAATAAAATGTAAACACAAAAACCCATAAAAATATATTAGTAACGAGGGCTGGTTAAAAAGCAAAAGAACGTTGTATGAAATATTTTTATCTAGAGATGGCTTTACAGGTCTTCTAGGACGAAAGGCCCTAGCACAGACACCTCAAACAACATGCGACATGCTCTCTCTCTCTCTCTCTCAGCAATCTAGGTTGTGATCCTAGCTAAAAGCGGAGAGTGACAGATTCGTTATAAGGAGAATCTAGAGATTGCTTTACAGGTCTACTACATAGTGTTGTATTAACTTATTACACGGAAGCCCGTGATTCAAAGCCTTAGCTCAGACACCTTAAACAAAAATTATTTCTTTCAGCGACATGCTCTCTCTCTCTCTCTCTCAGCAATCTAGGTTGTGATCCTAGCTAAAATAGCTATAATAAAGAATTAAGTAAGTACGAAGGATTGGAAGCAGAGAATGACAGATTCCTTATAAGGAGAAAGAAAGGACATTAGCTTTCTTATCTAGAGATTGCTTTACAGGTCTACTACATAGTGTTGTATTAACTTATTACACGGAAGCCCGTGATTCAAACCCTTAGCTCAGACATCTTAAACAAAAATGATTTCTCTCTCTCTCTTAGCAGTCTTTTGGCAAAAACCCTGTCCAAGGAAAATAAAATTGTTTTGAAAAATTTCCTATGGAGTCTACCAGTCTCCAGCCACTTAAGCATTTAACTAACAGATATAACATGGGTGGTGAGCGAAGTTAGGTTGTAATCCTAGCTAAAAGAGCTGTAATAACGAATTAAGTAAGTACGAAGGATTGAAAGTAGAGAATGACAGATTCGTTATAAGGAGAAAGAAAGAAAGGACATTAGCTTTCTTATCTAGAGATTGCTTTACAATGTCTACTACGTAGTGTTGTATTAACTCATTACACGGAATGCCCGTCATTCAAACCCTTAGCTCAGACGCCTTAAACAAAAATTATTTCTCTCTCTCTCAGCAGTCTTTTGGCAAAAAACTCTGTCCAAGAAAAAATAAAATTGTTTTGAAAATTTTCCTATGGAGTCGACCAGTCCTCAGTCACTTATGCATTTTACTAACATCTATAACATGGGTGGTGAGCGAAATTAGGTTGTAATCCTAGCTAAAAGAGCTGTAATAACGAATAAAAGGAGAAAGAAAGGACATTAGCTTTCTTATCTAGGAGATTGCTTTACAGGTCTACTACGTAGTGTTGTATAAACTTATTACACGAAAGCTCGCGATTCAAACCCTTAGCTTAGACACCTCAAATAAAAAAATTATTTCTTTCGGCGGCTTGTTCTCCCTCCCTCTCTAAGCAGTTTTTTGGCAAAAATTCTGTCCAAGGAAAATAAAATTGTTTTGAAAAATTTCCTATGGAATCGACCAGTCTCCAGCCATTTCTGGGTCATATAACATGGGTGGTAAGCGAAATTAGGTTCTAATCCTAACTAAAAGAACCGTAATGGCCAATTATATCAATAAGTATGTAGGTTAGGAAGCAGAGAAAGGCAGACCCGATATAAAAAGTAAGAAAGGCTAGAAACAATTTTTTTTTTATTGACAGGTACCACGTGTACTTAATTGTTTATTACAAACCTTTAGTCAGGTTAACAACCCAGCTTCTTACATCTCAACAATGTTGTGTGTATACGTTAGTTTTAATCCATGAGAGGCAGGGGAACCTACAAACGATAGATTTTTGAGAAATTTATGGTTTTGTTTTTTTTTCCAGAAGACTGCTTCCATGTTTCGTTTCGTTAGAGGTGTCTGATCTTGGGTTTGAATCCCTGCTCTCGTCTACTATCTACTAGACTACAAGGACAATCCAAAAATTCTAAGTTTTCGACCATTACAGGCTCTCCCTTACTACCATAAAGTCTGTAGAAAAAAAAAAAGGAAAATTTCGCAATGAAGGTGTCTGAGCTTGGGTTTGAATCCCGGCTCTCGGCTAATAGGTGAATCCATTACCTACAAGACAACGGTGACTACAAGGACAATCCAAAATTGCTGTCAAAGATGAAATACAACTTGGAACTTAACAAATTCTAAGTTTTGGACCATTACAGGCTCTCCCTTACTACCATAAAGTCTGTAAAAAAAAAAAAGGAAAAATTTCGTAATAAAGGTGTCTGAGTTTGGGTTTGAATCCCGGCTTTCGTTTAATAGGCGCACCTATTACCTAAAAGACAACGATGACTACAAGGACAATCCTAACAGAACAAATCCTAAATTTTCGACCATCGCAGCCTCTCCCTTACTACCATAAAGCCTATAGAAAGAACAGGGGCCCGCCCTATATCCCATACCAGCTGGACCCAGCCACACTAATACATCCCCTACTGAGCTCAGTATGCATTCCTTTTTAGAAGACCTAAGCTTCGCGGCTGGGGCTTTTTGAATCTCCCCTTTTCAGCCATAAAACATTCCCACTTCGTTTAATCAATCGATGAGCCTGAGAAAGCACCACGAGATGACACCACCCTCTAGAATCCTTTGACAACTCCTAAGTAATCTCATCGATCAGTGTGAAAGAGGTATGCTGAAGGAGACGTAACTGATCTCTTACACCAAGTCTACATATACATTAGGCCGCGCCATCCCTTTCCATTTTCAAAGTCGAGAATGAGTGGAAGCAACAACTAGGGCCGCCCTTGAGGGGGGTGAATGGTATGCCCCAGCAAAGTATTGAAGCTTATAATTACATTCACCGACTTAACGGAAAAATGGCATCAATTTGTGATAAAAAAAAGAAGTAAAATACGTGATCTCGATGAGTCGGGAGCTCAAGAGGTAAAGTAGACAGACAATCGAAGTAGGGCTTTCGGAATGTAGAAAGCGATCATTGACGGTATGCAGCCAGGTTTAGGTTAGGTTAGGTCGTAGTGGTGGCTCTGATATCACAAAGCTCACTTGGGCACGCATGGCGGCCCGTTGTGATGCCACGGGTGAAACGCAGTCCCTGTACTAACCAAGTTCCGCCAAATCAGGGAGAGGAGAAGTTGATCAGGGCAAGGACTGCACAGCAGCCAGGTTTGCAGACAACAGAAATTTATACGGGTTGGGATCTCGACTAATCCTAGGTTCATGGCTTTGAAGAGGGCAAGAAAAATTCCACTGTAAACTGCCCTATGTAAACACTGAATACAACAAAGGCAAGTTGCATGTTTTTGGTACTGCTTACCTTCCCCCTCCCCCTTCTCAATATAAAAAGAGGCAATAAACTAAGAAATGCTTTCATCACCCAGCCATGGGATGCATGCAACACATGCAACAAAAGGGAAGAAGAATTTAGAAGACAAAAACAATCGTCGCTGGAATATAAATTTTGAAACGAGAAACGAAACGAAACAAACGGAGGCATTAGTGTGGTGTTGTGGTTTGTTGCCGCAATTTCTAAATGTGTGTTGTTGCTGTTGCTGTTTGTTGCAAGATTGGAAGATGCTTTCGTTTTGATATTGAAGACATTGCTACGGTAGGAGACATTTAACAAGAGATCAACGTGAATGGCGACATGTTTTTTCTTTGCTGTTGTTGTTGTTTCATTTAGAATGTTGCATGTTGTTGCAAATACATACCAAAAGGAACATGAAAAAAAAAGATGAAAACACACACACTCACACTCACTTGGCCTGCCATACAATTATAAACTTTTGACATTTTGGTTTTCAATTTTTAGCTGCTTTTAGGATTCCCATTTGCTGCTGCCACATAGAACATTATGGCCTGCCTTATAGCCCACTGCATTATCTCTATGCCTGTGCCAGTGCCTGTGTTTCTTTCTTTTCCTTCTTCCATTTTTCTTTCGTTTTGTGTTGTCAATCGATCGTTATTTATTTCCTATTTCTCTATGGACAAGTAAAAAAAAATTTTTTTTTTGTTTTCCTCTTTAGCCACCAAAACAGCTAAACAAGTTCAATAGCAAGCTGGCGACAATTGTTGCCAATTGCCACCGCCACCACTAACACACAACATTGAAGCACTGGCTCCATCCAACAACATCAGAAAACATTTACAACAATAACTTACACGGCTACTGCAAGTTCTCTTCTTCTTCATCTGTGTATACTATTGACGACATGATAAGGAAAACATTTTATAAATCAACGGGGCCCAACAGAATTGTATAGGGGGACAGTGAGGTACACTATTTGAACACGGTAAGTTATACCGCAGTGGTAAACAAAATGTTTCTTTTCTACAGAAAATGTATGTCTTCGACAGATATTCTTTAGAAAACACAAGTTATCGGGAGAATTTCTATAGAAAATGCAAGATTTTTTATAGAAAATGTAAGTTATCGACAGACATTCTCTAGAAAATAAAAGTTAACGAGACATTTTCTATAGAAAATGCAAGTCTTGGAGAGATTTTGAAAAGAATATACCATTAATCGAGAGATTTTCAATAGAATGTACAAGTTATCGAGAGATTTTCTATAGAAAACACAAGTTATTGGGAGATTTTCTATAGAAAATGTAAGTTATCGACAGATATTCTCTAGAAAATAAAAGACAACGACACATTTTCTATCGAAAATGCAAGTCTTGGAGAGATTTTCAAAAGAATATGTCATTAATCGAGAGATTTTCAATAGAATATGCCAAGTTATCGAGATATTTTCTATAGAAAGTGTAAGTATTCGAGAGATTTTCAATAGAATATGCAAGTTATCGAGAGATTTTTTACAGAAAACGTTTCCTTACCGTTCGTATCTTCCCTCTTTCCACCTTTCCTAAATCTGCGCAATGCACTGCTTGAGTAGGGGTCATCCCCAGAGTGCATAAAAAAAAATTTATAGAAAATGCAAGTTATCGAGAGATTTTCTACAGAAAACGCAAGTTATTGACAGATATTCTATTGTAAAAGCAAATCGTGGAGAGATTTTCTATAGAAAATGCAAGTTATCGGGAGAATTTCTGTCGAAAATGTAAGTTATTGGGAGAATTTCTATAAAAAGTACAAGTCATCGGCAGATTTTCGAGAGATTTTCTATAGAATATGCAAGTTATCGAAAGATTTTCTATAAAAAATGTAAGTTATCGATAGATATTTAATTCCGTTTCTTTTCAGAAACTAAAATTTCTGTACCAGTTCTTAATTTCAATTTCTTCTGCAAACAATTTCCAATTTATCTTTGAAATAATTTTTCCATAGAAGAGTTTTTCCGCTGCTTTTTCCCAAAAATTTTTGCTTATGAATCTATGAATCAAAATTTTTCCTATCTGACTGTGTAGCTAGCGTAGCGTTGCTTGTATTTTTTGTTTAACAAGAAACAGAAGTTCTGCAGAAGGAAACGAAAAAAAAAAAAATCTACAGCATCTCTTGGCATTTGTGCAAGCTAAAGCTGGGATAGAGGAGAGGAGGCAGCAGTTGCAAGACAAACAGAAGGAAAAAAAAAATGTTGCATTTCAAATTAATACAAAAACAACCACAACAACAACAGCAGCAATGGCATTATCTCGTATTTGTTTTGTTAGTCGGGATTTCAAAAATAGTTTGTTGTTGTCAATATTATTGTTGTCGCCGTTGCATATTTTTGTAAGCAACACACAACACACACAGCATGTGGTGGGCACAAAACAGAAGGAATAGAAGAACACAGAGATAGAGGGAGATAGAAAGAGTAAGAAAAAAAGTAGTAGAAGAAGCAATCATTCCAAGAAGTAAAACAGATTTCTAAGCAGCACGTTCGCAATGTCATTATCAAACAAACAACATGCAACACACAACAGGCAAAACGGCAGCATTAGCAACATTGACAAGCCAAACGTCGTTGTTGTCGCCATCGTTACAATCATCAGCAGCAGCATCATCAGCATCATCATCATCATCATCAACCGCATCGCAGTCATCGTCATCAGTGGTGAAATATCTCTCTCTCTCTGTGTAGCAATTAAATGAAATTCTACTTCTAATGCCACTGCCACTGCTACTGCCGCTGCACCACCACCACTACTCCCCCTTTTCGCTCTTGAAGGCATTTTTGCTTAAAATGCTGGCTTGCCTCTGGCTGATTGCATGTTCTCGAATGTTTTTTGTCGTTTTTTTTTTGACAATCAGGGTCGCAGCAGTATTTTCGTCGTTTTATTTATTCCAGCAGCAGCAACAACAGCCGCTTGAGTATCATCGCTGATTGTTACAATAGATGTCAACAGTCAAACAGGCAGCTGCTGTTGCCTATTGCCTGGGCTTGCAACAGAATTTTTCTAGGCACGTACAAGTAGCTCAAAAGCTCGGGTGTATTTATTGCTTTTAATGGGATTCTATGTTGCAAGAAATCTACAGAAAAAGACAAAAAAAAGGAACAAGAAATTGGGAAAAAGCGTGTTGCTTGCAACGCTTCTGTGTGACAATTTTTTTTTGTTTTTTTTTTTTTTTGTTCTAGTTGAAGGTGGTGGCCATTTTGAAGCTTTATTAACATGCAAAATTGCAACAACAATAACAACAACACATCCACTTTAACAAATAGTTCCAGCCGCAGCGAGAACCAGAATTTCTAAAGACTTCAAAAGGTCAAAGGTCATGTAGAAGAGGATGTAAAATTTTCCCGTTCCTATTGAATATGCTCTTCAAGAGCTTCCTTAACAAAGATTTGTATGTTCAAAAAAGCCTACAAAATCAAGTCTAGAAAGTTCGTAGCCAAGCGATCTTGAAAATCCAGAGTAAATCTCAAACACGAGCGATTATAACCCCCCCCCCCCCCCCCTCCGTATTTCTGTGCTAGTTCGGGACGAGAGTATTTCTCCTGCTGCATACCTCCTGTTTGAACTATATGTTCTCCAAAATCTTTTAGTTCAATTAAGGAAGAAAAACGTCACTGGGCACACATACCATTGAGCTTGAGGCACTCACGGCAGTGCTTTAGCCTGCCAAGTTGTCGAAAAAAAATAAGTACCGATGACGTCTACACTGGGTTTTATGGAAATCGTGAGATTTTTATTAGAAAATGCACGCCATAGAGATAATTTCTACAAAAAATGCAAGTTATCGACAGATACTCTATAGAAAATGCAAGTTATCGAGAGCTTTTATATGGAAAATGCGATTTTCAGCGGGAGAATTTCTATAGAAAATGCAAGTCTTCGAGAGGTTTTCAATAGAAATGCAAGTTATCGACAGATATTTTCTAGAAAAGCCAAGAAGAATTTCTATATAAAATGCAAGTCAACGAGAGATTTTCTATAAAAAATGCGAAAGTATTGAGAGATGTTCTACAGAACATGCAAGACAACGGCGATTTTTTTTAGAAAATGCTGGTAATCGAAATATTTTTTTCAAAAAACGATGGCGCTCGGGAAAGTTTCTATAGAAAATGCGAGTTATCGAGATATTTTCTATAGAAAATGCAAGTTATCGACATATTTTCTATAGAAAATGCAAGTTATCGACATACTTTCTATCGAAAGTTATAGGGGAAATTTTTTATAGAAAATGCAAGTTATCGAGGAGGAATTTTTTTTATAGAAAATGCAAGTTATCGGGAGATTTTCTAAAGAAAACGCAAGTTATCGATAAGTATTCTCTATAAAATGAAAGACAATAACAGAAAAAGAAAGATCGACAACTTATCGGAAGTATTTCTATAGAAAATGCAAATTATAGGGAGAATTTCTGTAGAAAATGTATGTTATTGGGAAAATTTCTATATAAAATGCAAGACATCGACAGATATTCTATTGAAAATGCAAGTCTTCGAAAGAGTTTCAATAGAAAATGCAAGTTATCGGGAGATTTTCAATAGAAAATGACAGTCATCGAGAGAATTTCTACAGAAAGTGTAAGTCATGGAGAGGTTTTCTATTGAAGATGCAAGTCATTGAGAGATTTTCAATAGAAAATGCAAGTTATCGAGAGGTATTCAATAGAAAATGCAAGTCATCGAGAGATTTTCTACAGAAAACGCAAGTTATCGATAGGTATTCTCTATAAATTGAAAGACAACAACGGACAGAAAGATCGACAACTTATCGGAAATATTTCTATAGAAAATGCAAATTATAGGGAGAATTTCTATAGAAAATCTATGTTATTGGGAAAATTTCTACAGAAAATGCATGACATCAACAGATATTCTATTGAAAATGCAGGTCTTCGAAAGATTTTCAAAAGAAAATGCAAGTTATCGAGAGATTTTCAATAGAAAGTGCAAGTCATTGAGAAAATTTCTGCAGAAAGTGTAAGTCATCGAGAGGTTTTCTATGGAAGATGGAAGTCATCGAGAGATTTTCAGTAGAAAATGCAAGTTATCGGGAGAATTTCTATAGGAATTGCAAATTATTGAGAGATTTTCTATAGAAATAGAAGTTATCGACAGAATTTCTGTCTGCAGATAAATTGATGGCCTTAGATTGGAGCAATAACTACCTTGTGCCAGCTATGGAACCAAAAAAAAACTTGCAATATTCAGAACCGTTATTCTTGCCTAAGGCTTTATTGCAGTCCATAATATGGGTAACAAAGTTGCTCATCATTAAGATTTGCAAAGATAATTCTATTGCTGATGCTCAGCATATTAAATGTGATTCTAAATGACAGTTTTTCCCAACACCTTTAAAGCCTGTTTTAAGGGGCTCAATGAGATTAGAGATTTTTGGCTTGAAAACTTGTTTTTTTTTTTGCAAATTTCTTTTGAAATTCAAGCGCTTTATGGTTAAAAAGCCTTTTTTTCTTTGATTTTGATTTAAACAGAGTTAATTGCAATTGTTGTTGTTGCTGTTATTGTTGTTATTTTGAGGGTTACATTAAAAGAGTATTAAATCTCCCCTAGACATGTCATGTGTACCGAGAGAAAGAGGGTTTTAAAGAATTTAAATTTGTTTTGTTTTTAATTCTTTACTGCAGTTGGCTCTGCTGTTGCTGTTGCTGTTAATGTTGCTATTGCAGACGACGACGTCTGCAGACATTTTAAGAAGAGTTATGGGCATAGATAACCAGATTAACGCACAATATGCGCTCATGATGTTATAAGGGCCACAGAAAACACCGACAACACAACAGACAGACAGACAGACAGATCGTTTACAGCATATACATACACACACACACACACACATGGCTCAATGTCAGGGCAGTACAAGCTTGAAATAGCCTAGCCTGTACTGTCCTGTCCTGGCCTGGCTTGGACGACGTTTGGCAAAGAGATGTTAACAATTTGACAGTTACTTTAGACGAGACGAGATTACAAGTTACAACCTTATCTCAGAAGTTTTCAAAGCTGCTATGTATACTCATGCCTGTTGTTGTTGTTGTTATTGTTTTTAGGCTAGTGCCTAGAGAGTAGTGTTATGGAGTTCAAGTCAAAGAATTACGCTTCAAATAATAAAACTTTTTAAAACGATTTTTTTTTGTTTTGTTTGCCTCTTTAAATAGGCAAAAATAAAAACAAAAACTGAAGAAAAAAAAATCTTAGCAAATCAAGTACGTTTTCGTTTTCAGTTAATTGTATGACTCTTTTATGACCAACAAACAGTGGGTCACAAAAGTGCAGAGTATAAAAAAAAATTCCATACAAGTACTTGGCTTATCTGAGATTAACTCAAGGCAGTCTCAATCGTGGGAAATAGGGAAACCACCCAGATTATGTGGGAATTTATAATTTCACTCGGATGTTAGGGAAAGAAGTCGCCGTGGTCTAGTGGGTAGTGTGTTGGCTTATAGACAAAAGGCCCGGGTTCGAATCCCAGGTCAGACATCAAAACGAAAATTTGAAAACAATTTTTCGGTGACTTCCTCTCCAGAAGATTACTAGCAAAAGCTCTGAGAGTAAAAAAATTGCCATGGAATGCTTCCCAAAAATCTGTCGTTCGAAGTCGACTTTAAACTGTAGGTCCCCCCGCCACTCATGTATAAAATTAACGCCCAACAACATAAGTGGTGTGAGAAGCTAGGTCGTAATCCTGAACTGAAGGGTTGTAATGGCCAATTATGTAGTATGTATGTATGTATGTTAGGAAAAGAAATTTTCTAAGAAATGGGAAGAGTTGTTAGGAAGTCCATACTCGAGGAGAAGAGGCCCTGAATATTTTTTTAAGGCAATCTGAACTCTTTTGTTGGGTAATTGCAATATCCAGAGATTTTACCTAGAACTTAAGGATCTATTAATTAAGAAAATGGATCGTGTTAAGCCCAATTCTAAACATTCTTTAAGAGAATGTATCCTCCCCCCCAGTACCCTATACTTGAAAGCTATGAGGCGTTAATGATTTACGTCAACTAATATTCTAAACCTTGCCATGGAAATGGTTTAGGAGATACCTCCCCTCTTGGCATTGGATATGGGATAAATTTTTTAGAGGTCGCCGTGGTCTAGTAGGTAGTGTGTTGGTGTGTATGGCCCTCACCCGCTAAATCTCTCCCTTCTTTTATGGACTCTGTGGTATTACTTCGAAGTGGAGTCTGCCTGGCCATTTGGCCCATTTATATTCAAAGCCGCCAATTCATATCAGTGGCCAATCGGTGAGGGCCAGCTTATTAAAAATATGTAATGTCAGGAAACTACGCATCTCCTTAGCAAGAGCCATCATTATCATCATCATATGGAACAGAGGCCGCCCGGAGAGGGCATGCGTATTAAAAATATTTTTCTCCGAAGTTTTGGTAATATTTGAAGGACCCCGTGGTCTAGTAGGTAGTGTGTGTTGACTTATTAGACGTAAGACCTGGGTTCGTATCCCAGGTCAGACATTAAAATGAAAATTTGAAAATAATTTTGCGGTGATTTCCTCTCCAGAAGATTTCTGGTAAAAACTCTGAGAGTAAAAAAAATTGCCATGGAATGCTTCTCAAAAAATGTATCGTTCGGAGTCGACTTTAAACTGAAGGTCCCCCCCCCCTGTCACTCATGTATAAAATTAACGCACAAACGACATAAGTGGTGTAAGAAGCTAGGACGTAGTACAATGGGTCAATTCGACCACTGAGTACTGTACTTGATAGAATTGACAAGTACACGTCCTCTAACCTAACCTAACAACCTACCTCTTGGCACACGATTTTTTTTTTCGCTTTAAATTTTTCCTTCTTCTGGCCCACTGTGCTGCTAAGGAAAAAAAATTTGAGAAAAAAACCTTGCGTGGCGATAAATAAATGCAAAAAGTTAAAAGTTAATTGGTTTTTGTCAATCTTTTTTTTCACTCTCTACTTCTCCCTCCCTCTCTCTCTCTCTAGTTCTCTATTTTGCTTTTTAAGCTAAGCTTGTCAGCTGCCCTACCCCTTCAGGCTCTCCCTCGTTTCCTTTAAAATCTAAGCACAATAAATTGGTTAAGCCAGGGTATTGAAATCCTAAACTAAATAGCAAACAACAACAATAACATTTTTCTGCTAATCTTTAGCTTTAGGGATACAAAAAAAACAAAAACCACGTAAAGAAACTTCAACTACGTTAACGAAAAGGCATAAAATTCAAAGAACAAAACAGAATAGAAAGAGAGAGAGATAGAGAGAGAAAGAGGGAGAGAGAGAGAATATATTTAAAATAGACATTAAATACCATTAAACTTATGCCAGCAGGCCAGGCAGGCATCCTTAACAATATGCTGAACGCATGCGGGCACTGCATTCCTCTAGCCATTAACAGTCAGAACAACGTTTAGAAGTATGAACGTCGTCACGTTACGTTACATTTTTTTTCCTTTTTGCTTTGCGTTAAGCCTGTGTTAGCATACAACCATCTGCATTAAGGGGGGTAAGAAGTGGCAAGGGGCTTAAGAGTTAAGCTCATAAAATATTCGCATAAGATTTATAACAGTTTAATTAGTCAAAATGTCAGAGAGCATGCATTGACAGGTTGGCAACCAGAGCGCAACACAGGATGACAGCCAAAGATTGGTAGACGACAGATTACATTTACAAACAATTTTTAAATCAAATTAAAAATAAAAATAAAAAAAACAAGAAAATTAAAAGCAAAAACATGATCCGTTAATAAACATTGTAAAAAAACAAAAGAAAAGAGTAAAGGTGCAATTAGCCAAACGTAACGAAATGTAACGGAACGTACGTCCAAAGGAATTTCTGTATGCTTTTAATATTATAAAAAAGAGAACGTTTGTTCCATTATATTGCCTAATATTAAATAGGCTAATTCTACCTAAAAGGATTTGTAATAATATCACCTTTGGAAATTGTAAAAAAAAAATCCCACCGTTATGAACGTATATTGAAACAGAATCAAGAGTTTTAAGTTCCAAAACGAAATATTTCCAAATCATGAGGAAACTTCGCGGGCGTTTTCCAAGTGGAAGTCTATGCGAATAAAGGAAATGCTCAATTCAAGTTGGATAGGATATACAAAAGACAAGGGGACATAGCTTTCTGAAAGTCAGGCTACCATTCTAACATTCGACTTTTATAAGGTTAAATGGAAGCTAATAAGGGACTGTTTTGGATAGCTAAATTGACTAGATAATGGAAATGAGTTTACTCTCTGGTGAAACAATGATCATGTAGGTGGGGTATTCCCTTATATTCTCGACAATAAGCAAGCAGACAAACTTATGAGGTCAGTAGGTTCCACCCCGCTATTGAGAACCCAGAACTCTTCTATAGAATGGCAGCAAATATTTAGAAAATTATGTTCAACGAAAGTACTTGTCGTCTAGTATGTAGTGTCTTGGCTAATTAGACGTGAGGCCTCGATGGAGAACCCAGAACTCTTCTATAGGATGGGAGCAAATATTTAGAAAATTATGTTTAACGGAAGTACTTGTCGTCTAGTATATAGTATCTTGGCTTATTAGATGTAAGGTCATGGTTCAAAGCCCATGCTTAGACATATAGAACAGAAAATATTTCTTCGAAAGGTAATTTCATCTCATTAGTCTTCTGGCAGAAATCGTGTTTCCATGAAAAATTGCACAAAACTCTACCACTAGGAGGCGATGCTACACTGTAGACACCGCCACTTGAAAGTAAAATTAACATTCACAAAATCGATGGTATGAGAAACTGAGTTTGAATCCTGACTAGGAAAGTCAAGTAAAGAATGCAATGCCATCTATATTTGAGGCAAGCAAGACTTATGTTGGAAACTATAATAAGACAAAATAAGACCGTTCTTTTGACTGGGCACTGTAAAATCATAGGGTTCGTCCCCTCAAGCCAAACATAGAGATTCTGTGGCAATGAGAATGAATTATCAGAACACATTTCCAGAAACTAGGAAGGAACAACGGCATATTAAGAAGTGATAGGCAGGGAATTGCCATTGTTGCAGCTAGGTCAAAGCAATAGGGTTGGTAGCGACATTATATGAATACTCCACCCCCATGCATTCTTGTGGGGGAGTATAATAGATCGAATGGTCTCTAAACTAAAGCACCAAGCTGCGCAGTATAATGGAGAACCTATGCAGCTGACTTCTACTGAATGGTATACGTTTACAAACGCCCTGTTAATATATTTCTTATTTTTTTATTCAATTGATATAAAATGTTTTATTATTTAGAGGTCAATATACATGATTGACATTTTGATTGATATCAATTTTTGTAAGATTTGCTTGAAAACCACGATTGAAACTATATGTTTCTTACTTTTTTATTCAATTGATATAAAATTTTTCATATATATATATATATATATATATAGTATTATATATATATATATTAATATATATATATATATATTATATATATATATATATAGTATTATATATATATATATATTAATATATATATATATATATATATATATATATATATATATAATATTATATATATATATATATTAATATATATATATATATATATAGTTTCAATCGTGGTTTTCAAGCAAATCTTACAAAAATTGATATCAATCAAAATGTCAATCATGCATATTGACCTCTAAATAATGAAACATTTTATATCAATTGAATAAAAAATAAGAAACAAATAGTTTCAATCGTGTTTTTCAAGGAAATCTTGCAAATATTTTCATCAATCATAATGTCAATCATGCATAACCAAACATTATAAATTTGTGGGAGCTCTAAAAAATAGTTTCTTTCTACAATGTTTTTCTATAGTAACAGAGGAATCTCTGTATTCCCTATTCTTTCGAGATGATCAAGCCATCCTTAAAGCATGCAGTTGATAATTCTGTTGGCTAGGCTAAGACAGATCTAATTGATCTTGCAGAGTATGCAGAATATCAAGTACTAACAAAGTACTTTTTCAAAATCCATATTTAAATTGTTTTTTAACGACTTAATAAAGTGTTAAGAAAATTCTTGAGTGTTTTTAAAGTTAAATATTGATTTGTAATCAAATTTCAAAAGTGATGCATATTAACCCTAAACAAACATACGGACGACGGGCGGGTTAATTTACATTTTCTAAGATTGACTTAATAAGAGGCAAAAGAGAGAGGGAGAGAGAGAGATCGATTGAACTATCATTTGGCCAAAAAGTAATGACCATGAAGTGATTAAGAAACCTTTTTTCTTTTTGGTTTTAACCACGAAAACAATTTCAATGAAATAAATAAAGACACGAGCGAGTGAGCGAGCGAGCTTATGGAACGGGGATGGACGGACTGACGGTCCCCTTTAGACAAGGTCTCATGGTAAATAAAATTTTTTAACAAGAAAAATACTCTGGCATACTGGTTAGTTGTTACTCAATCTCCTTGTGGTATTGACTTCAAATTGGTTGGCTTTTTGGCGGGTTGGCTGGCTGGCTAGCTGGCTGTCTGTCTGGCTATTCATAAGTAGAACTTCACAGAAAAATAAAACAAACATAAGAGAGACCACACAGTGGTGGCCATAAAATAAACACACAACATATGCTATGTTTTTTATTACAACAAAAACAAATATTATGACTCATCATTATTATGCCTTTTCGCTTTAAGTGTTAAGAGGAGACTCTATACAAATAATACAAAAAAAAACCCGAGGGTCATGTGTAAAGTATTTAAACAAATACAACACATACACACTAAACACTAAATCAATAAGTCATCCACAGACCTTTAATTTGAAATCCAAAATCTATAACTAACGAAGCATTATCCACCAGATCTAAACGATGCATAATATTGGAAAATTTCTCATTACAACCATTTTATGCAATTAACCCTTAAGCGTACAGAATGTTTTTTATTAAAAAAAAAACTCTTATTCGGTAACCTTCATCGTTAAGTACTTTTGGGCAGTGAGAAATGATTGATCGGCCTGTTTTATTATTATGGATCGAACGTAGAGACTTCAGTTTCCCTTTTAGCAGAGGATGTCACTGTAATTGAAGCATATTGCCTCTGTACAAGTTGCTATGATCATTACTTAGTTCCTAAGTAAGCTAAGCTGTAAAATGGTCAATGTTCAGCTGGATCGTCCAAAAAAACCAAAAGAGATTACTTTCAAGGAAGATTTCTATCATCTGTTCTAAGAGTTCTCCTAATAAGTATGGCAGGACTTCAGTTGTAGACACTCTAGTCCAGTATGTAGTGAATTGGCCTATTTTACGTGAAGCCTAGCCCAGACATCTCAAACAAAATGGAAAAAATAATATTCATTTCTGCTACTTTCTCTCACCAGACACTTGTGACAAAAAAAATTCTCCTGAAAAGTTTCACAAAAAATCTGTCTTCCTCAGGCTAACGGCCATTATTACAATTCGCCGTTAACTATAGGGAGAAAGTGAGTCACTGTAACATAATTGATCTCTCCCAAGACTAGTGTTTATCGTTTTCGCAAGATTAAAATTAAGTGTTCGGAATTCATTAGTTCTCACTAGTCTATAATCGTCGTCTGTACAGGTCACCAGTGTCCTCCCATCCATATCAAGGCAATACTAGATGACCCGTACGAATATTTCGCACCGTTAGTTGTCATTTTTTTAAAACATGTAATCACAATGACAACAGTATTATTATGCAGTTCTATATAAAAAAATATAATTTTTATCAATGAAAATATTAATTTTTCAATTTCTAATTATTTTTCGCCATTAGTGTTAGATATAAGCTTTAAAATGAGATATCGTTCATTAAATTTGGAGCGGTGGTATGGGAGAAATTTGCTACCGACAAAAAAATGTGCTTTAGAAATAATATATATGTGGATTTGTTACACCCAATTGGCTTCTCTCTATGACTTTCTATTGAACTAGAGAGCTTAGCTAGTATCATCAGGATTTAATGCATTTAAATCTTGATCCAACCTAGACTGTGGAGAAGCTATAGTAGTAGGATCCATAAATACATTAGGGGTCGACTTTTTGATAGGACTTTTGAGTTTAGGATTTCATCAAATTTCTAATATAATCTGACCATTGCAGTAGTGTTTTCCAAATGAAGATCTTGGAAATATTAAAGTCCAGTTGGGTAATGCTGCAATTAATTCACTGACGAATGTAGTTTCGACGTTCGCGTTTGGCTATGAATGCCAAAGATTTCTTAGAGAATCTTTAATAAGGTTCCTGGTCATGCGGATATCATTGGAAATTGGATCGACATATTACGGGTCATAGGTGTACGGAAGTCACCGTGGTCTAATGGGTAGTGTGTTGGCTTATTAAACGAAAGGCCCGGGTTCGAATCCCAGATCAGATATCAAAACGAAAAAATATTTCTTTGGCGACTTCCTCTCAGCAGATTCCGGCAAAGACTCTGAGAGTAAAAATTGCCATGAAAAGCTTCTCAAAAATCTGTCGTTCGGAGTCGACTTTAAACTGTAGGTCCCCCGTCACTTATGTATAAAATTAACGCACACAACATAAGTGGTGTGAGAAGCTAGGTCGTAATCCTGACTGAAGGGTTGTAATGGCCAATTATGTGTTATGTATGTAGGTGTACGGAATGCCTACGTTAAACTGGTTAGGTTTAATGGGGATGCTCAACTTTTTCAACTGCTGGGTGCACTCAAATATTATTACGCTCTGCAGGGCGAATATGGAGAAGGAAAGAACTGAAGAGAACTGTTTTTTGTTTCTAATTCTTATGGTCCTCCTTCTCAATGTTTCTTTCGTTTCTAACAAGCCAAAGCCTTAGTGAAAGGCTAGCCGATATAATTAACTTTCTTCCGAATTCTGAATTTCTACAAGCAGGTCTTGGTATATCATCTTTGACTAAAGTCAACAAACTAAGGCTTAGTGCAATGGCATGATTTATTTCCACGGTTAACATTTTAAATTAAAAACGAACAATAAAACTCAACCAGTACGTGATACTAAACCAATATAACCAATCAATCCACAACCTAAATACCGCCACCACACACATCTCCTATTTCATTGTCAAGTACCTGCTAAAAGGGAGCAACAAAATGTTTTTAGAGTGGAGCCCCACAGTAACATTTTTAAAAGGTATGCCCATCATTGTCATAAAACTTGACAAACCATAACGAAGACGGAACAAGAAAGAGTGAGCAAGAGAGGGGAAGATAGTCTCTCTCTCTGTTAAAAATGCATTAGAAAAGCATTTTAATGAATTCGATAAAGAATGCCATGCCATGCGATACGATACGATATGATATGAGAACGGTAACCGAAAAAGGCAATATTTTTAAAGGCTTTTTAACAACAATTTTATGACGATGTTAAAAGGAATGCAACGAATCTCTTGCTCTTGCATCTTGCACTTAAACAGAAGACTGTTCAATCACCAATAATAAAATTTCTATTTCACGGCAATATTTTAATCGAAAAAAAGTGGTAATAAAAAAAGCTTTTAGAACAACATTTAAAATACTTTGCCTTCTGTTAATTGTAGTAAATATTTAAATTTATGTACAGCATGATTGATCAAACATTGATATTTAAAAAGTTGTTGAGGGAATTACGTTTTTATTTTAGCCATCAATCATGCTTGCACAGCTTTAAATAACATTCAGTTTCAATTGAATAAACATTTTTAAAAATTTGGAAATTTTTTTCGTGCTATATTTGTAAATTTTGACATCAATCATAACGTCAATCAGATTTTTAAAAATCAGATATATTACTTTAGTTATATAAACGTAAAAAACAAATAGTTTTAATCGTGTTTTTCAAAAAAATTTGGCAAAAACTTACATCAATCATAACGTCAATCATGCATATTGAGCTCTAAATAATGAAACATTGTATATCAATTGGATAAAAAATAATGAAACAAATAGTTTCAATCGTGGTTATCAAGCAAATTTTACAAAAATTGACACCAATCAAAACATCAATCATGCATATTGAGCTCTAAGTAATGAAACATTTTATATCAATTGGATAAAAATAAAGAAACAAATAGTTTCCATCGTGGTTTTCATGCAAATCTTACAAAAATTGACATCAATCATAACGTCAATCATGTAACATTCTGTTTTAATTGAATAAAACATAAAAAACAAATTGTTTTGATAGCTTTTTTCAAAGCAATAGTATGTAGAGATTGTCATGAATCATCACAGTCAATCATACATGCAGACATTCAAATAATGGTAACTTTCCAGTCTGATTTGCACATGAAAACTAAAAATATAGTTTCTGTGATTATTTCAAGCTATTTTTGCAAAGAATGAAATCAATCATCATGTCAATCATATATAGTGAACTTTAATAATGTAACATTCAGTCTTAATGGAATAAAACATAAAAAACAAATTGTTTCGAAAGACTTTTTAAACAATTTATGTAAAGATTGTCATGAATCATCACGTCAATCATGTATATAGACGTTGAAATTAAGGAAACAGTCCGTCTCATTTGAATGAGAAGTAAAAATATTGTTACTGTGATTGTTTCCAAGCTATTTTTGCAAAGATTGACATCAATCATGATACAGGTCTTCAAAGAATAGATTATTCTATTTCAATTGAATAAAAGATAAGAAACAAATAGTTTTAGAGGAATTTTGTCGTTTTTATTATAAGTTTTGCTACGACTGATAGTCAATTTTTTATCAATCAATCATTATTAATTCAGTTTTAATTTTGAAACTGTTGTAATATAAAATTGGATTGTTAAATTTTTTGTAAATGTTAATAAAATGATTGATTATCACTTTTAAGTGATTTACATCAATCATCATCATTGATTTTTGTTTTTAATTAAGTTCTTAAATTTTTGCTTAACATAAATTTTTAGTTTTAAATTTTATAAAATATGAACTAGTATGCTGCAATGGACATCAATCATCTTGTCAATCATGGTGAGTTAAGATCTTATTCTGTAATTGTTTTGGTTTTAAATTTTATAGAAACATTAACTGCAACATTATGCTGCAATTGCCTTCAATCATCTAGTCAATCACTAGGAGTTAAGTTCTTATTCTGTAATTATTTAGGTTTTAACTAGATTTCAACAATTTTACGACGTGGATGAATATGATTGAAACGAAATTTTAAATGATTGACAGCAATCGTCATCAATCATAAGCAATATTTTGTTATTTTCAAATTATTTTCAATATTTCAACCATTTTATGACTTTTATTAACGTTGTTTTATTTGTATTTCTTGCTAACTAGTGTGTATACGACTTTTGTTACCCAGTGTTTTATAGGTTTTGTTTGAAAATGTATATTTAATTTTGATTTATGATTTCTTCTACATCATATTGTATATCAAACTTGATACAACCACTCAAATAAATCTCTTTAAGAGCTTTGAAAACCTTCTGTTTTATTATTTTCAGTGAGGAGTCCCAGCAGTCTTCTTATCCTGCGTTTCGTTTCGCAAGAGTATTTAATAAACTGCGATAACAAATGCTTCAAATTTAAAGGACAGACCGATGTGTCATGTCTTTGGAAATAAATAATCCTTTAAAGAGTTTTACGAAGAGTGCCACCACCACTCTCTACTCCACTCCATTAAGAGTTGGTTGGTTGGGAGAGGGCAAAAAACCCAGGAGAAGAACGGACATCATTTAATACTTAAGACAGGTGGACATGCGGACAGATAGTCTGACACTTAAAGACAAACATCGATGGAGAGTTGAAACAACAACAACAACAACAACAACAGCAACAAGTAAAGTAAATATAATCATAAAAGACGACATTTAACAAAAGGGATGTTTAAGGCCTGCTTTGGATGGCTTTACAGGCTGGCTCGCTGAGATGGCTGGCTGACTGCTTTTGGGGGCTTTTTATGTACGCTTCAGTAGTTGTAAAACATTATTATTGTACAACAATATATAGCTGTTGTTGTTGTTGTCTTTCTAAAGAATCTTCTTTATTTGTTGTTGTTGTTATTATCTCGTGTGTTTGGACTGGCTAGCTGGCTGCTTGTTTGATGTCCAACAACTCTAAAAAGCTTCTAAAGCGAGAGAGCGCGGCTTGCAAGTTTTTTGATCATTTTTCAAAATGCTTTTTAAGCAGTTTGTTTATTTGTGTTGGAATGGTGTTGTTTTTATTATTGCCGGTATACTAAAGGCTGTTGTTGTTGTTGTTGTTGCTGTAGTTTTGCATTACTCAAAAAAGGGCTTCAAACAAGAAATAAAAACGATATCAAAGCCTTTTAGCCGCCTCTTAACGAAATGCCATGAAATGGGCACCAAGAAAGCGTAAAAAAAACAAAACAAAAATTCGTATGCCTTGTTTGGCTTTGACTTTTGGGTTTTCCTTTCCCTGATCAAACAAATAAACAACAAAAAAAAATCCTAAGGAAAGAAATGAAAAAAAGTTTCCTTTTTTGGTCACACAACTTGATGGCGGCGGTGCGGTCTGTGGCTGTGTTACTTAAAAATAAAAATTTCATGTTTTATGGTCGTGTGGTCCTTTTTGTAAATTTCCATAAAATAAAAGTTTTCGAAACTAACTTATCGCGATTTCAATATTAGGAACGTTTGATATTTTAATTAATTTTAATTTTCATTTTTTGTTTTAGGCTTTAAAGGGTATTAGTGTCTCACAAAATTTCAATCAAATATTAAAAAAAAAGAAAAAAAATTCACAAATTCCCCTTTTTTTAGACAAAGTTACATTACAAGAAGATTGTCTTCAATCACGCTAAAAATAACGCAAAACTTAAGCTACTCTATAAAGAAAAATTAATTTAAAAAAGGAAAAATAAACAAATGATTGAAGTCAATCAAATCACAGCAAATTATTTCAATCAAAGTACATATTCTCAAAATATCTCCTCAAAAATGATTACGAAAGTAAAATTTCTGTCCTTGTAAAGCATGATTGATGTAGCATACCACTCATGATCCAAAACAAAAATAAAAATATCTCCTCAAAAATTATGACAAAATTAAAATTATTGCTCTTGTAAAGCATGATTGAAGTCAATCAACATGATCCAAAAAAAAAAAACAAATAACTCCTAAAAAATTATGACAGAATTAAAATTATTGCTTTTGTAAAACATGATTGACGTGGCATACAACTATGATTGAAGTCAATCAACATTATTCAAATCAAAAATAAAAATATCTCCTAAAAAATTATGACAAAATTAAAATTATTTCTCTTGTAAAGCATGATTGACGTGGCATACCACTCATGATTGATGTTAATCAACATGATTTAAATCAAAAATAAAAAATATCTCCTCAAAAATGATAACAAAATTAAAATTTTTGTTCTTGTGAAGCATGCTTAAATAAAACTCATGCGAGGTGTATAGGTCTTGGACACCTCGTGAATGATTTCTGCAGAAGCTGTAGAGATGAGGAAGAGGCTGAAACTATTCTTCATCTACTGCGCACATGCCCGGCACTTGAACAGAGGAGAGACACCTGGGTGTACTACATGGAGGATCTTGGTGAACTGTCATGCATAGATATTGGCAGTCTGAGTCGCTTTATTGGAAGGAATAAGGGAGAAACAATGCGGCCTAAGTGTATCCGCTTATGACTCCATCGGGGGACATAAGCCTCTACAATGCAGGTAATAAAGGCCGCCCTTCCAGTCAACGGGCCTACAACAAAAGCACTATCAATGGATATACCAAAGAGCTTTGACAACAGTATTTAAACGGACATTGTTGGGAACGTCCTCCACCTTAATAAGGACTGAGAAAAGCTAAGAGAATGCTGTATGCTTGCCCCCATCAAGCTCTAGTATAAACGGATTGACAATCCTTTTCAATGTTGACTTCTGTATGCATTCCATCAATCTCTGGTGTAAACGTGTTGAGGATTGACAATCCTTTTCAATGTTGACTACTGTATGCTTGCCATCAATCTTTAGTGTAAACTTGTTGGGGATTGACAATCCTTTTCAATGTTGGCTTCTGTATGCTTCCCCATCAATCTTTAGTGTAAACGTGTTGATGATTGACAATCCTTTTCAATGTTGACTTCTATATGCTTGCCATCAATCTTTAGTATAAACGTGTTGAAGATTGACAATCCTTTTCAATGTTTTGGGAAGGAAAGAAATCTCGAAGACACTCCGTATTTTTTTTTTGACGTTTTTTTGTTTGATAAATTGGACAAATTTTTTGGGGGACAAAATAAGTTAAAAAGCAAGAACATTGCTGTGCATGTCTCATGCAATGTCAAGCCGCCGTTTATTTGGTTGAATGCATTGCCAATTGCCAATAACTTGTTGTGTCAAACGATTTGAAAGCATGTGTTATAGACAGAAAATCAAAAAAGTGCAACGCTGGGAGCCATATATGCATACGATAGTGTGTCATAGATTTTGTTAAATAGTGGCAAAACAGTAAGAAATTGAATTTGAATTTTTAAATTCTAAAAATTCCTTTAAAACCCACACCACAAATCGTTATTAACAGAGATTAACAGAGACTGCCTCCTGACTGCCTGCTAGCTAGCCTTTGACTGGCTGCCTTCTTGTCTTTTCATTTAAGCACAGTTTGAATTCAACAACAACTAAACAAAAAAAGGAGGAAAACTTTTTCATTCATTTAAGCCTAGGCTAGGCTAGTAGTAGCTGGGGCTGCTAATGGCATAAACGTGTCCAAAATAGACAATTTTGAAGAGCTGGCTTGCTGACTGGTGGCTGACTGGGCTGGCTTTTAAAGGCTTTAAAGCCTTTTTGTTTCAATTCAATTAACATTTTAAGTCGGGTATTTAGAAGAATTGAGCTGTACTGACTGACGGTGGCAACTGGTCTTTAATGCTTTTAAAAATTACATTCAAGAGCCAATGTTTAGTTTTTGTTTTTCAATTAACAAAAAAAAAAAATTCTTTGTAAGCTAAGTAATGTTGTTGTTGATATTAAAACGTTGCATGTGGTATAAATAATGTTGCATATCATTAATGTCAGTGTGAGTGGAGAAAGAATTCTTTCATGCCACCACAAAAAACAATAAAAACAAAACAGAAAAATAGGTTCCTTTGGTATTATTATTGCTGCTGCAGCACTGTGTTTGCAGTTCCAATTGTTTTGTGGTGTCTTACAATGTTGCTTGACCGACCATCATCCACATTGCCTGCGCTAATAACAGGGATGCATTTCTATATGGAGTTGTGTAATGCTTCAAGCATAAATTATGGGTCAAATGTACACACAATAAAAGAAAAGAAAAAAAGTGCAACGCTGGGAGCCATATATGCATACGATAGTGTGTCATAGATTTTGTTAAATAGTGGCAAAACAGTAAGAAATTGAATTTGAATTTTTAAATTCTAAAAATTCCTTTAAAACCCACACCACAAATCGTTATTAACAGAGATTAACAGAGACTGCCTCCTGACTGCCTGCTAGCTAGCCTTTGACTGGCTGCCTTCTTGTCTTTTCATTTAAGCACAGTTTGAATTCAACAACAACTAAACAAAAAAAGGAGGAAAACTTTTTCATTCATTTAAGCCTAGGCTAGGCTAGTAGTAGCTGGGGCTGCTAATGGCATAAACGTGTCCAAAATAGACAATTTTGAAGAGCTGGCTTGCTGACTGGTGGCTGACTGGGCTGGCTTTTAAAGGCTTTAAAGCCTTTTTGTTTCAATTCAATTAACATTTTAAGTCGGGTATTTAGAAGAATTGAGCTGTACTGACTGACGGTGGCAACTGGTCTTTAATGCTTTTAAAAATTACATTCAAGAGCCAATGTTTAGTTTTTGTTTTTCAATTAACAAAAAAAAAAAATTCTTTGTAAGCTAAGTAATGTTGTTGTTGATATTAAAACGTTGCATGTGGTATAAATAATGTTGCATATCATTAATGTCAGTGTGAGTGGAGAAAGAATTCTTTCATGCCACCACAAAAAACAATAAAAACAAAACAGAAAAATAGGTTCCTTTGGTATTATTATTGCTGCTGCAGCACTGTGTTTGCAGTTCCAATTGTTTTGTGGTGTCTTACAATGTTGCTTGACCGACCATCATCCACATTGCCTGCGCTAATAACAGGGATGCATTTCTATATGGAGTTGTGTAATGCTTCAAGCATAAATTATGGGTCAAATGTACACACAATAAAAGAAAAGAAAAAAAGAATAAAAGCTGTTAAGCTAACAGATAAAGTTGTTAAGATTTTATTTAATGAGTTTCAATCATCTACTGAGCTACCATCCCAGTGAGGTTACACTTACACACGATATGCCTCTAAAAAACCCCTTAAAAATTCATTTCCTTTTTACAGACTCACTATTTTTAACGGTATTTATTCAAATTTCCCTATTTCATTTTGATTTTTACGCATCTAGACTTTGCCACGCCTATATAATGTGGGCGTATTTAAGAAATTTAAACTTGAATTACCCTCAAATTATTGTTATTCGCCTCTAGTATCTCACAATGTCAATAAAACTTCTTTAGCTTTATATTTTTAAACTGCCACGCCCTTATTTAGACGGCGTTAAACTATTTTTAAGGTTAGAAGACTTTGCCACGCCTATACAATGCGGGCGTGTTTAAGAAATTTACACTCAAATTACTCTCGAATTATTGTTATTCGCCAATAAAACTTCTTTAACTTTATATTTTGCAACTGCCAAGCCCTTATTTAGAGGGCGTTAAACCATTTTTAAGGGTATCTATTCAAATCTCTCTATTGCAATTTGATTATTACACTTTTAGACTTTGCCACGCCTATATAATGTGGGCGTATTTAAGAAATTTAAACTTAAAATAACAAATTAAAACGTTTTCAGCAATTTAAACTCTCATCAGTGCTATAGGGTGTTTCAATAGTTCTCCGAAACCTACTCTCTTACTACCCAATCATTTCCTATCACTTTTTTTTCTTAATCGCAATGCATTTCAAGTGTTAAATGCAAATATACTCCATCATCATCACCTTCTGTTTTATTTTTTATTTTTGTTCTGCCAATTTGATTTCAATTTTAATATTCATCTCGACCGTTTTCGTCTTCCTCTTACAACAGGAGTCAATAAATGATTTCCGATTGAATTAAAAAACTATGCTGATGCTGATGATGATGCTGATGCTCATACTGTTGCTGATGATGCTGTTAAAAGCTTGTTACAGCAACATTGTAAAGGAAAGTAATAAACGCTAGAGAACATAAACACGAAACACTCATTTAAAGAGCAAAATCAGAGCTCAGCTGAGGGGTGAGCTGAGGGAGGCAAAGTTTAGATTTTCAGAAAAATTATTGGACATTTACGTTTACAATCGATGGATGGGTCAGGAGGGAAGAGCAGAAACGTTGGGGGAACGGGTCGTGTTGTTCTGTTTCTAGGCGTCTATGGCCTAGGACAGAGTGGCTGCTGGGCTTGGTTAAGGCCAGCTTAAGGTTGGTTGTCGGTTTTATCACGGGGCACTGCGAGATTAGGTCGCTGACGGCGATCTGGAACAGATCCCAGCCGGACTATTGCAGGGTATGTTGCGATGAGGAGGAGGTGGAGACTGTCGAACATCTCCTCTGCAACTGCCCAGTCCAGCCCTTGGTAGGTTGAGGACCCTTCTTTGAGAACTTGAGTTCTGTGTCGAGAGGCGACATCAAGGCTCTTCACAGATTCATTAGCAGCTTGGGCTGGTTGAAAGGTGCTAGGGCTTCATACCTCTATTGTTTTGTGTCTGTTTCTTTACATTCCTCCGTTTCCCATTCTCCCTCCCCTTCCCTACATTCCTATATCCTCCATTTCCTTCCTCCCCTAAGGACAATGTACAATGGGTCAATTTCGACCTCCGGGTACTGTGTTTGTCTTGACCGACAGGTGCACGTCCTCTAACCTAACCTAACCTAACCTTCCTTAACAATGACTACAAGATGGAGAATTCATCCTAGTGTTGTTCAGGCGTATAGGTCTTCAACGCCGCGCGAATGATTTCTGCAGAAGTCGTGGAGACGAGCAAGAGAATGAAACTATTCTCCACCCACTATACACATGCCCGGCACTTGGTCTGAAGTCAAAGAGTTGCCTAGGTGCCTACTACATGCAGGACCTAGATGAACTGGCATAGATGGATATTGGCAGATGAGTCGCTGCTTCATCGGAAGGTCAAAGTGGTTTCTGGAATAGGGGTGAATAAGAAACTGTGTCGCCGTGGTCCAGTGGGTAGTGTGTTGGCTTATTAGACAAAAGGCCCGGGTTCGAAAACCATGTCTGACATCAAAACACTAGGAAACAAAAGAAAATTTTTTACACTAGACAACAAAATGAAAAAAATTTTTACACTAGGCAACAAAAAAAAAATTTACACTGGACAACAATAAGGAAAATTTTTTATTTTAATTTTTTTTTTTTTTAAGAATTTAATATTTAAAATAAAATTAACTAAACATTTTTTAAATGAAAATCCATTCAAAATAATGTTTTTCATGCTAAAAAATGTTTGTGGTTTTTTTTCTTCGACAATTTTTCAAGTCATGTTTACAAAATACAATAAAAAAAATAAAAAAAAAATGAAAAAAAAAAAACTTTATTTTTTGAAAATTCCAAACACGTTTTTGACCATAAACTGTCAATGTCACTGAAATGCAAAAATTTTTTTAAACGAAAACTTGAAAAAAAAATTTTTTCTTTGTCAAGCACGTACAAATAAGCTGTTGTGGCTGCAATATGCATGTAATCAGACGACGTATGCATGCCCCAGAGAGATAATTTAATTTTATTGTTTAAGCAGTTATTGAATGAAATAAACACAACAACAACAACAACAATCCAGAGTCCTTTAAACCAGGCCAATACAAAAAATATCAAAATACCGCAACAATTCACATATAAATTATGATTCAAAATATCAAGAACCACAACAACAACAACAAAAATACAACCAATAAATGCAAAAAAACGTACAATTGTGGCCCAAAAGCATTTCCTTTGAAATCAAAAACACAAAAACCAAAAATTCTTAACTAATTTGCATGCTAAACCAAACCAAATCATCAAACCAGCCGTAGAGAAATAAAAATTGTCAAAAATTATGAACGAAATTTTCTCGTTTTTTTGAAAATCAGAACACGATGCATTCGTATGGTAATTTGTGCACGCGATGATAAGAGCCCTGATTTCTTAATAATTTTATGGCAAAAAAACCCATAAAAACCGAAGAATTGTGGTCATTATGTCTATGGCCAACCCATAATCATTGGGTTAATGATCATTATTTGCCATAATTTTAAGTGATTTCCATTCATTGTCATTAATGCTGTTGATCTTGTGTGTGAACTTCATGTTGAAAATTAAAAACAAAAAAATTATTGATTTGTGTTTGATTTTTTTTTTTTTTGTAGTACAGTGTTGGTTTTTTTTTTTTGTAGTACAGTGTTGGTTTTTTTTTTTGTAGTACAGTTTTGGTTTTTTTTTTGTAGCACAGAGTTGGTTTTTTTTTGTAGTACAGTGTTGGTTTTTTTTTTTTTTTTTTTTTTTTTGTAGCACAGTGTTGGTTTTTTTTTGTAGTACAGTGTCATTATTTGAAACTATTAATTTTTATTTGATTGTTCAGACATGCACATTTATTGAATCAATATTCGGTTTATTGAGCCCAATATTTTTTAGTGTTCAGACATAATAAACCATTTCGTAAAGTCTTGAAGCGAATTTCATTATTCTCAGTGCATAGCCTTAATAATAATCCAGTGTCACTAGAGACTTCCCGCGAATCGCAAATGTTGCTAGAAGCTCAGATAATCTTATTCAGAAAAGAACTTTTATTGCGTAAATTGTAATGAACGCCATTATTGAGCTCAATATTTCATTATAATGTTTCATACATACATACATAATTGGCCATTACAACCTTTCAGTCAGGATTATGACCTAGCTTCTCACACCACTTATGTTGTGTGTGTGATAATTTTATCTATAACTGACAGATTTTTGAGAAGCTTTTCATGGCAATTTTTACTCTCAGAGTCTTTGCCAGAATTCTGCTGAGAGGAAGTCGCCGAAGAAATATTTTTCGTTTTGATGTCTGACCTGGGATTCGAACCCGGGCCTTTTGTCTAATAAGCCAACACACTACCCACTAGACCACGGCGACTATCAATAGGATTGGGGGAGTTATTATTAGGGGAGTCCCCTTAAATAGATTAAGGTCAGGCAGTATAATAGTGTACAAAGCACATCTGCAGTTTTGTGTTATTCTCTGTGTGTGGTTGTTGTTGTTTTCAATTAAATTTTAATGCCAATTGCGCTTTTAATGGGCCACCAATAAATAAATTGTAATTGGAATTGAGTTTAGGTTTCTGTTTCCAATTTCTTTTTTTTTTAATTAAAAATGTGATTTGGTTTGGAAGTGATTCGTTTATTTTTAGTTTCTATTTCCTATTTGCAGCACAACAATTTGTTTTTTTTTTGTCTGTCTTTCTCAATTTCTATGATTTTTTTTCTGTTCGTATTTTAATTTGTAAAGGTTTTCATGTGTTTGCTTTTGACAAAAAAAATCGTAATTAAACGTATCTGGAGCTGGGGCTGTACAGGCTGCTCTCTTTTTTATTTTGTCATTTGTTTGTACTATTTTATCTGTCTATCTGTCTGTCCGTATTGATGGTGGCAATTTTATCGATAAAACTGTTTAAACAAAACAAGATATCGATAGAAATTACAACAAGAAAAAAAACACAATTCAACACTGAAATTAAAATTGGAAATTGGGTTGGCAAATGGAAAGACAAGCATTTTCATAAAATCGAATTGTTATTGATTTTTTGTGGCTCAAAAAAACAATGAAAAGATAAACAAAATATTGCATGATAAATATACGAGGGTGGATGGACAAAAAAGAAAAATTAAAATACAAAAATTTAAATACCAGTATCCCTCAGGGGACTCTTAACGCACATAGACTGCGAACATCAACAACGTTCGTTAAAAAGATCGTAAAAATCCATTCATTTGCTTGCCAGCTTTCAATGAAGCAAGTTCTCGTCGCTTCTTTTTGAATTTTTTTTTATACACCCAAAGAAAAATTACAGTAGGATCGAGTATTTTCTAATAAGATTCACTAATAACTAATGAGAAATTATCTGGATATTGAAGTCTTTAGAGGTTTAGCAGTGTACATTTTCCATTTTTCACTGCCTAAACATATTTCCAGGTTACACTTGAAGATATTACTAACAATTTTCCTTTGGGTTAACACACATGCCTCTCACAAATACACTCATATTTTTATCATGTTCTCTTTATGCCGACGTCTCATCATCGCTTAGGGTTCTAGGTGTGAGTTTTCCCAACAGAAGACGATTCATAAAGTAAGATGGATATACAAGCCCTGATCAATACATACATACATAATTGGCCATTACAACCCTTCAGTCAGGATTATGACCTAGCTTCTCACAACACTTATGTTGTGTGCGTTAATTTTATATACGTGAGTGGCGGGGGACATACAGTTTAAAGTCGACTCCGAACGACAGATTTTTTGGGAAGCTTTTCATGGCAATTTTTTACTCTCAGAATCTTTGCCAGAAATCTGCTGAGAGGAAGTCGCTGAAGAAATATTTTCAAATTTTCGTTTTGATGTCTGACCTGGGAAACGAACCCGGGCCTTTCCTCTAATAAGCCAACACACTACCTACTAGACCACGGAGACCTTCAAATATTACCAAAACTTCGGAGAAAAATATTTTTAATACGCATGCCCTCTCCGGGCGGCCTCTGTTCCATATGATGATGATAAAAGTGGCTCTTGCTAAGGAGATACGTAGTTTCCTGACATTAGATATTTTTAATAAGCTGGCCCTCTCCAATTGGCCACTGATATGAATTGGCGGCTATGAATGTAGGCGGAGGACTCCACTTCGAAGTAATACCACAAACTCCCTACAAGAAGGGAGAGATTTAGCGGGTGAGGGCCCTACAAACGAGGGATATTGATAACTACCCCCCTATGGTGCGGTTAAGGGTACATTTGCTCCACCCTTAGCGTAAAAAAAACCAGTATAATGGCGGCTTAACTGTTGGCTTAGGGCACAATCACTTAATTCCAACTAACCTTATTTATTTTAACTTTTAAGTCTGGCGTAACGAAAGACCAATTTTTTTTTTATCTCACATTTGCTAACACGATCATCTCTCTCCTCAATGCCTCATGTGCCCATCATATTTTATTTTCTTCTTTAAATTAAAATGCAAAAAAGAAAAAACGGAATTCTTTCTTTGTAAAAATTGTTTTGTCAACAAAAACTAATGTCTTCTAAACAAAAACAACAACAACAAAATAAAGGACAAATAGATTTTGTTGTTGTAGTTTTTGTTGCAGAATTTCAATTTAAAAAAAAAAAAATTTTTTTTCCTAAGAATCGTGCCCCAGTGTAAAAAGATGCTTCTGTTTGCTGGATTCTTAAGCCATTTTTTGCATGTAAAACATTAAAAAATATTTGGATTTTGAAAAGATTACAACGACCAAATAGTGATTCTAACGACACTAGGCAAATACAAACAAATAGACAGACAGACGGACATACAGACATGCAGATGGAACTACTTTTTTTTCTGCTATTCTATTCACCAAGATTGTGTTAAAAATCTCATGTGCTGTACGGAAATATTGTCATGTAAACAGTAAAGAAAAAAAAATTAGAAACTTTTGTTGATGACTTATGAAAATTATGACATTCATGTCATGCCAAATAACAATGACAACAACAACATCAGCTGCCACAATATGTTGCTTTTATTGCAGGCAACTAAGTAAGCAAGCAACACATCGTTATTGTCAACACTAGAGAGCATGCATGCAACTTCAGCCAGAATAGTAGCTCAGCAGTGATGGCTTATGATTGTGAATCTGAATTTTCAACATAAAACTTTAAAGACACAGAGACAGAGACAGATAGACAAACCGACAGTAAGTCAGCCAGGCCAAGCCAAGCCAATCCAAATACAAATGATGAAAGAGAATAGAATCTGTTAGGAAAGCTCATCATAATTTTGTAAACGTAAGGTTACCCTGAACAGTAGCCTAAAAGCTATGGTACGTGCGTATGGTGTTGTGGCTTTATGTTGCCACTGTCATCACAATTTAATATGTGGGAGGGAGATGTGGTTGTAAAGCAACTTAATCATCATCTGCGGCCATCATCATCATTATCGACAACATCATTATCTATTAAGGAAATGGGAATGGACAGAAAATGTTTTTAAAACTTTTAAATTGACAAAAAGCCTGAGAAAAAAAAGCAATTCTAATCCAGCTGACACCAGCTAGAAAGAGGCTGCACTACACACAAACACACCCGTAAAGCCTAGCTTCCTTGATAAGGGCATAGCCAGCCTTAGTGGCCTTAAATTTGAAGGCTGGTTTTATGGTTTAATACCTGCTACAGAAAGCCAACCTCACAATTTAATTCCAGCTACAGCAAGCCAATCCTTAGCATTCACCAGGACTTGCATTAATATAGGGTCCATAGGAAAAAAGTTCCCCCCTTTCCTAAACAGCAAGAGGTTTGGTAAACAAAAAGCCTTAATGTTGGAATTACAAATGCTGGGAAAGCTAGTCCATAGCTACAGCTACATTATTGGTTATCAGAAACCTTGAATCAGAATTAAGGCCTAGCTTCTTAGACCACTCATGTGTGTACGTTTCATTCACGAGTGGCGACAACCAACAATTTAAAATTTACTCTCAGAGCTAAAAGACTACTTAGAGCGGATCGTATAATAAAAATTTTTTGTATTCCTTTCTAGAAGAGCACTTTAGATTACGGTAACTATAGCTCCTACCTCCATATAAAGCCTAAGAGAGGGGGTTTACCCTCGTTCTCTGCTTCCATTCGTAAAAAACAATGACTTTTCGTGCCTTTTCAATTGGATACTCTGATACCCTGAAAGTCAAGTAAACTACGGCATTTTCGCATTCGTCACGCAAATATCCTATTAAAAAGAGAGAGCTAGCCGTGCCCCGCTATGGATTTTGAGTAGAACCTATAAACTAAGAAACCTTGCTAGAGAAGTTAGGATTTCAAATATGTCATGTCGATCATGCGATCACGAACTTTACTGATAACGCGGAAACGGGGTGGAAACGGGTGCAAGAAGGAGTATTTATTTTGCTGAACTTCAACTTTCAGTTTTCCGCAGAGTGTGTCAGACAGAGGACATTAATAGGACCATAAGGTGTTGTCGAGGAATGCATTCAACTCCAACTTAGTCTCTCAAGTATAAAATTAATGCAGCACACGGGTGTTGTAAGAAGCTAGGTTCTAATCCTGAATAAAAAACTGCATTGCCTATGACTTTAAGGCCAATCTAAATAGCTCCTCCTCCTCTAATGTTAATTCCTAATATGGAATAAAGGCTCTCTAGACAAAAAGTACCACAAATTTAAGCAAGATTGTCTTTGGAAGTTAGTTTTAAGTTTTACACAATATTTGGTGTGTGAGAAGCTAGGTTCTAATCCTGAACAAAAAGCTGTATTGCTTATGAATTTAAGGCCAATCTAAATAACTCCTCCTCCTATAATGTTAATTAATCATATGGGATTAAGGGTCCCTAGACAAAAAGTACCACAAATTTAAGTAAGATTGCCTTTGGAAATTAGTTTTATACCTTAAACAATATGGGTTGTGTGAGAAGCTAGGTTCTAGTCTTGGACAAAAAGTTGTATTGCCTATGACTTTAAGGCCAATCTAAATAACTCCTCCTCCTATAATGTTGATTGCTCATATGGGATTAAGGGTCTCTAGACAAAAAGTACCACAAATTTAAGTAAGGTTGCCTTTGGAAGTTAGTCTTAAACCTTAAACCATGCGGATTGTGTGAGAATCTAGGTTCTAAACCTGGCTAAAGAGCTATATTGTTTGTCTCTTTAATGCCAATCTAAATATCCCATCCTCAGGCTCTCTAGACAAAAAGTTCTACAAATTTAAGTAAGATTGCCTTTGGAAATTAGTTTTATACCTTAAACCATATGGGTTGTGTGAGAAGCTAGGTTCTAAACCTGGCTAAAGAGCCATATTATTTGTCTCTTTAATGCCAATCTAAATTGCTCATCCTCAGGCTTTCTAGACAAAAAGTTCTACAAATTTAAGTAAGATTGTCTATGGAAATTAGTTTTAAATCTCTCTGGTATCCAAATAACTACCCTTTCGACCTATGAAGAGTGTAGGGCATCATTAAACAACATTGTCGTTAATCATTGCCCAACAAGCATAGAAAAGTTTCCAAGTTTATGTTGGTTGATGATGTTTTGTTTTGTGTTTGTTTTAGAAAAGATTCTGTTGTTGTTGTTGTTGTAGTAATTGTTCCAGAGAATTAAAAATCAAATAAATTTGACACTTTGTTTGTATTGTTTTGTTTGAAACACCAGCCAGCAGCTGGGGGCTTGGTATGGATTTCTAAGTATTCCATGCCAAGCATTCTATATTCTCTACTCGCATTTGCTTTGTGCTGCTGTTGCCATTAGTTTCAATGGCTGTCTGTCTGTCTGTATGTGTTGTTTTTGCAAAAACTATTGCTTTGAAGGCACATTTTTTTTTGTCGGGTCTTATGGTTTTCGTTTTTTGGAATTATTTGGTATCCCACATGTCTCTCTCTGCTAAATAATGAATTTTTTGAAAGTGTCACTTGTTGGAACATTTTATAGCACTTGTGTAAGATAGATGGAGAGAGAGAGAGAGAGAAAGAGAGAGAGACAGAAAACAATGTTGCATCAAGTGTCAAAAGTTGTACAAAATTAACCCTAAAAAGGCTTTCAATAACAAGACAAGCTTTATTGGACTGGATTTTCTATAAAATAAGACAGACGTAAAGGAATTACTAAGGTTACCATGCCTTTCGGGAACTTGTTTCGTTTGGGAAGCTATACTGGAAGCCTTATATTATCTGTTTCAGTTGTTTTCCTGCAGTGAAACAACGTTAGAAAGAAAACCCGAGTTTAAAATCTAAAATGATTCTCTATATTCATCACATGGCAGGTTTCACATGCCTGATATGGTAGAAATCTTGAGGCAATGAAACAAATCTTAACACCAACGAATCTTTGCAAAGGACGAGTATACTCGTGAAATTTGTTAATTCAAAAGCCTGCATGTTATAGTATATTTAAAGTAGGACGAGTGATTTATTATTTGTTTGTTCTACTAAAATGTATGCAGATACGAAAAAGGATATCGACTGCTTCTGCCTGCCTTCCTATTGCCAACGACGAGTATACTCGTCTTGGGTTTTCTGCTTGTAAATGATTATGTATGTAAGAAATAAAAGGGTTTTGGTAAACAATAACGCTCAAAATATAAATGGCAGTGGGAATGACTTCACATTATTTAGGCTTGGTAGCGAATGTGTTAACCTAATGCGGTGCATTCCGCAGCTACATTGACGTTGTAGGTACATGCAGTCTCTATGTCCTTCCGGTGGACAGTTTTTCTAAAGGATGAGTAGTTGATGAAGTCGCCGTGGTCTAGTAGGTAGTGTGTTGGCTTATTAGACAAAAGACCCGGGTTAGAATCCCAGGTCAGACATCAAAACGAAAAAATATTTCTTCGGCGACTTCTTCCTCAGAGAGTAAAAATTGCCATAAAAAGCTTCTCAAAAATCTGTCTTTCGGAGTCGACTTTAAACTGTATGTCCCGCCACTCATGTATAAAATTAACGCACACAACATAAGTGGTGTGAAAAGCTAGGTCGTAATCCTGACTGAAGGGTTGTAATGGCCAATTATGTATGTATGTATGAGCGGTTGATGAGGACGTTTGAACCTCTGGAGACAGTAGCACAAATTGAATATTGGTTCATCGACAATTCTAACTTAGTTAGGAACTGCATAACTTTCTACTCTCTGTGGCTCTACAAGGCATACTGTAACGACGAACTTGGTCAATAACTCCATGACTCTCTACTCTCTGTGGCTGTATAAGAAATACTGTAACGAACATGGTCAATAACTCAGACTATATCCTTATGAATAGTAAAGTAAAATTGCTTTTCGAAAACCGCTAGCTTTTCAGGGCCAGAGGAAGAACGATTAGTTATATAGCAGCGTTCGTATCTTAGAGGTCATATCGAGAACTCGAACTCGCTTTACGTTTTATCGCTGATTGCAATGCAGTCGTGAATTACTTTTTTTGTGCATAAACCTTTGCAATATGAAGGTCGAATGAATTTTCAGCCTTAACAACATTTTGGCTGATTGTTGTGTGATCTACTGCAGCACAAAATGTGCCACTTAGCGGCATGGAAATTAGCAAAATTATGCCACAATTTTCCAAAATCTCACTAAGTGCTCGGGATATATGAGATATAAAGATTTCACACATTCACTTTCAAACTATGGCAGAGAGCCATATACTATGTTTATTGATTACAAGATTTTAAGTGTTCAGACATAATAATATACACAGTTCAGCTGCTTATTCAATATTCATTTGACAGCTGGTTATTGCAGCAACATTGTTTTCATTTTTTTTTTTTTTTTTTTTTGTTTATTGAGTCAATATTCGGTTTATTGATTACAATATTTTAAGTGTTCAGACATAATAATATACGCAATTCAGCTGCTTATTCAATATTCACTTGACAACTGCTTATTGCAACAACATTGTTTTCACTTTTTTTGTTGGTTTATTCGGTTTATTAATTACAAGATTTTAAGTGTTCAGACATAACAATATAAGCAGTTCAGGTGCTTATTCAATTTGACAGCTAGTTATTGCAACAACATTGTTTTTATTTATTTTTTTGTTTTGTTTGTTTGTAGTTGTTGACATTTGGGTTGTCAAATATCAACAGGAAGTGTTTGGAAAATTGTAATATCCGAACCTGAACGTACTTATGACAGTCCTGTATTATAAGTTTTAGTCAATATTATAACAATTTGGGTATTTATTGCACAATAAAATTAATTGAAACTTTATATGAAATATTGAGCTCAATAATGGCGTTTATTGCGATTTACTCAATACAAGTGCATGACTGACAACTCTAACATCAACAGGAAGTGTTTGGAAAATTGTAATCTCCGAACCTGAACGTACTTATGCCAGTTCTGTATTTTAAGTTTTACTCAATATTATAACAATTTGGGTATTTATTGCGCAATAAAATTAATTGAAATAAAATTTATATGAAATATTGAGCTCAATAATGGCGTTTATTGCTATTTACTCAATATAAGTGCCTGTCTGAACATAGTAATAATTTGTATGGATTTCTTTACTAATATGCTTTCCAATATCGTGCTTATCTCTGCCTGCATAAACTTTCTAAAGCAAATTCATTCTTTGTATCCTTAAGCATATGATTGACAAGGTCCCATAAATACCTTTTGTGGGTTAATTGAAAAAGTTTTTAATTTTTTTTTTATTGCTTTTGAAAGTATCACAACTGATGTTGCTGCTGATGGTGCTGTTGCTGTTTTTTAATTGTTCTTGATTTCTAGAAAGAAATTCAATGTCTCTGCTACAAAAAAAGTTAACAAAAAAACTTCAGAAAAATTAAAAAAAAGTCAAGAACTCTAGAGAGTTTTAGAAAAAAAAAGTTTTTCTTTTCTTATTATTTTTGTTAAGGTTTTTGCAAAGAAATTTAATTGTCGTCTATTTAAGTGACTCTTAACATGACACCTTTCACTTGTTAAAACTCGAACCAAGTCAACTGAGCTCTAAAGTTTAGCAAGGCGACGTACTGCAGCACACTTCAATGCAGAGTTCAAAAACTATGGGGAAAAGTACAAGTCCAAACCAACCAATAAAATCAAAAACTTTATAGTGGTTGCTGTCTGCAGCAGCAATTGTTGTTGTAATTTTTTTTTTTTTTATTAAATTTATAGAAAATAAGAAAGGAAATATTGTGATGAAGACAGAAATTGTTTAAAACAATAATTGGGTTATTTTCCTACAATATTATACTCGTAATTAATAGGACAACAAAATAAAGCAACACTACACTGTTTAACAAAATTTAATCAACAAAACATTAGCAATAAACTTGAAAACTTTTCTATGCTTTTTGGGCTATGATTAACGACGATGTTGTTTAATAGTGCCCCCCTACACTCTCAATAGGTCAAAAGGTTAGATATTTGGATGCCAGGAATGTAAAATTAACTTCCACAGACAATCTTACTTAAATTTGTGGTAATTTTTGTCTAGAGAGTCTCAAGAGCAAATATTTAGATAGGCATTAAAGAGACAGACAATACAGCCCCCCTTAGTCAGGATTAGAACCTAGCTTTTCACACAACCCATATGGTTTAAGGTATAAAACTAACTTCCAAAGACAATCTTACTTAAATTTGTGTTACTTTTTGTCAAGAGACCCTTAATCCCATATTAGGAATTAACATTAGAGGAGGAGGAGCTATTTAGATTGGCCTTAAAGTCATAGGCAATACAGCTTTTTGTCCAGGATTCGAACCTAGCTTTTCACACAACAAATATTGTGTAAAATTTAAAACTAACTTCCAAAGACAATCTTACTTAAAGTTGTAGTACTTTTTGTCTAGAGAGCCTTTATTCCATATTAGGAATTATCATTAGAGGAGGAGGAGCTATTTAGATTGGCATTAAAGTCATAGGCAATGCAGCTTTTTATTCAGGATTAGAACCTAGCTTCTCACACAACCCTTATGGTGAATTAATTGAATACATAAGAGGCTACATTGGAGTTCAGAGCAATACTCGATGCAATATATCGACATTCCTCGATCAATGACCTGGAAATTTTCCTGAGAGAGGGACTGGAGATTTTGTTTTTTTTTTCTTAATATCAAACCAGCACTCAGGGGATGACTCCTACTCATGCAGTACATTGTGCAGGTTTTTAAGAAAAGTGGGAAGAGAGAGGGAAGATGCGAACGGTAAGAAAACGAGTTGCTGCTGATGATTATAAAATGGCCGCCAGTGCTATACCTTCACCATTAGACAGTCTACAGCAATCGTCCCCAAGAAGCCAGCAGTTCTCACACCACTTATGTTGTGTGTGTTAATTTCAAACAGAGATGTTTAAATTAGCCTTAAAGAGACAGACAATATAGCTTTTTAGTCAAGATTGGAACCTAGCTTTGCACGCAACCCGTAAAGTGCATTAATTGAATACATGAGAGGTTACATTTGAAGTAGTCGTGGTCTAGTGGATAGTGTGTTGACTTATTAGACAAAACGTCCGGGTTCGAATCCCAGGTCAGACATCAAAACAAAAAATATTTCTTCGGCGACTTCCTCTCTCAGAAGATTTCTGGCAAAGACTCTGAGAGTAAAAATTGCCATGAAAAGGTTCTCAAAAATCTGTCGTTCGGAATCGACTTTAAAACTGTAGGTCCCGCCACTCATGTATAAAATTAACGCACACAACATAAGTGGTGTCAGAAGCTAGATTGTAATCCTGACTGAAGGGTTGTAATGGCCAATTATGTGTTATGTTATGAGAGGCTACATTGGAGTTACCATATTGCTCGATTCAACATAACGATATACCTCGAAAACACCTTGTGGTCCTATCAATATCCTGAAAATTTCCCTAGAAAACATTAAGTCGTTACGTTAAGTTCTTATGTTGGAATTAAGGGATTACGCAATAACAAATCACTAGTAAGCTCTAGAAGTTGCCAACGAAAAAGCAATACTTTAAACGTAAATGGCAATACTATATCAGAGATGAAACTTACAGCGTTGCCACATTTTCCTTACTGCGAAAAGGAAATCTTTATACTTAGTTTTTAGCAAATGAATTTTATTGCGGTTAGCAGTCGTTTTTTCTAATCTGAAAGACTTCTTCCCTGTAGTTGTCTCATAAAATATTCAAAGAAAAAAAAAATCGCTTTTCTACGAAAATTCTGCACTTCAACTTCACTTCTACAATTCCTCAAAACCAATTAACACCTCCATGACAACAAGTTGTGGCGGCCGTTGCACCACCGAAACAAAATATTTCATGCCTTAGAAAAGGACTTCTTCTTCACGCAGAAGAAGAAGAAGAAAAAACTGAAATGCCATAAGAAATTATGTTTAAACGGAGTTTGGAAGAGGCTTTAAACACAATGTAAGAAAAGCAAAAAAATCCTTTAAATTGGCGGGTAAAATTGCAAAAACAACAGCAATAAAACAAAAAAACAAAAAAAATACTTCAAATACATCAAAAGAAAAGAAAAAAAAGTTGCTGACAGAGGGCGTTGCTACGCATAATTGTTATAGCCTGGTGGTGTACAAAGGAGTTAACAACAAAGCCAGTCTCATGTTCTTTAACGCACTGCCTGATGCTTAATAAAGCCATGATGCATGCGCCCTATCATACACACACACACACACGCACACACAACATTCTCATTCAGAAATCATTATAAATACCCGAGTAATAAAATGCCATAAAAGAAAGAGAAAGAAGAAGGAGAAAAAAACAAAAACAACAAATCAGTTTGTACTCCTACAACGCCAAGCCATTAAACAGGAATGCTACACAGTCCTCAGTGGTAGAAGGAAGACACAGGGTGTGATGGTTCGAATTAAAAGTTCGCTAAATAGAGTGAAAATAATGCTTTTCCCCTTTATAAAATTTTTTATTTAATTTGGTACTTTTTTTTCTCTTTTTGGTACCTTTCGAGGTATTTTTTCTCTTAATATTTAAAACCAAGTCAATAGATTCAGCGGTAGAAATTAAAAGTACATTAAAAAGAAGTGGAAACATTTTAATTTGGTACTTTTTTTTGATACCAATTTCGGTACATTTTTCTCCTATTAATTCTGTTATTGAATTTGAAACATAAACTCTCAATTGTGGGCAAAAGTGCCCTAAAAGGAAATACAAAATTGAAGTAGAAGTGTGATCTGGTACTTGTTTTGTAAAATTTATGATACTTTTTTGGTACCATTTTCTTTTATTATTTAAAACCAAGTCCTCAGATTCAGGAATAGGGAATATACAGGGATAGAATATAGAGTTTTAGAAATTAAATGTACTCCAACGAATTGAAAATGAAATTCCGTACATTTTTGGTACCTTATCTGGTAACTTTTTCTTCTATTAATTTTGTAATGGAAATTGAAACATAAAATCTTAATTATTGGCAAAAGTACCCTAAAGGATATACAAAAAATTACAATAAAAGTGCTCTTATAAAAATGTACTTTAATTTGCTACTTTTTTTTTGTACGGGTACTGTCTGGTACCATTTTCTCTTTTTTCTGTAATGGAGTTTTGCCACAGAAAATTTCAATTTAAGGCCGATGGCTTTATGGACAAAGTACTTTTACTTTATTTTAGTACCTTGTTTCAAAAGTTTGATTCTTGCAAACCATTCAATCAAATCTACCAGTTGTACTTCTAGCCTGTAGGGTATACTTTCCTCCACTAATAAAACATTTTATGATTATTATGTCAGATTTACCTTTTCCGTTCCCTGTTGAACCTTAAAGGCGTTGTTATAATTGAGATTTTTTTTTCTTCTATTTTTTGTGATTCCTAAATCACTTGCAATTGTTTAAAGCGCACCTTTTGTTGTTTGAGCGCTAATGCCGTTTGAAATAAAAATCGAATCGATTTGAATTTTAAAGCGCAGCTGGTTGCAAGTGTTGAAATTTTAAGTCTTAATAGAGGACTGGATCAAAAGCATTCAATAACTCCTTTCGTCTTGCCAGATCACTCAATAAACAACATACAAATACCTTTGAAAAATTACAACAACAAATCAACATTAAAGTTCCAGAAGTTGACAAGCGAAAGAGCAATCCCTATAATCTACGGTTTTGAAAAGTTTTCCTTAAGGGGAACAGGAGCTGGTTAACTAGGATTCTTTTATTTAAATTGAATGGAGCCTTGTTATTGATATTGTAAAATTATTTTCCTGTTTTGAGTTGGGAACCTCTGCCTATTCTAATGCATATCATCAACATAGACCTTGCAAGGCAATTTAGTTAGCTGCTTAAAATTAAAAATGAATTGGTTTTTTATGGCGTCATCACGTAAAGGTCTCTTGCATAATTGCTTTTGTGTTGTAAAAACGCCTTTTTTTTTTTTGGGTGGCAATAAAGGTACTAAAGTACGAAACGAAATAAGTACCTTTTGCTTAACTTAGTTTATGAAGCGCATGTGAGAACACAGAAAAAATTAGAAAACCTTGTTTCAACAGTTAATGGGAAATTGTGTTTTTTATGATCTGCAATGTCGTGTTTTCTCTTAGAATGAATTTTTTTATGGGGCATTAAAAACAGTGCCCAGGCCAGGGCATTTGCTGGACTCTATGTATGGTGATGGTTTTTATTTTATAATGGGAATTTATTTGTCTAACATTATTCGAAAATTGATAGCTAAGCCTGTTGTAATTAAGAAATAAGAAAAGCCATTGCAATTTACAATATAAACCAACACAGTGGGACTAACTAAGGTCAGCAATTGAAATTTAAAAGCCTTACAGAAAAATATATTTGCTTACTTGCTTGGTCTCAAGTAGACAGCTAAGTGGACACATAAGTACGACAATAAAGAATTTCTTAGTATGACATACAGAGTACATAATCGAAGGCTTTTTTTGGAGTTGCCATAGTGAAATAAAAGATGTTAAAAGTCTTACAGAAAAATATATTTAGAATGGCAAAAGTTCCATACCTTTTGCCTACTTCCTTGGTCTTAAGTAGACAGCTAAGTGGACACACAAGTACGACAATAAAGCATTTCTTAGTGTACCATAGAGAGTACATAATCGAAGGCTTTTTTTGGAGTTGCCATAGTGAAATAAAAGATGTTAAAAGTCTTGTGGAAAAATATATTTTGAATGGCAAAAGTTCCACCCCTTTTTGCCTACTTCCTTGGTCTCAAGCAGACAGCTAAGTGGACACTTAAGTACGACAATAAAGAATTTCTTAGTATGACAGTACTCTGAATACATAATCGAAGGCTTTTTTTGGAGTTGCCATAGTGAAATAAAGATATTAAAAAGCCTTACAGAAAAATATATTTCGAATGGCAAAAGTTCCAGCCCCTTTTGACTACTTCCTTGGTCTTAAGTAGACAGCTAAGTGGACACACAAGTACGACAATAAAGAATTTCTTAGTGTACCATACAGAGTACATAATCGAACTCTTTTTTTGGAGCTTGCCATAGTGAAATAAAAGATTTTCCTATTTCTTGGGTGTAAGGCTAGCAAATTCTAAACTATTACCGGGCGTAGGTACCTAATGCGTATTGTAGTCGCCATGGTCTACGGGATAATTGATTAGCTGAGGATATTCTTGTTATTGGTATTACCAAAGCGATTGTAAAGCTTGCTAATTCTAAACTATTACCGGGCATAGGTGTTGCATATCGAAGTCGTTGTAGCCTAGAGGGTACGGGGTGGGCTTATTAGCTTTGAGGGCGTGTTTCAAACCACAGCTAAGACACAAAACTCTGAAAGTAAAATACAATTGCCATGAAAAAATTTTCTCAAAATTCAGCCACTTATAGGGATAAAATTAAGACCGACACCATCTTGGATGGCGTCAGAGAAGCTGGGTTGTAATCCCGGACTAATGGAACCACAATTAAGCTAAGTAAGTCACTGAGACTAACGGTAAATATATTTCAATATAATTTGTTGGAGGTAATCAATTGCAATCTATGTAAGAAAATGAGAGCGAATGGGCTAAACAATCTCAAGGATAAAAAGGTTCCCAAATGGAACTTAAATGAATAATCTGTGGTTGAAGCCGTGCTTTAATGAATCATAAAAATCTGCCTGTTATTAAATTACATATCATTTGTAATACATTTGAAATGGATTTGTTGTTTGCACTGCATTATCATAAATTAGGAAATTTAGAACGTTGAAAATTTTTGTTTAATTTTTAATTGTTATTTTTTTGTTTGGGGTCATAAAAGCTTACTGACTGATCTTTTAGTCCTATTAACCAATTAAGCTATGGTTTCCATTGCAGCAGTTACACTCTACATAAAAGTGTAGCGGTTGGCATAGGCAATAAACACAAGCACCGGGAGCAGCAGCAGCAGTAGGAGCAGAAAAACAAAAATTTATGTTTGGCTACTACAGTGGGTAACAAAACATAATAAACAAAAAAAAAACTATAAATGAAATGCATACAAAAGTATGCTGCTGTATGTATGTACTTTTATGTAACTGAGTGTAATTGTTTTAATTTTTTTTAGTTTTTTTTGGTTTTTCGCCAAGCGTTTCCAATTCATTGAATATTATTTAATTAAATCAACATAAATCTGCGATATCATGCATGCATATTGCATGTAAAATTTTAAATTTTTATTATTATGCGCCAATCAACCACATACACACACACACATAACCTCACTTTATCTATTTTTTTTTTTTTGAAGGCATTGAAATGCTTAAACAACGGTTATGGATAAAGAGGTTTCTAAGCGATTTTTTTTGGTTCTGTTTTTTTGTATTCCTCTGAGTCATTTATTTTTTATTTCATTTTTAACAATAAAATTTTAAAAATTAAATTTTTTTTATGTAAATGCGAGAGATTTAAACGTTATTAGAAGCCATAATAATAAAAACATAGATTTTATTAGCAGAACAATAAATAACAATAATGGTTACAAGTAAAATACGAGAGGAAAGGGAAGGGGATGGGTCATGTATTTTGTTTAAATTATTTTGTAATTTCAATTTAAAACTCTTAATGAATTAAAATTCTTAAAACTGAATCAAAGCCTAACGAATAGGATTCGACTTGTTATACAACCAAATATATTTAATGGTATGCAGAGCATTCCAAAATTACTCATCGAGAGCTTAACGAAATAATGTAACAATAAAAGAACAAATAAAAATACAGGCTCACTTATGTGATAAACAATAGTAGTCTGTTCCATTACAAACCAAATATATTTAATGGTAATACAGTGTAATCCAAAATTACTTGCATTAGCTCATCGAGAGCTTAACGAAATAATGGAACAATAAAAGAAAATTATAAAGGTTAACGCATGTAATACATAATAGTAGTTTGCTCTGCAAACGAAATATATTCAATGGTAATGCAGAGCATTCCAAAATTATTCGCATTAGCTCACCGAAAGCTTAACGAAATAATGTAACGATAAAAGAACAAATAAAAATATAGGCTCACACTTGTGATAGACAATAGTAGCCTGCCTCCTTTATAAACTAAATATATTTAATGATAATACAGTGCAATCCAAAATTACTCCTATTAGCTCATTGAGAACTTAATGAAATAATGTAACAATAAAAGAATAAACAAAATAGAGGCTCACTTATGTGATAAACAATGGTAGTCTGTTCCTTTACAAACCAAATATATTTAATGGTAATACAGTGTAATCCAAAATTACTTTCATTAGATCATCGAGAGCTTAATGAAATAATGGAACAATAAAAGAATAATATAGAGTAAAGTAATAAATAATAGTAGCCTGCTCCTTTGGAAACCAAATATATTTAATGGTAATGCAGAGCATTCTAAAATTATTCGCATTAGCTCATCGAGATGGAGAGCTTAATGAAATAATGGAACAATAAAAGAACAAATAAAAATGTACGCTTACGCATGTGATACACAAAAATTTAGGCTGCTCCTCCACAAATCCTTAGCACTCCCTGCAGTTATATGAGCACTCCCTGCAGTCTGTGAGGCATATCTGCCAATGGATAATAAGCCTATGAGAGATTTGCAACAGCTGTTAGGATTGTGACCTACTTTCTTACACCCCTTGTGGTGTTTGCGGCAATTTTTATACAAGAGTGGTGGGGCCCCTACAGTTTAAAGTCGAATCTGAACGTCAGGAGAAGCGCAATAGTGCGACGTTTAAACTATTACTCCCCTGGCTGTCATGGATAAAATTACACACCTGATCCTAGGTTATAATCATAGATTGTAAAAACCAAATAACTACAGAAGTAAAAAGGCCTGATAAAGACACTATCATCTAAGTGACCGTCAATCAGTGTAGAAATAAAAATAAAAAATAAAAAAACACTGGCTTTTCTATCAAAATCAAACAATGATAATGCAGTGCACAGGAAACAATTCAAAATAATTTTTAAAATTCTTAGTTATCTTTCATTAACAATAATAATCATGATGATGATAATAAAAAACAATTTTCTTCACTTACCTTTTGTGCTTTGCTCTTGCGCCTTTCTGCTTAGCCGCCATGTCTTCGGCCCTTTTAAGGGGCTGCTGGTTGCCATCACTTTTGGGATCTTGCTTAACTGCTTCCATTTTAATGGCACTCTTAACAGAGTCCGCTGATGATGAAGTTAATATAATATCGTTGGCTTCGTTGCTTATGTCAGATTTGGTGGCCACATTTGGCAAATCAATAGTTTCCACTAATTCTCCGGAAGATGTTTGTGCCAAAACTGGCACATTCGCATGTATCGACGATTGTTTTTCCAATGTGGGTAAATTTTCACTGGCCAAGTTGATGACTGGTGGTGTCGTAGTGGAAGATTTTAATTTGGAATTGGTTTTCTTAGCGGGTGTTGGTATATTTATGTGATGCTCTACACCCACTATAATACGTTCCATGGGTTTGGGTATTTCATTTATCGGAGTTGGTGGCGTTAAAGGTTGTTTAGGCGTTTCAATTTTAGTTTCCGTTTTAACATGACTGGTTTCTAGAGAACCACGACGCTTGGGAATGGGCTTGACTACGGGGGCGGCTTCACTTCGCTTTTGCGGTACGGGCGGCTTCGGTTTGGGTGTAGGTTTTGGTTTCATTTTAGGCGAAGCAGGTTCTTCTTTGATTTCAGATTTCTTGGAGGATTTTTTTATTTTAGGTGACAGCTTAACGGCTTTTAGTTTCTGTGCCTCTTCTTCAGCAGTTTTATTGGAGGATTTGGGTTGTTTGGGCGAAGTTGCAACTTCAGCTTTAATTTCGTTATTAGTTTCCAAAGGAATTTCGAATTTTTTGTCATTAACAGCCGCCATTTCTTTATTTGGTTTTAATATTGTTGATGATTCCAGTTTCTCTAAATCCACAATTGGAGAATTTTCAAAGTGAATTGGAGTTTCGAGTTTCTTATCTTTCAAGTTCGCAGCAGATTCTAACTTGCTAATCGCTTCGGTTTTCTCATCATTTTTCACATCCTTTGCTGCTGAAGTTTCGAATTTCTTTACATCTTCGCATTTAGCGGTAGTCACGGATTTCTTTACATCCTCGGATGTCTGAGTTTTTGGATTCACCTGTTGTATCAAGATTCTTGTCTTCCAGGATGTCGGATTCATCAAATTTTTCGGAAGTCACGGATATCTTTGCTTCCACGCTGTTTGAGGCTTTGAATTCTATTGGAGTTGTGGATTTCTCTTCCTTCAGGACTTCAGGCTGCTTTGAATTCTGCTGGAGTTTCGGATTTCTTGTCTTCCATAACATACGGCTCTTCGATTCTAACCGGAGTTGTAGGTTTATTCTACTTCCAGAATATCAGAGGATTTAAGTTCAACTGGATTTGCAGGTTTCTTTGCATCCACAATGTCAGAGGATTTGATTTCAGCTGGAGGAGTTTCAGATTTCATCTCGGACGTTGTGAATTCATTTGAAGCTGCTTCCGCAATGTCCAGAGGCTTTCAACTGGCTTTCGTTCACTTCAAGGGGAATTGGGGATTCCTTCACTTCCGCATTGGCAGAGGCTTTGAAGTCAACTTGGTTTTCCAGATTCTTTGCACCTTTTATATCGGAAACGTCTATATCAGCTTTAATATCACTGGAAGCATTAGGTTCAGCAATCTTTTTTGTTGTTTTCGGAGTTTCTGGTTTCTTCTCCTGTACAATTTTAAGGTTGTTCTTTAGGTTTAGTTTCTGCTAGAGTTTTAGAACCCTCAACTTTCTCGCCTATTTTCAGCGATTCTAGTTGGTTTAGGAGTTTCAAGCTTTTTCTCCTCATTGGTTTTCGAATCTCCTACAACTTTGGCTTCGATAGAAGTTTCGGAATCTGAGATTTCGAGCTTCTTCCTGGGGAACACCGGATTTGTCCTCAGTTTCTTCACCAATTTCAATTTCAGTTGAGATTTTAGTAACGTCGTTCTCGATTTTTACTTCCTTTGGAAGTTTTTGGTGCTGCTTCAGAAGCTTTAATTTCTGCATTGAAGTCCTCAATTTCGTTTTTCAATTCTTGCTTAATTAAGGACTTCAATCTCCAGATTTTCTTTGCCAGCTTTAGTTGGAATATTAGTTTCCGAAGATTTTCAATTTCCCTTTCAATTGGCTCCTCGAAAGCGAACACTTTCATTTACGAATTTCTCTTCTTTGAGAGCAGGTTTAACCTCCTCTTTCGGCTTTGCAATGACTTCAGTTACTTGCACCTCTCGAGGTATGGTTTCCTTTGGTTCAATAATATTTTTATGCAACACATAAACGGGTTCATTGTCTATGAAATCCTCAGAAGAACTAGGTGTTATAATTATGGGTTCGGTTTTAAGTTCCTCCTCTACTTGCTTGATCTCTTCCGATGGTGACTCTACAACAACATCGCCCAAATCAAAACCTTTGTCATCTTCGGCAAAGGCTCTAGAGTCATATTGAAATAGTTTTTCAGGCCTCCTTTTTAACCTTTTGATAGCTTTCAATTAGTTTCTGGGCCTCCAATTCCAATTTCTTTTCCTCTTCGGTTTTCTTAACCAATTTGGCACCTTTTTTGGGGGGGCGACTCTTTAGGAGGTGTAGAATCCATTTTCTTATTTACTTTGTTTTCGGCATCCTTTAAAACCGTATCGATAAGCTGCTGGGTCTCATCGGTTATAAGTTTTTGAGCCTGCATTTGTAAAACATTATCAATTTCAATGTCCGGGAAGTTTTGGGGCAGTAAATCAGGCTGTTCTTTGCTTAATTCGGAACGTTTGGTCACTTGCTTTTCACCATCACGTGAAACTGTTAATGTTTCGGTAATTTCCCTTAAAAGAGAAGGCTTTTCATGGGATTTTCTCATCGGCTTTCGGGTTTGCCGTAAGCAGCTGTTCACTATCCTCAAATGTATCGACAATTTGATGTTCACATTCGATGAGATCGACGCCGCCTAAATCGTTGGCTTTCAATTGTTTACCACACTCCGATAAATTCAAAATACCTCGCGAAATACTTTGATTATCTTGTGGACTTAAGGCCTCTTCCGATAATCTTGTTTCCGCTTGGGCGGTAACAGTTATTGGCTGCTGCTGCTGCTGCGGCTGTAACAGGGCCTTATCATCGAGTTGATCCTGGCTGTGTAACTTCTTCAACTTGGCCTTTTCCTTATGGGTTTCACAGGACTTTTGAATTTTCTCCTCACCCGTGTCACGATCACGTGTACGTATCTCTGCATAGGCTTTTTGATCACTTTCAAATTGCCTCTCTTCGAGAACTGTGATCTTAGTGTTGCCCATTCTTTCCGTGTAAGGTTGTAAAGAGAAGTTAATCGGTTTAGGAGAATCAGGGGATTTTGTATCCCCCAAAACCTTTTTAAATTCTTCTGGCAAATCTTCCAAAGCATCTAATAGATTATCACAAGTCTTGGATGCAACCACTGTAGATGAAGTAGACGATGTAGTGGAAGATTTTATAATTTTCTTGGTTGTGGTAGTACACGAAGAGGAGCCGGTTTTCGTTGTAGTTTGTTTCGTTTCGGTTTTCACTTCTTCGGAAGTCTCCTTAACTTCCGTTTTATTTTCATTGTAGTTCTTCGGAAGCCGAAGCCGTTTTAACGGTTTCCTTTTCCTTTTTAGTCTGCACAACACTTTCCATTTCTTTGAGTTCGCCGCTGTCCTCACTTTCACTTTCTTTCTTTAAATTCTCGGCTTTTGGAGTTTCTTCTTTTATAATTTTTCGCCGTTTCTTCTTTCGTTCTCTTTCTCTTTCAAGTCCATTAGTGGTTTCGTTTTCGTTTCTTTTTTCTTAAGACTCTGTAGTTCTATTAAAGGCACTGTGGGCGGCAATACGGGCACCCCTATAAATACCGGCTTTTTAGTTTTCGTAGTCAACGTAACGTTAGCAGTTTTAGATTCCGTTTCTTCTTCCTTCTTAATGTTACTTTCCGTTTTATTTACTGGCGTCGGTTTCTGTTGACTCAAGTCATCTACTATGACAACTGGCCTATAAAGCGTTAAAAAGATAAGAGAAAAAATAAAATTTCGTTAGTTTTGTTGCGTTAATTAATTTGAATATTTCACCGTTAAACACTCACTCACTCTCACTCTCACGCACACATACGCTACTCTCTCACATTTAACCTTAACCTTTTCAAAACTAACTGTAAACTAAAATTTTCATCGAAAAGCAATCGTTCTAATTGCACCGGTACCTGTGTAGGTCTCTTCTATTTTTTTTAATCAGTTTGTTGTAGAGCAGATTTGAATTTTTTTTCGTCTACTTTTCTTTAGCATTTCGCATTATTTTTATCGCAGTTTTGTTTACTCTTCAAAGCCAAGTGACACAACGTAAGAGATAATAAAAAATGCCCTACTGTAGGTCTATTCCTGCTGATCTATTCATATCTACGGAAATTTGATAAGCTTTAGTTAAATATTAAATAAAAATAATGCCCTTATCTAAATTACTGACGAGCTGGCTTACTAAAACTCAGTTATAACATAGATTAAAAACTGGTCTACAATAGAACTAAATGCTAACACATAGAATTTGCTTTAAAACTAAGACAATAACATGGGATTAACATCCCTAATTAATGCATAAACCAGTTATTTCAATAGAACTTCAATACAAGAAGAATTAAAAACTGGTCTACAATAGAACTAAATGCTAACACATATAGAATTTGCTTTGAAACTAAGACAATAGCATGGGATTCACATCCCTAATTAATGCATAAACCAGTTATTTCAATAGAACTTCAATACAAGAAGAATTAAAAACTGATCTACAATAGAACTAAACTTTTATTATTTGTAAGAATTAAATGTGAAAACAACAACAACATACATAACACCCCTAATTGAGTTTTAAAGAGATTATTTTATCAAAAACTTCAATACAAGAAATATTAGAAACTGATCTAGATCTACAATACTGTACAACAAAATCTGTATTTGTAATATTGTATTACAAAAACTTTTTTTATTAAAGATATTAGAAACTGATCTACACTAGATCTACAAGCTCTAAATTGAAGAAATTGTACTAAAACTAATAAAACTGAACAGAATTCGCAGCCCTAATTTTGATAGTAAAGCGATAAATTTAATAATCTTTGCTATAGGAGATATTAGAAACTGATCTACGATAGATCTAAGCCCTTAATTGCAAAAATACCAGTAAAAGGAATTAAATTCGGCAGTATTAAGATCCTCATTTAAAATACTAACATGTTATATTACAAAATCTTTTTTATTAAATATATTGAAAACTGATCTACATAGATCTACAAGTTCTAAAATAATGAAATTGTAGTAGAACTAATGAAACTGACAGAATTTGAATCCACAATTATGATAAATTTATCTTTGCTATAGGAAATAGTAAAAACTGATCTACAATAGATCTAAAAGACTTCTAGAAGAATTGATGGTAAATCTAATTGAACTTAATCGTATTTATTTACGATATTAAAAAGACTTGTTTTTAAAATTTCAATGAAACATAACTTTGAAACTGATCTACATTACATCTACAAGCTCTAAAATGAAGAAATTATAGTAGAAGTAATAAAACTTAATAGAATTTCGCACTTTTTATTATGATAGTAATATGACAAGTTTAAAAATCTTTACTATAAGAGATAGTAGAAACTGATCTACAATACAGAAACTGATCTACAATAGATCTAAAGGTCTTCTTAAAGAAATTGTATTCAAACTAGTTAAATTAAACGATATTATTTGAGATGTTAACAAGACTTATTTTTAAAAATTCTATTAAACAGAAATTAGAAACTGATCTACAATATACCTAAAAATTCCTCCCCCTGTAGCTGCTCATACTAGGCGCCTATTACCTCTAACCTAGCTACCCAATGATTGATATTTCATAACTAAGCTCATGAAACAAAAATATTCTCTGTACTAACAATCGCATTCTTTATATTATTTGTGCACTTGTGTGCGTATGTGTCTCTCCACAATCAGTTGCTGTCATTAGAGTAGAATAGAACACAGAGTAGAGTCATATGCTATGAGTTCGACTCCCCTAACTACCCTTGCCTCCTAACAAAAATTATCTCGTTGTGTTATTATTTTCGATTTTGTTATCTTTTACTGGAGACACTGTGTGTATATTATTATTATGATTGTAGTTGTTGTTGTTAGATATTAACACCTTTAAATAATTATTTCACCTGCTATACTCTGCTATGCTCTCTCTCTCTCTCTGTCTCTCTATCTCTAACTTTATTTATTTTGTTTTGGTTGGTGTAATAAAAAATAGGCCCAAGGGGCAATTAAAGAGGAAAGAGATTTCGAAAGAATTTTTATTTTTTCAGAATATTTTGCAATAAAAAAAAGTAGGTTTACCATACCATATGGTTTCAGGTTTAATTATGGGGTATAGGTCCGCGTTAGATGCTATAAAACCATAAATTATTTACGATTTCTAACAATGCGTGGGAATTTATTTATTAGAGCACTTTTCATTTAAACTTACCCATTCGTTAGCGACTGGGGTTCCAACGAAGAACATTCCTCTTCTACTTCTCCAATGGTCGGCAGCATATTTGAATGCCAATACAAATTAAAATATGCTTCCGAGGGCCCAGGCCCATTAATTAACTCAGGCGGACCTAATTTCTCACCATCTTCACATACATAATCCTTCTCCTCATCAGTGCTAAAGCTGTGCGATCTTTCTACAATATCTTCTTCATCACTGCTCGAACTACTGCTGCTGGAGTAATATAGAGGAGCAGTGGTATCCTCTATTTTCTTGCATTTACCCACAACTAAAGGGGGCGGTGAAGTCCTTTCTAAATCGTCTGGCTCATTAGTTTCCATTTCATTAAATAAATTGCGTATCTTGTTTAAAGGGGACGACTCCTTGGAAGAGGAACTGCTCCCCGAAAGGGTATCACTTGCGTTTCTTCTTTCTGTAGGCGGTGTAGAGCGCCGCTGCAATTCAAATAAACTCGGCATTTGCTGTTCTTGATCATGGAACACATTTATTATGGGTTCTTTGCTAGGCGCCTTACTCTCATAGGTTTGTATCTTGAACAGAACCTCCCTATTGCTCACAGGACTGGATGAATGACCCGTGACAGGCTTGTCTAATGGTTTAGGTGACATTTGTTTAAATGTCTGCATGCTAGGCATATTTACAGCCGGTGGACTAGAGGGTGTATTGCTGCGATCCATTGCCACGGCCACTGTCGTTACATTGTTTACCGTTAACTTGGGTATATTGGTCTTGGGCAAAGATTGTACTCTTTCTGGCGGCTTAGGTTTGGGTCCTCGATTCTTTGTGGTCGAATTATTGGAACTGAGACTTTCATTAGAGGAATTTATATTGCTGGGCGTAACAGGCTGTTGCAAAACAGGTATTAAACAACGTTCAGGTGACTTAAATTTGGCCTCCGCTGAAAAAGTACGCTGTAAGGGTATTTTGGTTTGGTTAATCGGACTACTTTCCTTGGAGGGCGTATTGATTAAATAATTCAAATTCAAATCGGTTTCCGATTTTTGTTTCGTTAAACGTCGTGGTATATTTGTAGGGGACTTTGAAGTTTTTGTCACGGGCACACAATCGAGCTCAATGTTCCGTTTGTTGCTTAAATGTATGGGTATGCGTGACTTGAGGGGTGAGCCCGGCGTAATCCGATTAAGTTTTTGGGCTTCATGATCCAAAAATTCTGAGGTTTTTATTTTAAGTTTCTCTAGCTTACCCGCCAAGGGTTTTAATTTGATTTCACTTTCGGTTTTGGAACGTTCCATATGTGAGGGTGAATTTAAGGGAGTGGAGCCTATTGCTTTCGGTATTTTAGTGATGAATTCTTTAGCAGCATTAGTTAAACCTAAGGAAGGAATTCTCTTTAGCATGAGATTTAGTGTTAGAAGGCGTTTTAGGCATGGTATTTAATGCATCGGTATGGTTATTAACATTTGTGGGCGTGGTGGGTGTTGTAGGCGTAGTAGGATTAGTTGTTTTGGTTGCAAATTCTTTAACCGTGTTGTCGATGTCGAAAGAATGCCCCTCTTTAGTTGAAGTTTTAACATTAGAAGGCGTAGAATTGAAAGCAGCAGAAGGGTTCTTATCATTTGTAGGGGTGGTGGGCGTTGCAGGCATGGTTGGCTTTGTGGGCGTTGCAGGCGCAGCAGCTGTAGCGGTTTCCGGTACCGTAGGTGGTTTTACTTCAATGGCTTGCTTTAATGAAGGCGTTAATTTCCTCGGCATAGGTATTATGGATCGTTTCTTAGGCTCTATATGGGCAGTCCCCTGCCTAGGCTTAGGTGTAGGTGTCATTTGTTTAACTTCCTCTTCAGTAGGCGTTGTCACTTCTTCTTTATTATTATCCTCTTTAGGTTTCAGTTCCATATTCTCATATACATTTACCTTAAGGGTTTTAAATTCTATATTTTCATAATTATTACCGGGTATTAAAGTAATCGGTTGCTGCATATCCACGTCCAACGACGAGTCCAAAACATTTGTTAGCGCTTCCTCTGTAGAGGAATTCAATTGAAATTCTTGTTCCAGTAGGGTAAACGGCTTCAAAACTTTAGCCAATTCTGGTTTATTGATCACCACTTGATGACTCTGATTTAGAGAGTTAAAGCCCGATAAATCCGACTCTGAAGAGTAGTTTGAGGTCATGGAATAGCGGTCGATAACAGTGGATATGGTACTGGCGGTATCATCTGATTCGGACTCGCCATTGTAAGGCCTTAATAGATGGCCACCGTTAGTATGTGTGGAACCATTTTCCGCAAATAAATTGATATAAAATTCTGCATCCGGGGGAGGAGTAAAGGATTTATCCTGCGCTCCCACCAATCCATCCAGTTCCGTTACATTAGAGTTATGTGTGTCTATACACTGGTCTGGCAAAGAGTTTTTCTCTGCTTGAGTTGACTTTTTGATAAGCTTTCGTGGAGGCACTGGTGGCGGTGGTGGTGGCGTGCCTTTCATTTGTGCTGTATGGCTAAGACCACCCTTAAATGTGCTTAAATGTTTGCCTAAATGTGATTCATATTCATCTTCTATATCCTCAGGCTTCATACCTCTACCATTTCTAACTTCCAGTTTAATGGCCACATTATCTTTCAAACCCTTGACACACTCAATGCGGGTCATTTCCCTGACATACGTTTCATCGATTTTAACTATTTCATCGCCTTCCCTTAAATGGCCCCAAGAGGTTATCACTTTGGATGCGGGGCTATCCTTGGCACATGATTGTATGAACAGCTTCTGTACTTTTTCGGTACTTCGAGTACCACCCTGGAATTTCAGACCAAAACCTAAACGTTCACCTGGCAAACGATAAACCACCACCGATTCTATTTCCTTATGGTTTGGGTCCCCACTACTACTATTATTACTGTTATTGTTATTGATCGATAGCACGGTTATGAATGAGGGATCATCATCGGTTGGTGTCTGTGGTGGTGATTTGCGCAGCAATAATTGTGGATCTTGGGATGTTGGATCGTCTACCTTCAACCACAGTAACATAGTCAGCCATTTTGTGTGTGTTGTGGGTACGTAGGTATGTTAGTAGCGTTAATGTTGAATTTGTTTTACTTTAGGTTGTACTGCCAGTGGTGAGTTAGATACATAAGGTGTGTAGCTTCGCTTAAGGTGTGTTGTAAAGTTACACTACGCGTCGTTGGATGGCGCTGCAAAGAAAAAGAAATCGGATAAGAAAACGTTAAATTTCAAAGTTTTACAATAAAAAAAAAATAAATTTTAAATTAAATAGTTTAAACAATTAAGAAATAAAAATTTTAGAAGCCTTCTAAGTCTAATAGGTAATAATTTCTTACTGCTGGTCCCATAGTGTGTTTAACATATTCTTATAAAGTCTGAAACATTTAGAATTAGAAATATTCAAACAGAGTCTAATACATTCCAACTGAACTAAGCTTCCATTTAAGAAGAGCTGATCTTTCATTACCAGTGATCAAGTGGGAAATCTTCGAGAGACATTTTGTTCCAACAAAAGAGTGCACGATTCACCATCACTGATGCCTACGTACTAAACCCACCCCCTACATTTTTCAACCGCTCTCCGCACGCGGGACTACTGTAACGTATAACTTCCCGGAGGATTGGTTAGCTTCAAAGCTTTATCACGTTAAATCAAATTTCGCAAACCTTCCGAGTTCCAACATTCATTCATTTTCTGGAAGTATTGTTTCCATAGAATCATAGAATTCAACAGCTCTTCTATAAACCGGCCTGGTCCTACACTCGTTTCCCTGGGTCAACTGTGGTCATAGTGGAGTACAGCATTTGCAATCTGGGTCAGGGTCCACTATCTGCTGACTTTCCGATCAAATTCAAGATGTAAAATTTTGGAGAACGGCAGCTCACCTCTTGAGTCCATGATTAAGGCAATCCTAGAAGTAAATAAATGACAATAAATCCTATCCTAATTCGTTCTATAATGATGGGAACACAATGAAAAAAAAAAATAGAAAATTTACAAAAACTGACGAAAAAAAAGCAATTCCTTAGAGATTAAAGGTGGTAGCTAACGATCCAGCAGCTTAGCTACTTAAAAACATCCTCGTCTGGTTTAACTCAAGTCATTCCTTACGTTCAGACCCATTGGGAGTACCCCATGCATACAATTCGGCTATGACGTGCATTTCTTTTCAAAAGATACATCAATATCCCCAGAGGAAGCGTAAATAATCTAGAAAAGTCTAGAATAATCTGGAAAAACAAAGAAGGTGGTCCTCTAGAAGGTTATACTCTTATTTGAATAAATTCAGATCTGACATTCCTTTCTATGTATTCTGCAAGTCTACAAATTTTATGATCCATTCGATGTCTACTGTCTGTGACTACTTTTTCAAAGAAACCTGGCCATATGGTGTCAATTTTTTTATCCGTTTCAAAGACCTATTGCTGTTCATACACATACATAATTGGCCATTGCAACCCTTCAGTCAGGATTACGACCTAGCTTCTCACACCATTTATGTTGTCTGCGTTAATTTTATACACGAGTGGCGGGACCTATAGTTTAAAGTCGACTTCGAACGACAGATTTTTGAGAAGCTTTTCATGGCAATTTTATTTACTCTCAGAGTCTTTGCCAGAAATCTGATGAAAGGAAGTCGCCGAAGAAATATTTTTCGTTTAGATGTCTGACCTGGGATTCGAACCCGGGCCGTTCGTCTAATAAGCCAACACACTACCTACTAGACCATGGCGACTGCTATTATTATTTATTACTTTTCTATTGATTCTTAAATATTTTCAATCTTTCTTAATTTTTTTTCTTAAAAAATATTTCTTTTTTGAAATTCCTTGTCGAACATATTTCATGGCAAACAACTGTATCAGATTGCTTAGACAAGAGGGGGGGGAATACCTCCCCACACAAGTGCTTGTGTATATCTAAAAGCAATTTTTCTTATTTCAGCTTTAAAGATAACGAACGAACGAACATGAACAAAAATAAAAAAAAATTGAAGAGAAAAAAGTATGTCAAGCCAGTCACTTTGTAACAGCAAACAAGACAACACTCGGCAAACATGCCACATACCGCAGGCAGCATGAAATCATGAAATCAAATACTTTTTTGCAACAACAACTACAAAAACAATAACAACAAAAAATGTCGATGATCTTGTTCGTAAGAAAACAAACAGATTTTGGAGACTTGAAAGGTAAAGAAACAGAAAAATTTCAAAAAAAAATAACCAAAAAAGAGTTACTTTTTGGTTTGACAAACAAAGTTCAAAGCCGGTTTCAGTTTTTTTCATGTACAAAATTATAGATTAAAATCAAATAACACCTCTAACCATAGATTTTAGTTAGAGGTGCCAATATTTCCCCTTTTTTAATGCCCCGACATGCTTTGAAACGTCGTCAACAACTGCACTGTAAAGGAGAAGGGAAACGATCTTAGGTTAGGTTAGAGGACGTGTACTTGTCAATTCTGACAAGTACAGTACCCGGTGGTCGAATTGACCCATTGTACAACGTCCTAGCTTCTCACACCACTTATGTTGTGTGCGTTAATTTTATACATGAGGTTCGGGGGGACTTACAATTTAAAGTCGACTCCGAACGACACATTTTTTTGAGAAGCATTCCATGGCAATTTTTTTTTACTCTCAAAGTTTTTGCCAGAAATCTGCTGAGAGGAAGTCACCGAAAAATTATTTTCAAATTTTCGTTTTGATGTCTGCCCTGGGATTCGAACCCGGGCCGTTCGTCTAATAAGCCAACACACTACCTACTAGACCACGGCGACTTCTAGGAAACGATCTTTCCAGAAATGTATTTCAATTTTCTGCCGTTGCAATACAAATATTTCCGAAATTTCTCCACCTTCCATTGGGTCCTAGTTTTTTGCGTTGTACATTCTGGAATCTTAGCTCTGTAATACTGTCAAGAAGGCACTCTCATTCCTTAACTTCAATGCCCTACAATAGTTTAATGGAAAGGGTCAAACGTTTACTATACGACTCTTTGGTTGTCGAGGATGCCCAGAGAAGAGACTAAAGGGTTCCTGACAAGGCTTAGATTTCAAACAAAGCTAAAAATTGAGAGTTAAAGCATAGAGAGAGAAGGGCCCCTTCCCCCTTATGCAAATTGTTTTACTATACGACTCTGGTTGTCCAGGATGCCAGAGAAGAGACTAAAGGTTTCCTGACAAGGCTTAGGATTTCAAACAAAAATAAAAATTGAGAGTTAAAGCATAAAGAGAGAGAAGGGCCCCTTCCCCCTTATTCAAATTGTTTAAATTTCATTATCTTAACACCTCAAGCGTTACTAAATGAAAGAAATTTTAACAACTTTCTTGCAACAAGTTTATTTTTGGAATTTTTTTTCTTTTCGTTTCGTTTCATTTCATGGCTTAAAGACAGACAGACAGACTGGCTGGGCTACCTGTTCAATAATATACGTTTTAAGCCATCAAAAACAACAAATTTTTGTTGTGATAGTGAATGTAAATAAAACCGCAAAAATTTTCTTACCGGTTTTCGTTTTTTTTCTTCGTGTTTTTTTTTTAAGCCAAGTTTTTAACTCTTGTCTTCAACATCAACGTCGTGTTGTATACACTCCAGAGTGTTTAATGTTGAAAGCTTTCAAACTCAACTTGTAGGTGGCTTAACTCCCTCTCTAGTGGCTAATTGACTTTGGCTTTTAAATGCTGTTATTTTGTTTAAATTCCTCACTTAATTTAAATTTATTACCGTGTAGTAGGTATTCACTAAAGAAAAATTAACAAAAACAACAACGAGATAATCATTCACTGAGATAAACGGACTCTCAAACCAACGTTCAAGCATACGTACGAAAAGAAAGAAAGAAAAGGAAAGGCTTGGAATGGAATAGAAGATAAAGAGAAAATCTGCGGGAAAAATATGGAAATTTTAATGAAAAATAATATGAAAGTTTAAAAAAAACTATAAAAAATGCTTAAAAGAAATAAATTTCAAATGCCAACAAATTGTTTAAAAACTTTTCAACCCATAATATCGTTTTGAACATTCAAGAAATGATTTGCAGCGTTCAGAAATGATGATTTTACTAGAGAACTCAAAGACCTTGCAGGTCAGGTCAGTCACAACAAAAATGAGAAAAGTGAAGAAACGAGATGTGCAAGGCACTAACTCCATGAAATTGTTAAAAAAAAAGCATAGGAGAGGGGAAGTATGCCACTGCAACTACTTAAACATTGAATTAAAGAAAGTACAGCCGCCGACTTCGCGGGCAACTTCTCTGAAATTAAAATCCCATTTAGAACTTGTAAGTTGAGAACGAGATACCGCATTGGTGGCAATGAATACTGGTAAAATATTACAATAAATCCCGTCAATGATTGGATGAAAGGAGCACTATTAGCATAGTTGCAGTGGTATCTACTCGGCATTGCTTTCTGGAAACTCACAAACCTTTATCATACACCCAGAGACTTCTGCAAGAATTGTAGCCTCAAGAAAGGGAACAGGTCTTTACATTTTGTTTTACCTATATGACCAATTTTAGGCAATATATGCCTCTATACACCTAATCTCATTGATCTGTTAGCAGAGATATTGGGATCCTAAATGGTTTCATCCATAAGCTTTGCCTGTTTCGGTACATTGCCTATACATGAACTGGAAAGATTAGCACCTAAAGTACAGCCGTACAGATCATATAAACAGGCTACGAGCCATCATTGAATCATTCGAACAATAATTCTGTAGACATGATAATCAGGGCGAGTTTTTGAATGCAAGTTTAAAATCGAGATTAAGTTAATCTCCAGTTAAAATTAAAATAAGTGGTGTCAGAAACTGCGGGCTTCTTGGGGACGATTGAAGGTATAGCACTGGCCATTTTATAGTCAACTCGTTTCCTTACCGTTCGCATTTGCCCTCTTTCCACCTTTCCTAAAAAACCTGCACAATACACTGCCTTAGTAGGGGTCATCCCCTGTGAAACACTATGCAATTTTTGCATATAATTGTGGCAGCCCTACAAAGATTCAAAAACTGGAAATTAAGTTAACAAAAGATTAACTTTAACTAGAGATTAACTTAATCTCGAGTTTAAAATTGTATTCAAAAACTAGCCCTTAGAGTACGAAGCTCGATTTTTGACATTAAGTACGGAGTGGAGTCACTAAGGTCCCTCAAAAGAAAAATAGGATTAAAGAACTAAAAATATTATTTTGAAAGTAAAACTTTGTTATTTTATTAGATAAAGATCCTTCATTTTAAAACTTTTCGATAAAATCTTCATCATCATCAAGAATTATAGAATTTTTTTGTTTTCAAAAAGTCTTTAAAGATTTAAATTTAATAAAAATATAAATTTTTATAAAATGTTTTAAAAAATTTCATGATAATGCGTTTGTTTTAAAACCTTTGTTAATTTTTGTTGACAATTTCACACTTCCCCCTTTCAACACTGTTAACTTGACACACTTGATTTCCTATGCAATTCATATTTGCTTGCTTAAGCATGCACGTTTTATTTAATTCTCACACACACAGTGTATGTTTTGTTTACACTCTTCTTAAAATATTTACATTGCATGGCATTGTTTTTTTTTTTCTCGCTCTCTCGCTCTCTCTCTCTCTCTCTCTTCAAAGTAATACACACACATAATTTGTTAATGAGTTTAAAAAAAAAAAAAACAAAATTCTTAAAACCTACATTCATACATATGTACGTACATACCTCCAAACATGCATATTTGTTGTTGCTTATGATTGTGCCCAACAATAAAAATTATGTTCTCAGGCTTTGGTTTTATTTAAAATACCCTTCCATACACTTGACTTTGTATTTGTTTTTGTGTCTGTTTAATTACTCGTTTAATTTTGCTTTTTTTAGAACCGTAATTACACGTTTTTATTTTCGTTTCGTTCTCTTTAATTTCACAACGTTACTTAGAGGCTACGCATGCTTTTTAATACCGACAACTATATCAACTAAACATCTTAATATTCTCACGTTAAACGGAGAAGAAAAAAAGAAAAAACAAAAACAACGAACTTAAATATCCCGCTAAAATTCTTGTGTTTGCCTTTTTCGCAAAAAGAATTTTTCGTTCCTTTTGCGTTTACATTGTATTATGCACACGAACGATTATACAAATAAAAAAAAAAACCGAACGAATCTCCTTTTGTGTGACCATTAAAGACAATTGCACGAGTTAAAACGCGATTATTGCATACCTTTGATACAAAAACAAATCCCTCTGCGAAAGAATTTCAACTGTGTCGTTTTCTTCTTATAATTGTTGTTGTTGTTATTGTTGTTTTGTGTAGTACCATGGTGTCATTGCATTTAATTTTTGTGCTGCTGTTGCTAACATATCCCTCAAGGTTAAATGGAACATTTTTGTTTTTGTTTTTTACTTGCTTGCTTATGCTTGTGCTTTTGTTGTTTGTGTTTTCTTGCAAAAGCAATATTTTAAGAACTTAACACTTGTAACACACGATACCAACAGCGAATAAAAAAAAACTTTTATGAAAAAACGAACATTTTCCCGTTATTATTTAATTATTTTCACATTAATTTCATATTAAAACTTTATTTTATAGTTAAATAAATGTATTTATTAATACCGTTAAACAATGTGTAATTAATAAACTTTTATTAAACAAAAATCACTTCAAATAATCATACACCGCTTACACTGCACTTAAGAGACGACTGTAATTAAAACATCAACCAACGAAACTCACATTCAACTGAAGTTAACGAGTATATTCCATATACATATCTCCACTCTCTCTCTCTCCTATGTCTTTTGCTGACTCTTGGCAAACAAATCAGTTATGAAAACAATAACAAATTTCCTGTAAAAAGAAATTGCAAAGAACAACAACAACACAGCAACTATACCACGAATAACGGCATTAAGGCAGCTCAGAATGAAATTAAAACAACAAATAAACACACGTAAAATAAAAGAGTAACGAAATCGAAAGAGAAAAAAAGAGTAGGAGTTATTGGAAATTAAGATTGTGTTAGAAACAGCAAGTGCGTGTGCATATTTAAACAACAACAACAACATGTGGGTATTTCTTATTAATAATGCAAATTGTGTGATGCTTTAACTGGAGTGCATAAGAAATGATGTGTGAAATTGTCAACTAAACTTAACAAAAATAATGTAAACAAACCTTCACTTGACATTTTAAGGTTAGAATGAATTTTTGAAGTAAATTTTGATAAAAATTAAGAAATTTATTTAATTAAAGCAAATAAACTTAATAAAGCGATTAAAATGTTTTATTTAATAAAGAAAAACCTTCTAAAAACCTTAAAATTTACTAAAAAAACCTATAATTTCTCTTCACTTAATAAAATAACCTCCCTAATGTCATTTTCTTTAACCGCCACCAACTAAAGTGTCGTGTGCATTGTATTCATTATTATTTTTATGCTTGTAACTTTATAATATGAATTGCTAAAGTTTATTATGAGTTTAATTAAAACATGGTACTTGCAATGAAATATTTGCCAACGTTAACAGCTTAAGAAAATTATCTAAAGAAACTTTATAATAATTTCCCATAGCAATTGTAAGCAACAGATTAAAAAAAAAGTACTTAATACTCGCATTTATAATGAAACATACTCGCACAACACACAACGTTAAAGTTGACGACAACGCAATGCCAAGCTGGTAACCCGGCATAATTGTAACGCTGTGAAGTGAAAATGTTTGGCGTGTTGAAGTTCATCAACGTCAGCTATACTCTCCGTGTTTAAATATTTATTTTCTATGCAATTAAATCATTAAATATACAATTTATTTATAATGAATGTCTCTCTCTCTTGCTTAATTGTTAAGAGAAAGGTAAAGTTATTATTTTATGAAAAAGAAAGAAAGAAAAAATTATTATCGTTAAATTATGCTTGAAAAAATCCAGTTTTTCTTTAATATGTCAAGAATTTTCTTGGTAAAATACCGGAAAAACAATAATTTTCTTATAAAAAAGCAACAAACGGATGAAAATCTTTAAAGGAACAAAGGGAAATGAAAAATTACGAAGATTGCCTTTCATGGGAACAAATGGAAATGAAACAAAAATGTCACTGTAAACAAATTTTAAACAGAAATGTTTATATTGAAAGGAAAATTATTCAAAAAGCTTTAAAAAAATAATAAAATATGCATAATATGAACAAAGGAACGGAATGGAATTGAAACAAATTTTGTTTTTATAAAAGAAAATTTTTATTTTTCATTTTGTTATTATTTTACAATTTAATTTCAAATTAGGAACGTCTCCTTAACGCACACAATAGCATGCATCACGGGTATGGGCTGCAATCCAATCCAAATATTTACTAACACGCGTATAAACACCAGGAGCATTGGGATTAGCACAACCATAGCCATAGGAAACCACACCAGCCAAATGGAACGTGCCATCACGTACAATTAATGGACCGCCGCTGTCACCCTAGCATTAGAAAAAAAAATTTTTTACTTAAAATTCTACACACAATTCCAGAACTTGACTTACCTGACAAGAATCTTTGCCACCCTCTATATAACCGGCACACAACATGGTCTCCAATATCATGGATTTATAAGCAGTAGCTCGGCATTGGGCATTGGTGAGTATAGGTACCTGAACCTGACGCAAAAAATTTGACTGGACACCTTCGTCCGAGGTTAAGCCCCAACCGGCAACGATAGCCTTTTTAAAATCAAAATTTTGATTGGAATTCGTTGGCAAGCATACCGGTCTGATGGGATCAAGCAAAGGTACGGGTTCATCAAGTCTTAGCAATGCAATATCATCCTGCAAAGTGGTTGGATTGAATTGGCGATGCATATTGGCAAAGGCTACCTTACGCAATATACCCTCTGAGGCAGAATTCCTTTCCAATTGCAATAATCTAATCGATATACCCTTCATATCCATGCCATAGACACAGTGGGCCGCTGTTAAGGCATAGCGATCGTTAATCAAAGTGGCACCACAAAATTGAAAATTGCCACGCAACATTTGTGCAATCCAGGGATATTTATTGGTACGTACACGTGTACCACCCACTATGCGATTGACATTGGGTACGCCGCAAGCTATATTAGATGAAATAAAGAGTAATTTTTCCAGCGGGATATAAAAGATTAACTAAAATCTATTGAACTTACTGCAGGAGGCACATTTATTGCCCAGGAAAAATTTCGTTTCTCCAGTTTCAGCTGTCGCACCGCCATCAATAGTTTCGCTTAATATGGAGGACAGAATTTGTTTCTTATGTTCACTGATTAAGTCATCAATAAAATCACCCTGTACTCCAGGGGGAGGCCCGCCGGAGTGGCTTTCATTAGCATTAAGTATGGGAATTGGTGGTATAGCCAAAGCATTGGTTTGGGGTTTCGGATAGTGATAGCCATTGAACTAAAACAGAAGTAAAGAAGGAAATTTCTTTTAGCCAAGTACAGGGGCAGCAATCTGCTATTGAGTTCCGGTTTATCTAGTCAATTGTAGTTTCAAAATGCCTTAAAATTTTGGCAAATTTAAACGGCTACTATAACATTGTGAAAATTTTTGGCAACTTCTAGAATACAACAACAACAAAAAGTCTAATCACAAGGCCAAGCTGTATAAAGATTAATTAAGGCTAATAGGAGTCCTACAAAACAGAATAAACACGGAATATATTTATTCCTCTAGACATGAGGGAAAAAAACAGCAACAAAACAACAAATAAATTACAACAACAAATCAACAAATATGTTCTAGAAGTTGCCAACGAACTGGCAAAAGTTCATTTTGCAACACAATAATAGTAAGGAGAGAGGGAAGAGAGTAGAGCAGTGGCACTCTGGGGTTCTTAATACTTTGCAGTCTTTCTAGACCGAAATTTACCCTATGAAGAAGAATGAACAAGAGGTTTAACGCATAACTCTGTAATAAGAGGAGCCACAGGTGGGGGCATTCCTCTAGTAGTGACAAAGTCGGTGTATGACCTTGTGATCCCATTATTTCTTATGTATCGCTGTATTTCTGGGTCCACTACTGATGAGAACGATGTTAAAGAAACTGGCGGCGTGCAAGTATTATATGTTGGAAGGCTTTAAAGCCAGGAAGTCGAGATAAGTTGCTGAAAAAAATGCAAAATTATGTCTTTTTAAGCATATTAGAGGTGAGGTGTCGGTAACAGTAAATTCAGGTTTCAGTAGCTATGATTCAAGAAATACTTCCAATAAAGATGGTGGCTAAGGCTCTGAAGACAAGAAACTTTTTAAGATTATTTGAAGAGGAGGATAGTGTTTGGACACTAGACTAGAGGTTTGAACACTGCTAAAGTCTGGATTTCTTCAACTACAAGGTTAGGGGGTAAGGGATTTCGATTTCAAGAAGTTGAACTCGACAAGTTTTCCAGAAAGGCACCAATATCGGAGGATAATGAATGCCGGCACTGGGATGGCTTGCCTGATGAAAGAGTGCAGTTTACACCCGGCTTAGGCATTTGTGATTGCCAAAAGGCAGTGGAAAGGAGCAACTCTGGGGACTGATTATATTTCTCATACCACCCCTATGGTGTGGGCTTTAATTTTATAAATAAGTGGCGAGACCTATAGTTTAAAGTCGACTCCGAACGACAGATTTTTGAGAAGCTCTTCATGGCAATTTTATTTATACTCTCCGAGTGTTTACAAGAAATCTGCTGAGAGGAAGTCGCCGACCGCAGTAATATTTTCTTCATATCGGAGATAATGAATGCCGGCACTGGCATGAAGATTTTTTGTAGGTTTGCCCGATGAATGAGTACAGAGTCCAGGCTTAGGTATTTGTGATCACTAAAAACACAGTGGAGGTGGCAACTCTGGAGTCTGCTGAGAGGAAGTCGCCGACCGAAGAAATATTTTGTTCATATCGGAAATAATGAATGCCGGCACTGGGATGGAGTTTTCCTATAGGCTTGCCTGATGAATGAGTACAGAGTCCAGGCTTAGGTATTTGTGATCACCAAAAGGCAGTGGAGGTGGCAACTCTGGACGCTGATTACATTTCTCATACCACTTATGTTGTGTGCTTTAATTTTATACAAAAGTGGCGGGACCTACAGTTTAACGCCGACTCCGAACGACAGATTTTTGAGAAGCTGTTCATGGCAATTTTATATTTACTCTCCGAGTTTTTACTAGAAATCTGCTGAGAGACAATCGTAGAGCGAAGAAATATTTTCTTTATAATTTCGTTTTGATGACTGTCTGACTGGGAGTTTGAATCGTGGCCTTATGTTTAATAAGCCTACACACTAACAACTAGACTACGGCTTTGGTTTGCAGAGGTGAATATTCAAATCTGTAGTCTGAAGACGACTTTAAGCTTTAGCTTCCGCCACTTATGGATAAAATTAGAATACACAGACACACACACACAGACAACACGGATAGTGCTCCTATATGACACGGATGATGGCAGGAAGTTATACGCGGTATCAGCAGGGGTCTCGCAAGGTTCCGTGCTGGGCCCGTTACTATGGAATGTGATGTATGATGGTGTACTGAGGCTAAGACTTCCTAGAGGTACACAAATCATTGGTTTCGCGGACGATAATGCCCTGGTGATAAGGGGAAAATATCTGGATGATTTGGTGAGAACATGTAACACTGCGGTTGGCATAGTCAGGAGCTGGATCACGGAAATAGGTCTCAAACTAGCTAATCACAAATCGGATGGACTCCTTGTAAGCAGTAGGAAGAAAGTGTGTGACGAACTAGGTTGGTTTTAGTACGTATGCGTTTAGCAAGCCGAGAGTAAGTCTTGTGGCGAATCGTGCACTTTGGTAGGCCGGGCTACCAAGGTCTTTCGAAGATTTTCCAACCTTTAGCTCGCATAGCTATATAAAAAAACAACACGGATAGCGTTAGAAGCTAGACTGTAGTCTTGAGTTTTGGATTGTAATGAACGATTAAGGAGGATATATTTTTATCACAGTACATATCTGCCTCTCCTTGGTAAACTGGACAGACACCACATGCTTTACATAACTAAAATTCTTTGAAAATTCATCTTTTTTTTCTAAATTTTTTTTTTAATTTTTTTTTTTTAAATCCACTTCAAAAGCACTTGAAATCATTTTCGACCAACTACACTTTGTTTTAAATTTTTAATCCATTTTTCGATTTTTTTTCGATTCTTTTTTTATTTTTTTTTTTTTTGTTTCACTTTACCTCCTTTGTAGCACATAATGTGTGGGTTATTTGCAATAGAACGACAACAATACTTAAAATAATTAAAGTTTTCATAATTATTTTTTCGATTAAAAAATCGATGTCAACGCTTTTATCACTTTCTTGAGACTGTCAAAGAAAGTTTTGCGGTAACGGTATTTTATAGGTCAAAAATCTAATCAAAAAGTGGAATTTTTAATTCTCTTTCTTTCTTTTTTGCTGAAAGGCATAAATTCATAAATTTCTTTTCATTATTTTCTTTTTTATTCCCCCTCGCCCTTGACAATTTCTATCGAGCAGATACGCTAAACTTAACCCTAATTAGAGATACGATATACGCGCAGATACAGAAGAACAATCGATGTCAATATCATTATTTATTAACGCGTTACAATTCCATATATTTGCATAACTTTTTTGATTGTCTTTTCTTTTTTGTTATCGAAATATCGATTTATTTTTGGTTAATCATCGCATTTCATAAATTCATTTGCCCAAGAAATTTATGATTTTCATTCTTTATATTTCTCTATTATTGTTCATTCCATTCCATTCTATTCCATTCTATTCTATTTTTTTTTTCAGTTTCTTTCATCATTTTCAAGCCATTTCAAGCCAAAACAAAAGACTTAAGCGACATACTTTATTCATATTGTTAAGCAGATCGAAACGATCCTAATATCGTTTCACTATAAAAATAATAAACAAATGCCAACACTACTACACTAACACATACTACATCGAACTTATTCTATGGAAACCAACTACAACATGTTTGAGAGAAAAAGGCATCAACAAGTAAGAGAACGCAACAACAAGCAATGAGAACAAAGTACAACAAGCAACAATGCAGTACGTTATAGAGTTCTCTAGAAGGCGAGAACATGAACCTTCTTCTACTTCAAGAACGTTCGATGTACTGTTCGTGTTTGTCTATAAACGGGCAAGACAAAGGCAGTTAATTAGTTCAGCTATAATTCAGTCAGCCTTGCATGAAGTTGCGTGTGAACTAATCAGTTGCGGTGTAAAGACAAGTTGCGTGCGTACACAAGCAGAAATGTTGTGCTTACGAAAAAGGTTGTGTGTAGAGTAGAATAACAAACAAGTGTTGTTGCTTACAAAAAAAGCTTGTAATCAGAGAAATGATTATCGAACATAGTTGTTCGTTGTATACGTGATATAAGTTCGAACAATGGCTCTTAAGATAGTGTAGACAATAAAGAGAGTTTAAGTGAAACTAAACACATTTTCGGTTTTTTACTTTGTTCGCAATCAAGCGAACTCAGAATTAAACGTTTCTAAATCGTAGAGTTTTCTATAGAAAACTGATGAGGGGAAGACTCCTACGATTTTTTTCTTTTATATTCGAGATGTCTGGGTCAGAGTTTTAATCATGGACTCATGTCTAATAAGCCAACACACTACCTACTTGACTACGATGATTTCATAATCTTAAAAACCTATTTAATTGGTTACAACCTAGCTTCTTAAAACATTTATGTTGTGTGCGTTAATTTTATCCATGAGTATTGGGAGACCTACATTTTAACATCGACTTCTAAGGACTAATTTTTGAGCAGCTTTTCATGGCAATTTTATTTGAACCTCCACAGTTTTTTTTTTTGCCAGAAGAATGTTGAAAGATAGACGCCGAGATGTCTGAGCAGGGATTTGAACCATGAGGATGCGTCTAATAAGCCGACACCCTTCCTATACTAGAGTACGATGATTACGACAGAGAGAGAGAGGCAGCCTCTCTGATGTCTGAGCAGGGATTTGGAACCCTGAGCACACACCTAATAAGCCAACACACTTTCTCTGCTAGACTAAGGCGACTAAGACAGAGAGAGGGGCAGCCTCTCTGATGTCTGAGCAGGGATTTGAACCCTGAGCACAGACCTAATAAGCCAACACACTTTCTCTGGAAGACTAAGGTGACTTCGACAGAGAGAAAAGGGCAGCCTCTCTGATGTTGTCTGAGCAGGGATTTGAACCATGAGCATGCGCCTAATAAGCTTACACAATTCCTCTACTAAACTACAGCGGCTTTGACAGAGAGAGGGGCAGCCTCTCTCATGTCTGAGCAGGGATTTGAACCATGAGCATGCGCCTAATAAGCTTACAAAATTCCTTTACTAAACTACGGGGGCTTCAACAGAGAGAGGCAGCTTCTCAGATATTTGAGCAGGGATTTGAACCCTAGGCACACACCTAAAAAAGCCTACACACTGTCAACAAGACGACTCACAGTGAGAGGCAGCTCTCTGTGTTGAGCAGGATTGAACCAGCACACATTAACCGACACACTTCTCTGCTACGTAGCAACTTCGACAGAGAGGGGCAGCCTTTGCGTTGGCAGGATGAATATGAGGATGCGTTAATACGCCGACACCTTCTATATGAGTACATGAAGCGAGAGAGAGGCAGCTTCTGAATTGAGCGGATTGAACCATGACACGCCTAATAAGCTTACAATCCTTTACTAACTACGGCGCTCGACAGAGAGAGGAGTTCTAATTTGAGCAGGGATTAATCGAGTAGCGCCTAAGAGCCAACACCTTCTGGACTAAGGCGATGAGACAGAGAGAGAGGCAGCCTCTCTGATGTCTGAGCAGGGATTTGAACCAACACACTTCCTCTGTTAGACTACGACGACTTCACGAGAGTGAGATTTACAGCCTTTAAGCATCCACCTTTGAATTCATTGCCCACCACCATGAGACAGATTGTCTGTCATAGTTGATAGGCCTCTATTTACAAAAAGAAAGAGAAAAAAAATGTCTGTAACCAGGAAAACTAAACTTTAAAAGCCATTAAACTTGTTTAAGCTTTTCTTTTGTAATTATTTCTTGCCATTTTCAATTTTTATTGGGCCGGTTAATGTGAATGGCTTTTTAAACACACACAAACAATATTTTACTTTACAAATATAGGCCCAACATTTAATTAACAAAATGAATAGGCCATTGCGACCATATGTAATCGAATAATAAAATTCACACCTCCTTTGGTTAGACTGGATCTCTCTCACTCTCTCTCTCTCGCTCTTTCTCTAATAACTTGGTCTACCTGGCAGATTATGTATTCCAAACACGCTCGCCTAAGCAAGCTTTCATTATTTAAGCCCCCCCATAAAAGAAGCTGCAAATGAAAACAGCTTGACTTGGCTTAAAGGTTTTTTTTTTCGTTTTGCATTTTAAATTCATACACGTTCTGAGGCGGCTTTAAACTGAAACCTGATACGTACGTTATGGTTTGCTTATGAATTTCTTTCTTTTTTTTTGCCTTTTGCCTTCATCATCTTGCTTTTCTGTATAGTTCTGCCTATAAATGGACCAAGACTGGTAGCCGGCTAACTGGGAATTGGCCACTGGCCACTAAGCTTAGATGTAATATGTGACGGTGCATACGACTGCCTGCCAGCCTGACTGCCTGTCTAAAGTCATGTGATTGAATAATACGTAGGAAAATAAAGTAAAACCAGCAGCAGCAGCAGCAGCAGCATTTTTTCTTTCTTCTCAAGTGTGTACTGCTGTTCACATATGTAATCCGAGTAAGTGTTAACAAGAAAAAGATCAACAACAACAACAACAATTGTAAAGGGTAGCTGGTTTTAAAAGTGATAGTATTTCATGGCATTTTACATTTCATTCATTTCACATTACGTTTCATGATGAAAAGCCCTCCTAAAACGTAGCATAACTAAACCAAAAACTGCTTCATTTTTTTCGCTTTTAATGAATGAATGAGCGATTGAATGAATGAATGAATGAACGTTTGTATGGAAATTTTTATTTTTTTTATTTGGATTCCGGCCAGGTTTCGTTTTCGATTTTATTTTTATTTTTTTTTTTTGGCGTGTGTGTTACGTTATCATTTAAAATGGCAAAATAAATTTGCATTTTTTGTTGGGAAATTAAAGTTTTGTTAATGAAATTCGGTTTGAATGGATGGAACTGCACACATTTTATGTCTCATGTTACAACAGTACAAACAAGTGAAGCACAGTGTACGGCGAACACAATTACTCTACATTGTGTACGGTAAACACAGTGTAGGGTAAACACAGTGTAGGGTAAACACAGTGTATGGTAAACACTGTATGGTAGACACAGTGTACGGTAAACACAGTGTACGGTAAACACAGTGTACGATAAACATAGTGTACGGTAAACATAGTGTACGGTAAACATAGTGTACGGTAAACACAGTGTACGGTAAACATAGTGTACGGTAAACACAGTGTACGGTAAACATAGTGTACGGTAAACACAGTGTACGGTAAACACAGTGTACGGTAAACACAGTGTACGGTAAACACAGTGTACGATAAACATAGTGTACGGTAAACATAGTGTACGGTAAACACAGTGTACGGTAAACATAGTGTACGGTAAACACAGTGTACGGTAAACACAGTGTACGGTAAACACAGTGTACGGTAAACACAGTGTATGGTAAACACAGTGTATGGTAAACACAGTGTATGGTAAACACAGTGTATGGTAAACACAGTGTATGGTAAACACAGTGTATGGTAAACATAGTGTATGGTAAACACAGTGTAGGGTAAACACAGTGTACGGTAAACACAGTGTACGGTAAACACAGTGTATGGTAAACACAGTGTAGGGTAAACACAGTGTAGGGTAAACACAGTGTAGGGTTAACACAGTGTAGGGTTAACACAGTGTAGGGTAAACGCAGTGTATGGTAAACTCAGTGTACGGTAAACACAGTGTACGGTATCAGCAAAAAGAATACCTCAGGGTTAATAAAGGAGAAATTTGTCACACGTCTCGGCAGATAGTCCATTAGTAGAATGTTACATTTAGAACTTCCGTACGTTAACAGTTGCTTTATAACGGCCATCTTGTTGAAGCTTTCGTCGTGACAAATTAGTTGTCATTTATTTAGTCTGTTTTGCTAAATGACCAAGGATAAAAAGTGCAAAAATGTTGCCCGTGATATGTACAAGATGTTGCCCTCAACAAGTGTAAAAATGTTGCACTGTTTAGGGGCAATCGCAGTGATTTTTCTTTGACAGAACCTCGTTAATGTTTCCATTTTTTTTCATGTGATAATAATATCAAGTGTCATATAACTTTTAAACTTTTAGAGGAAATGGTATTTAGAAAAAAAAAAGGTACTAAAATATGTACCCATTATAGGGCAATGGAGATCTTCTCCCTTGGTCATTTGTTCTAGAAAACATTCCACATTCCAATTTGTTGTTTGTTGTGTGATAAGTGGTGTTTTTAATATGAAACTGGGTTGATAAAACAACTCTTCAGTCTTGTGATACAAAAAAAAAGTTTTTTTTTTTCAATTCCCATGCTTGTGTCTTAAGTCTTTTGTTTATTAAACATATTTTTGTTTTTTTTGTTTCCATTGGTCTCTCTAGTGATTTTGTTTTTGTGGTAAAATATTTTTGGTGTTCGTTGCTTAAGTCTTTTGTTTTGCTATTTTGTTTTTCATTCACTTTATTTTTTTCTTGTTTTTCAATTAATCAAACACTTGGCTTACAAAACGAACAAAAAAAGCCTTCCTTTCCGTTTCAAGCAAAGCAGAAAAAATAAAAACCACACAATCATGATTCTTTAATAAAATATTAGAAACCGCCAAGTAATGATAAAGATACACCATCCAGCCACCAACAAAAAAAAAAAACAAATATTTAGAAAAAGAAATTCAAGTAACCAACCATCCAGCCAAGCAGCCAGCCTGGGTACCCTTAACATTTTAGGTTGCTTAACCTTAATCTCTAAAAGAACAGCAGCAGACATTTGTTATGAGACTGGCTGACTGACTATGGGTCTGCATGGCAGCCTCGTATTAGAAACAAAATGTTATTTAAGGCCCCATAATCATCTTCATTAATAAAAGACCATGAAGAGTAGTTATAATACGACAAGAGAGCAGAAAAAGGTGGTAATAAAACAAGTTTCTTGATAGCTTTTCATATTCTAAAGATACTTTCTTTAGCATCAGGCCTTTAAATCATGTTCATCAGCAATCTTTCATCGCTTGTCTTAACATTCCTGGCCGTTTCATTGTGATTCTCTCTGTCTGTCTGTTTGTAAAGGCGTTTAAGTGTCTTGTTTTGTGTTGCCTTCTGTTCTAATGACCTAAATTTCTATGATACTGTGGACTTAACGTAATAACAAGTGTTCTTTTCTTCTAAGAAAAAATGTTAAAAAAAAAAAACATTAAAATCCGATTAATTTTATAGCCACACTATAATTTATAATCGCATGTAATATCTTCTCTTAAATATTTGGTTTTTTTTCAGCACCAGTACCGTTATTCGAATATGAATTTTGAAAGAAAATTGAAGAATTTTTAGTACAAAATATATTAAAATATACTTTGGCATGTTTAAAAAAATTTCAAACTCAAGTTTTGATTTTCGAACTTAATTTCGAATTTTCGAACATAAGCTAAAAATGGAAAAAATTACATTCTACTAATGAAATTACACGAAAAAAACCAAGGTTTATTAATTTTTGTGTATAATTTCGAATTTCGATCATGCAATCCTTGACAAATTAAGAAAATTTTAAAGAAATTCTAATTTCATGGTAGTAAGGAAACGTTAAAATAAATTCCGGCATGTTTAAAAAATTTTCGAACTTAATTTCGAATTTTCGAACATAAGCTAAAAATGCCAAAATTATATTCTACTAATGATTTTACGTGATAAAAACCTATTTTTGATCATTTTTGATTATATTTTCAAATTTCGTACATTAAATTCCTGGCAAAGACACAAAAATTTTCAGGAAATTCCAATTTTATGGAAACATTAAAACCAATTACGGTATGCTTAGAAATTTTTTGAACATGGTCTAAAAATGCCAAAAATATATTCTACTAATAAAGTAACGAGATAAAAACAAAGTTTTATGAATTTTTGCTTAGAATTTCGCATTTCAAGCTTTAAATTCCAGGCAAAATAACGCAAATCTTAAAGAAATTTTTATTTTACGCAAATAAGCAAGTGCTGAAATTTAGTTTGCCATTATTAAAAATTTTTCAAACTTATGTTCGAATTTTCGAACATTAGCTAAAAATGCCAAAAATACATTCTACTAATGAAATAACGAGATAAAAACAAAGTTTTAATAAATTTTTGCTTAAGATTTTGCATTTCGAACTTTAAATTCCAGGCCAAATAATGCAAATCTTAAAGAAATTTTTATTTTACGTTAATAAGCAAGTGCTGAAATTTAGTTTGCCATTGTTAAAAACTTTTCGAACTTAATTTCGAATTTTCGAACATAAGCTCAAAATGCCAAAAATACATTCTACTAATAAAATAACAAGATAAAAATTAAGTTTTATGGATTTTTGCTTATAATTTCGCATTTCGAACTTTAAATTCCGGGCCAAATAATAAAAAATTTCAAGAAATTTTTATTTTACGTAAATAAGCAAGTGCTGAAATTTAGTTTGCAATTATTAAAAATTTTTCGAACTTAAATTCGAATTTTTGAACATATGCTAGAAATATGAAAAATCAATAACTCCTGTGGTATTATGATATGAAAACAAGAATTTTTTAAATTTCATAAAGCATTTTGGCAAATTTTTAAAGGAAAATCTAAAATCTTTTATGCACTATGGGTTTAATATTACTTTTCTAATATTTAAATTGAAAAAACATACAACACTGTGCATAATTGTAAAATGTAGAAACATTAAAAAAATGTAATTTTTTTTTTGTATAAAAAATTCCTTTATAAACCGTACGTACGTATTGATTGTAATAGCCAGAGCCAGTTATTTTGCATGTTACCTTGTTAATGCTGGCCATAAATTTTTTTATCTTTCTTTCTGTTTCTCTCTCCTTCTCTCTCTCTCTTTCTCACATTGCATGCATTTTAACCAATTTCAATTGCTTTTTATCTTTAGTTTTATTGGAGTTTTTTTGTTCGATTTTTTTTTTTTCGTTTCAATAATGTTTGGCTGTTAATCAGTCGTCTGTCTATACAGCATTTACAATAACAAGTGTGTGGTTGGTTGGTTGGTTGATGGTGGTGGCTCTTACCCAAGTGGGTAAGAGAATAATAAAAACTGGGTTAAAACCAGTTGGCCACAGTTTGTTTCGATGTTTTTTTTTCTTCATAGACAACATGGCTTATAAAAAAAAAACGGTTGTTGTGGTTAGTTTTTCTTCTCTTCTTTGTTTATATTCCATACGTTTTTTTCATTATCTCTTGTTTTTTGTTTGTTTTTTTTTTGTTTTTGTTATTGCAATTGCAAGCTGTGTTGTTGTTGAAATTTTTAAGCAATGTTTGCAGTTTTTGTTAAATTTTGAAATTGTTCAGAACACAGAAAAATTTTTTTTGTTTTTTTTTTTGTTTTTTTAAGTTTAATGTTGCCTGCAGTAATGCAATAAAGACCGTCTGAAACCCATAGTAAACAGTGAAAACTTTAAATAACGGAGTACCGATTTGAATTTTTGGCCAAAAATTATATGAAAATTGTCTAGAAGATCAGTGGCTATTTTGGAACATAAGCTAAAAATGCCAAAAATACATTCTACTAATAAAATAACAAGATAAAAATTAAGTTTTATGGATTTTTGCTTATAATTTCGCATTTCGAACTTTAAATTCCGGGCCAAATAATAAAAAATTTCAAGAAATTTTTATTTTACGTAAATAAGCAAGTGCTGAAATTTAGTTTGCAATTATTAAAAATTTTTCGAACTTAAATTCGAATTTTTGAACATATGCTAGAAATATGAAAAATCAATAACTCCTGTGGTATTATGATATGAAAACAAGAATTTTTTAAATTTCATAAAGCATTTTGGCAAATTTTTAAAGGAAAATCTGAAATCCTTTATGCACTATGGGTTTAATATTACTTTTCTAATATTTAAATTGAAAAAACATACAACACTGTGCATAATTGTAAAGTGTAGAAATATTAAAAAATGTAATTTTTTTTTTTGTATAAAAAATTCCTTTATAAACCGTACGTACGTATTGATTGTAATAGCCAGAGCCAGTTATTTTGCATGTTACCTTGTTAATGCTGGCCATAAATTTTTTTTATCTTTCTTTCTGTTTCTCTCTCCTTCTCCTTCTCTCTCTCTCTCTCTCTTTCTCACATTGCATGCATTTTAACCAATTTCAATTGCTTTTTATCTTTAGTTTTATTGGAGTTTTTTTGTTCGATTTTTTTTTTTCGTTTCAATAATGTTTGGCTGTTAATCAGTCGTCTGTCTATACAGCATTTACAATAACAAGTGTGTGGTTGGTTGGTTGTTTGGTTGATGGTGGTGGCTCTTACCCAAGTGGGTAAGAGAATAATAAAAACTGGGTTAAAACCAGTTGGCCACAGTTTGTTTCGATGTTTTTTTGTTTCATAGACAACATGGCTTATAAAAAAAAACGGTTGTTGTTGTTAGTTTTTCTTCTCTTCTTTGTTTATATTCCATACGTTTTTTTCATTATCTCTTGTTTTTTGTTTGTTTTTGTTATTGCAATTGCAAGCTGTGTTGTTGTTGAAATTTTTAAGCAACGTTTGCAGTTTTTGTTAAATTTTGAAATTGTTCAGAACACAGAAATTTTTTTTTTGTTTCAATAATGTTTGGCTGTTAATCAGTCGTCTGTCTATACAGCATTTACAATAACAAGTGTGTGGTTGGTTGGTTGGTTGTTGGTGGTGGGCTGCTACCCAAGTGGGTAAGAGAATAATAAAAACTGGGTTTAAAAACCCGTTGGCCACAGTTTGTTTCGATGTTTTTTTGTTTCATAGACAACATGGCTTATAAAAAAAACCGGTTGTTGTTGTTAGTTTTTCTTCTCTTTCTTTGTTTATATTCCATACGTTTTTTTCATATCTCTTGTTTTTTGTTTGTTTTTGTTATTGCAATTGCAAGCTGTGTTGTTGTTGAAATTTTTAAGCAACGTTTGCAGTTTTTGTTAAATTTTGAAATTGTTCAGAACACAGAAATTTTTTTTTGTTTTTTTTTTTGTTTTTTTAAGTTTAATGTTGCCTGCAGTAATGCAATAAAGACCGTCTGAAACCCATAGTATACAGTGAAAACTTTAAATAACGGAGTACCGATTTGAATTTTTTGCCAAAAATTATATGAAAATTGTCTAGAAGATCAGTGGCCATTTTGGAACCTATAAGAAATAGTACACCATACAGACTATACGCAAATGATAGTCTATAGCGAGGTCTTTCCAACCGTGGCAGTGGGATGGCTTAGCTAATTTTGAGAGTTGAGATTTTCAATTTTGAAAAAATCGATTTTTGGCCAAAAATTATATGAAAATACTCTGGGAGATCAGTGGCCATTTGGGAACCTATAAGAAATAGTACACCATACAGACTATATGCAAATGGTAGTCCGGATGGTGCTCTTTCCAACCGTGGTAACGGGATAGCTGCACTAATTTTGAGAGAAGAGATTTTGAATTTTGAAAAAATCCATTTTTAGCTAAAAATTAAATGAAAATACTCTGGAAGATCAGTGGCTATTTGGGAACATATAAGAAATAATACACCATTTAGACTATACGCAAATGGTAGTCCAGAGCGAGTTCTTTCCAACCGTAGTAGCGTGATAGCTGAACTAATTTTGAGAGTCGAGATTTTCAATTTTCAATTTTGAAAAAATCACTTCTTGGCCATAAATTATATGAAAATTCTCTAGAAGATCAGTGGCCATTTGGGAACCTATAAGAAATAGTACACCATACAGCCTATATGCAAATGGTACTCCAGAACGAGCTCTTTCCAACCGTGGTAGCGGGATAGCTGAACTAATTTTGAGAGTCGAGATTTTCAATTTTCAATTTAGAAAAAATCACTTCTTGGCCATAAATTATCTGAAAATTCTCTAGGAGATCAGTGGCCATTTTGGAACATATAAGAATTCCAAAGTATAAGAATAACCTTTTTATTGTCACTGTTAAACAGTTAACAGTAATCTTTTAACCACAAAGTTTACCCTGTTGAAGGCAAGAAGTGGCTTTGGTGAAAGTCTGGGTTTGTGTCTTTGGTTTTAAAATTCGAATTTATCTTCACATCCACACATCCTTGACAGTGTTTGGAATAACGATCGGCGATTCATAGTCTTAAATGGCCCCACAAATGCCAGACATATTTTTGTGTTTTGTCAAACCATTGGATTTGATGTCACTAAATGTATAACACTGTATATTATACAGCCATAGTGTCAGATCATACATAACTTAATTGGCCTTCAGTCAGGATTACGATTTAGCTTCTCACACCACTTATGTTGTGTGCTTTAATTTTTTATAGCATGAGTGGCGGGACCTATAGTTTAAAGGTCGACTCCGAACGACAGATTTTTCAGAAGCTTTTCATGGCAATTTTTTTACTCTAAGAGTTTTTGCCAGAAATCTGCTGAGAGGAAGTCGCCGAAGAAATATTTTTCGTTTTTGATGTCTGACCTGGAGATACGAATCCGGGCCTTTCGTCTAATAAGCCAACACACTACCCACTAGACCACGGCGAAAGGATCTTTAGATTCAATAATATTTCTAGGGAAAATTTCTAAAAAAAAATAATTTCTGACCCACTGTGCCTTTTAAAAATTTTCATTTTCTTTCGTGTTTTATTTTTCCAGCAACTTCACCACACGTTACATTATTGAAGTATTTGTTTTACTGTTTCATGTTACAGTTGACATTTAAAACTTGTATTCAGTCTCTCCGTTCTCCCCGTTTTCTCCGAATTCTCGTCGTCGTCGTTGTTGGTTTGGCAAAAATCTAAGTGAGAAGTAGACCCTCTCGCTGTCGCCCCGTCTAAACTAATGTTGTACATGCGGAGTATATTTATGGCTGAATGAATGGCGTATTCGATTATTAAAAAAAACTACAAAAAAAAAGAAAAAATGTTATCGATAGCAACAAGCCTGTAGTAGTCAAGCCAACCACAAATACAATAAAGAAACTTTAGTGGCTTTTAAAATTTCTTGACACCTTTTTTTATCGACAACGGCGACAACGACGACAGCGACTAGAGTTTAAATGACGTTTGTTGCCCGTTATGATGAAAAAAACAAGCAATTTCAGCTCAGGGTTGTTGAAAAGAATGCAGATTATACATACGAACGTGTATGTGTGTGTGTGTGTGTGTGTGTGTGTTTTATTGAAACAATATTTTTCAAAAACAAGTTCAATCATGATTATTATTCACTTTATATTCACCACTATGTATGCACATACGTATTCCTTATGAAACAAAAATCATTTGAAGTGTTAAAGGAATATAAAAACAAAAGACTTAAGCAACAAACTTGTTAATAAAAACGATAAAAAGCCAAGAGGCGGTTTACATATTTGAAATTTTTGAATTAAAATGAGGAAATCCCAGTTGTATTGCGCACATTCGCTTATAAGATAACTGAATTTCGCCATGGTCTTGAAATATTCCATTCTTACAATCAAAAACTTGTGTTGCTATTCCAAGATTCCCTCTTTTAAGAGTGTAAACAGCTGACAGACTAAAGAACTGTTGTAAAGAACTGTCCAGGGGAACTGTCCTTGGCCATGAAATCCTCTAAAGTCTAGTCATGTTAGATTTGTCTTCCATCAACCTAAACTTAGTCTCCAAAGCTTTGGTATTCACTATCAGCAAAGCCTCTAGCTCCGATATACAGCAGGTCTTCAAGCCTTTGTTATGCCTACACACGCTAGTCTCTCTATATATTTCGGCCAACAATATTTAAGCTGTTTTCAGCTTTGTTCTATCTGAATAGACAAAAAGAAAATTACAACGACAAATCAACAATTCAGTTCTAGAAGTTGCCAATTATACTTAAAATAAACGAATGAATTGCCAGATCTAAAATCTTTAATACAATAATTTCGCAACCGATCTGGCAATATTGCAATCTACGTAGTCTAGTAGATAATGTGTTGGCTTATTAGACGTAATCGCTGTGGTCTAGTAGATAGTGTGTTGGCTTATAGACAAAAGGCCCGGGTTCGAATCTCAGGTCAGACATCAAAACGAAAATTTGAAAACAATTTTTCGGTGACTTCCTCTCAGCAGATTTCTGGCAAAGACTCTGAATGTAAAAAATTGCCATGAAAAGCTTCTCAAAAATCTGTCGTTCGGAGTCGACTTTAAACTGTAGGTGCCGCCACTCATCTATAAAATTAACGCACACAACATAAGTGGTGTGAGAAGCTAGGTCGGAATCCTGACTGAAGGGTTGTAATGGCCAATTATGTATGTGTATTAATGGAGATATTCTCTGACACTGTTCGGGCCTTGTTAAGCCTATGAAGAAGACAGCCCAGGACAGGCAGAATTTAGTGGCAAAACATATCTAGCCTAAAAAGAGATTTCAGGAAGATTTCACAAGACGGTAGAAAGATACCAAACAGAAGCAGGAATAGATAAAATTGGTGTTACAATGTCACTTTAGAGGACGCAAAGTAAGCTATGTTTAGTGGGCCAACTGTCCGATTAACTTAAACAAACCTAATCCTAACGTTAAAGCGTTGTATATGTAACAGATCAGCAAGATTATGTGAAGCAATGTTATGCTCTTTAACACACACGATTAATCCAGGGCAAGGTCCAAGCATTGTAATGAAATAAAAGCTTAAATGTAACCGCATCTAAAGATACATTTTTATTTAATTTGCTTTCGAAATCGTAAATCATTTCAAAATTTAAATTCAAAATTTAAATTTTCTTTATTTTTATAATAAAAATCAAAAATAATTCAACCATACTGGCTGCTTATTGTTTTTTATTTATGACCCTTAATTACCCTTTTATAGCTCTCCACTAATAAGCCCTAATACACCTTAAATCTTAGTCCAGCACCGGCCTAGGTTAAATTTTCCTTGAAAATTATTGTAATTTTCATAAAATAAAATGTTTTTGTGCTTTTCAACAAACCGTTATTAAAACAAACACTCTAATAACACGTTAAGTATTGGCCAATTTGTTACACTTGCTTTAAACTGGGTTAGTGTTTACAAACAACAAAAAAAAATTGCAACAAAAATCATGAACAAAATAACACAACAAAAGATAAAACTGCACCATAGACGTTGCACGTTTTCATCTGTAATAATACAGGCAGGCATTCAGGCAATCAGGCAATCTAGTCAATATTTTTGCATCTCCTCTTATTATCTCTTCATTTTTCTTTAGTAAAAATTTATAAAAGCATCCATTCATCGTCGGCTGTAACTATTTATGAGCAGCTAAATTGTTTAGACATTAATTTCCCCATAGATTTTGTTTCGTTTGTTGTTTTTGTTGTTCTTTCTTTCTTATTCGAAAACATTTATTTTTCAAACTTTTACTTTTTCTGAAATAAATTTGAAATCATTACAAGAAAATCGGTATTTTGCAGCCTATTATTGGCCTGATTAAGCTTGCTTGCTTGCTTTGCTTGTACAATAAGCACGTTTGCATCTTAAGTCTTTTGTTTCTTCACTTTTACTAAACTTAAGAAGAAAAAAAGTTTGTTTCTTAACTCTTTCGTTTTCATTTTTAAATTTTCGTTATCAATTTGTTCAAAAAAAAAATAAATTGATGAATTACACACATACACATATACGTTCATACGTTACATTATCTTTAAACACTAATTATTGTTATCGATAAATAATCGTTTATAATTTAATAATTTCAATTTATTTTACCCAAAAAAAAATAGAAATCCTCATTATATCAATTAAATATATCCATATATTTCAAGAAAATTTTATAATATACATATTTTCAATTGTTATCGATAAATAAGTTGTATTATCGATAATAAATTTCTTAAGAAACTTTTTAATGTCAATTAAACACAAATAAATAACCAAGAAATCATCCATAAATCTTTAACTTGGTAAATAATAATATCGTTTATCGATAAATATCGATAAATCTTTAATTCAATATCTTTTACTTTTGTTAGCGATATCTAAAATAATTATTACATTTCCCTGCAAATTTATTTCAACATTAATAGAAAATACTAATAACTAATAGTATGTACTAGTAAATGATAAATATCGATAAATCTTTAACTCAATATCTGTTACGTTTGTTAGCGATATCTAAAATAATTATTACGTTTCCCTGCAAATTTATTTTAAAATCAATATAGTGTCTAAATAACTAATAATAATACTACTAATCGATAAATATCGATAAATCTTTAACTCAATATCTCTTACTTTTGTTATCGATATCTAAAATAATTATTACGTTTCCCTGCAAATTTATTTGAACACCAATATAGAATAGGAATTACTAATAATAATACTAGTAATCGATAAATATCGATAAATCTTCAAATTTTGTTGTCGATATTAAATTTTTAATACTATTTTTTCCAGTAAATTCATTTCATTCATCGATATAAACTTTAAATAAGTAATAACAATTATTTAATTATCGTTATATATCGATAAATCATTCAACTTTGTTATAATAATCAATTTTTAATTTTTGTATTAAATTCAGACATTTTAAAAATACTTGCTAAGGCAACATAATATTGTTTTGTTATATTAAAGCGATATCTTATCGATTCTCGTAAGAAGTTAGAGGTATGTATGTATAGGAAGTTGTCAATTTATTTTTTTGTTATTAAATTTTAGATATTTTTGAAAAAAATTTTAACGAAATATAAAATATTTTTATTATAATAAAACGGTAACTTACTGATATGTATGTGTAAAAAGCTATAGATATACATATATAAAAAGTTATCGATTTGTATATGAAGTTATCGATTTATTTTTTCTTATAGGAAACAGAGATTTTTTTAAAGAATTTTTAATTAAAGATAAAATATTTTTATTATAATAAAACGATGACTTATAGATATCTACCATGTAGAAGAAGTTATCGGTATGTGCTATTTAAGATTATGGACCTATCTTTTCTTATTGAATTTAGAGATTTTGGAGAAAAATTTTAATGGATGATAAAATATTTGTATTATAATAAAACGATAACTTATAGATATGTGTAAAAAGTTATCGATATATATAAAAAGTTATCGATATGTATATGAGGTTATCGAATTATTTTTTTTCTTATTGAATGCAGAAATTTTAAAAAGAATTTTTAACTAAAGATAAAATATTTTTATTATAATAAAACGATATCTGCTATATGCAAGAAGTTATCGGTATCTTATTAAATGCAGAATTTTCTAAAGAATTTTTAATTAAAGATAAAGAATTTTTATTATAATAAAACGATAACTCCTACTGTGTGTAAGAAGTTATCGGTATGTGCTATTTAAGGTTATGGGCCTATTTTTTCTTATTGAATTTAGAGATTTTGGAGACAAATTTTAATGGATGATAAAATATTTTTATTATAATAAAACGATAACTTATAGATATGTGTAAAAAGTTATCGATATAAATAAAAAGTTATCGATATGTTTTTTTTTAGTTTTAATTTAATTAAGAAAGAAATTATATTGGAAAGAAATTGTTAATAAAAGATAATTATTTTTTTATCGCTATATATCGATATTTATAAAACAAAGCATAATTTATGTTTTGGAAACAATTGTTATTAAAAATTGTGTGAAATCGGTAACTTTACGATAGTTTTCAAATATTTTCAATTTAAAAATTTTATTATCGATAACAGTAGTGGGAAAGATAATTTGTTTTCATTTCGTTCATCAATTAAGTTTTTATTAAAGCTTGATTCATTTTGTTTTTATGGGTTACACGATCTTTTTTTTTTTTTGTTTTTGTTGTTTGAACTAGTGTTTGCTAAGCCTCCTTAACTGCCTTTCTATTTAAAAGCCACAAAGCAGTTCATTCAACTTTTTCTAAAATGTTAAACCAAAAAACTAAGACTAAAAAAAAATAAACAGAAAATAATACAGAAAAAATATAACAATTCCCGTTTATAACATATTTTTTCCCCCTAACTCTGTCATAATTCCCACTTTATTTTGCTCTTAATGTGACGTGTGAATTCCATTTTCTTTCTTTCTTTATTCTCCTCTACAAAATATTTCTTTAGCCCCCTCGCGACTAACAACAAATTTATTTGAGTTGTGTGTGGCATTATGATTATGATGATGATGATGATAGCAGAGATGCTTAGGATGATGATGATGATGACGATAATGATGTTGACGATGTTTTAGCCCACAAAAAACAACAACAACCTGTAATGAATAGTTTTGATAGACGACATGTTTTAAGGCAACAAAAGCTTAGCTTTAATAATTAAATTAAAACCAGAGAGAATGAAGAAAAGAAAAAAACTGTTACATTAAGCCAGTATTAAGTAAAAAAAAAAAACATTTTACTTCCCATTAACAGGCACAATATTTCAAAGCAAAAATCGGTTTAAGAAACAACGAAGGCAGGAACAAAAAAATATGAAAATTATCACAATCATTATTAAACAACACAAGCAGCACAATGGGTTTATAAATCATTTAGACAACTACCTTGGGCAAGTTCTTAAATAATATGCCAAGAAACTCTACTAAAGTTCGAAAAAAAAAACTCAGATAATCAACAATACTCCCCCCTCCCTGTATTTAGTTAAAATTCATGCGAAAAACAAAAACAATTCAAAAAATACGCTAAATTAACACTGTGAAAAGCATCTTCTTTTAAATTTTAAATTACAAAAAAATCTTTTTTTTTTCTTTGGTCATGCTTCGATAACTTCCAACACCATCAACCCGCAAGACCGCCAACACTAAAACGCATTTCAAGTCTTAAAATAAAGCCACCGAAGCAATAAAAAAAAAACTTTTTAATTTGCAATTCATTTGAAAAAAAAAACTAAAACTAAAACAATATTTAACAAAAAATATAAAACCAATGTCAAGGTTAAAAATTCTATAAAAATTCTATAAAAAAGAAACAAATTTTTTCAAAAACCTCAATCGAAACACAAGAAAAAGTAGAAAAAAATCTAAAATTTAAAAGAAAATTCACAAATTCCAAAGAAAAATTGTTATCGAAAACATTTCCAAGACAAAAAGTTATCGATAACTAACGATAACTAAGGGTGTACCACCCCTTTCTGTCTGTAACTTCTAATTCTAAATACTCTTTTTTAGATGACAGCAATATTTGTCATTCTTATTCATTTAATAATAGACCGAGCTCTTTAGTATGCGACCTAGAGTTCATATCAGTATAGAGTCGAGTGAATAAGATCGATTTCTACTGCTTGAAAGATCAAATGCTGATAACTGGCACACAAGCACGTTAACCATATTCCCTCATCTTTAGCTCTGAGAGGTGTAAGTATTAAAAAGAGTCAAGTTTTTGTTTGCAAATCGATATCAATAACAATTTTTCTTATAAAAACCTTTAACGATAACAATTTTTCTTATGCAAATCGATATCGGTAACAATTTTTCTTAAGAAAAATATTATTGATAGCAATTTTTCTTATGAAAAACTTTAACGATAACGATTTGTCTTATAATAAACGTTAGCGATAACGATTTGTCTTATAAAAAACGTTATCGATAACAATTTTTCTTATGCAAATCGATATCGGTAATAATTTTCCTTAAGAAAAATCGTTATCGATAACAATTTTTTCTTATAAAAACCTTTAACGATAACAATTTTCTTATCAAAAACGTTAGCGATAACAATTTTTCTTATACAAATCGATATCAGTAACAATTTTTCTTATGAAAAGTAATATCGATAACAATTTTTCTTATGATAAACATTATTGATAACAATTTTTCTTACAAAAACTTCAACGATAACAGTTTTTCTTATGAAAAAAAATATCGATAAGAATTTTTTCTTACTAAAAACATTATCGATGGCAACTTTTCTTTTGAGACACATTATCAATAACAATCCTTCTTATAAAAAACATTGTCAATAACAATTTTTCTTTTAAGAAACATAATCGATAGCAATTTTTCTTATTAAAAAACATTATTATAACAATTTTTCTTATGAAAAATATTATCGATAACAATTTTTCTTTTGAAAAACATTATCGATAACAATTTTTCTTATGAAAAACATTATCGATAACAATTTTTCTTATGAAAAATATTATCAATAACAATTTTTTTTTTGAGAAACACTATAAATAGCAATTTTGTTTATTAAAAACATTATCGATAACAATTTTTCCTATAAAAACGATATCAATAATAATTTTTTCTATGAAAAATATTATCGATAACAATTTTTTTTGTGAAAAACATTATCGATAACAATTTGTCTTATAGAAAACTTTAACGATAACAATTTTTATTATAAATAAAAGTTATCGATAACAATTTTTCTTAAGGAAAAGTTATCGATAACAAATTTTTCTTAAAGAAAAGTTATCGATAACAATTTTTCTTAAGAAAAAATTATCGATAACTTTTTGAAATATAAAAATGAGTAATCTTTTTGATGAGATCATATTTATTTTGCATTTCAGTAAGTAGAACACTTACTTTTTTGTAAATTTATTCGATGAAATTTGAAGATTTTTGTTAAAATGTCGATTGTTTTAAGCATTTATGGTTAGGTCAGCTATTTGTCGGTGCCATTTGTGGTGGTGAAACAATGAATGAAAGAATTGTGTTGTGCAAAAATGAGTCACAATTTGTGTTTTTTTATTTATAAAAAAAAAAATAAAAATAAAACAAGTTTTTTTTTGTTCTCCTATAATAATAAAACATTGTTTCGGTTTGTAGTTTAAAACAAAATACATGACGAAATCAAGAGAATATTTAAAATAAAAAATAAAAAAAATAGGTAATCATGATATGAAAAAATGAAATCATTTTTAAAATTTTATAAAAAACAATAAAAAACTTTTTATAAATTAAAATGTGAAATAAACTTACCAGTGATTATAATTGCAGTAGAAAATTGAAAATTTTTTATGTTGTTGTCGTTGCTGTAGTTAAAGTTGAAATATCAGCCATAATTCTGGGCTTGTAAATGTAAATTCCCTTGGTTTTGCTGGTTTTATTTCCTTGTCTTTCTTTTTTGTTGATTATGATTTGATTAAAAAGATTTTAACACGTTTTTTTTTGTTGCTGAAAATGACATCAAAATATTTGAAAAATTTTTATTTTTTTTTTATTATTTTTTAATTTTTTTATTGCTAAGGCAGGTTTTTCTTGGGGCGTTTAAAAATTATTTTTGAAAAAATTACGTTTTTTTATGATTTTCTCTTGCATATTATTGCATACAATTTATTTAAGCAACTCGTTTGGATAACAAAAATATTATTTCTAGAGAAGCCACGAAAACCAGTTGATTTAAAAACAAAAAAATATTTTACGTTCAAGCTGTAAGAGAGGTTCACCACCACTTCACTTAATTTTTTATTATTATTATTTTTTTACGTTTTTATTTATTTAACCGGCCAAACAATTTATTTTTTTTATTAAATTTAATATTTTTACAAAAAAAAATTAAAATAATAATAATTTTTTATGCTGCAGATACAAAATAGAAACTTTGAGATACTTTTTCCAAATTTTCCAAATACAAAATTTCATTAAAAAACGAAAAAAAAAAATATTTCACAAGCATTAATAACTATTTTAAACAATTTTTTTTTTTATTATTTCAATTAAAAAATACTTTTTGTAACCAAAGATACTTTTTCTATCCAAAAGATACATTTTGAAAATTTTCCAAAAATTTATTTTCATATTAAAAACATTAAAAAGGAATTTCTTAAAGCCTTTTGATTAAATTTAAAACCAATTTTTTCAAGATTTCATTAAAAAGATACTTTTGTATCTACAAGATACTTTTTGAAAATTTTCCAAATACAAAATATCCAAGAAAAACGATAAAAAGTAATATTTCATAACCCTTAATAAACATTTTAAGCAATTTTTCTTATTAAAAGATACTTTTGTAGCCAAAAGATACCTTTTGTAGCCAAAAGATACCTTTTGTAACCAAAAGATACTTTTTGTAGCCAAAAGATACTTTTTGTATCCAAAAGATCCATTTTAACATTTTTTTAAAAATTTATTTTAATATTAAAAACAATAAAAAAGAATTTCCTAAAATCTTCTGATCAAATTTAAAACAATTTTTTTAAAAAATTTCTTAAAAAGATACTTTTGTATCCACAAGATACTTTTTAAAAATTTTCCAAATACAAAATATCCATGAAAAACGATAAAAAATAATATTTCAAAATCATTAATAACTATTTCAAGGAATTTTTCTTATTAAAAGATACTTCTTGTAGCCAAAAGATACATTTTGTAACCAAAAGATACTTTTTGCATCCAAAAGATAAATTTTGAAAATTTTTCCAAAAATTTATTTTCATATTAAAAACATTAAAAAAGAATTTCTTAAGGCCTTTTGAACAAAATTTAAAACCAATTTTTTCAAGATTTCATTAAAAAGATACTTTCGTATCCAAAAGATACTTTTAGAAAATTTTTTTCCGAAGACAAAATGTTCATTAAAAACAAAACAGAAGATATTTTATAACCATTATTGGCTATTTTAAAGCTTTTGTAACCAAAAAAAGTGTTCAAAGATACAAAAGTATCTAAAAGATACATTTTCAAAAGAAAAAAAGTGAAATTTCCCCACCATTATTCTTAACTATTTAAACAATTATTTTCAAGTGACTATAATATAACGAGTATTACATAAATGAGACATTAATTGTTATTTTTTTAAATGAAAAAGGCAAAAAAATTGTTCAAATTATTGTTATTTTTCGCCACCATCATCAGCATTTTTTTTTTTTTTTGTGAAAGTGGTAAAACCTGCAAAATGTTAACAAAAAAAAAAACAATTTTTTTTTTATTATTTTTGGTTATTTTACCTCATTTCCTTGTTAACCAAATGTATCTGCTGGATGCCATAGCCATAGCCAGAGAGAGACGTTTGGTAAGTGAAAATAATTTGTTAAAAAATGTTGTTAAATTGAAACAAGTTTTCCAAAACGAGAAAAATTATGCAAAAAAAAATTTGTTTCCCAAGAAAAACTTTTAAATTTCATTTAAAAAAAAAGTATCTAAGTTATAAAGAAAAAATATTTTTAACCATAAAAAGTTGAAAAAATTAAAAATTTTCTTAAATTATACAAATTTACATGATATTTGAAAAAGTATCTCATAGATAAAATTGTATCTTTTATTGAAAATCATAAAATAAATAAAAAAAAAAAATTATTTTTAATAAATTTTTAAATTAATTTTGCATAAATTCCATAATTTTTATTGTATATAACATTTCTAGCAAAGTATCTTAAAGATACTTTTGTATCTTTAACAAGAAATATGAAAAATATTAATAAAATTTACGTTTTATTATTATTAGAAAACGTTTTCTGTTATAGTTTTACCATTTTTTGTCTTTAATTATAGAAATTCTTTTATTTAGAAAAAGTATCTTTAAGATACTTTTGTATCTTTAACAAGAAATATGAAAAATTTGAATAAAAATGAAGTTTTATTATTATTAGAAAACGTTTTCTGTTATAGTTTTAACATTTTTTGTCTTTAATTATAGAAATTCTTTTAGAAAAAGTATCTTTAAGATACTTTTGTATCTTTAACAAGAAATATGAAAAATATGCATAAAAATGAAGTTTTCTGTTATAGTTTTACCATTTTTTGTCTTTAATTATAGAAATTCTTTGATTTAGAAAAAGTATCTTTAAGATACTTTTGTATCTTTAACAAGAAATATGAAAAATATGAATAAAAATTACGTTTTATTATTATTCAAAAACGTTTTCTGTTATAGTTTTACCATTTTCTATCTTTAATTATCGAAATTCTTTAATTTAGAAAATGTATCTTTAAGATACTTTTGTATCTTTAACAAGAAATATGAAAAATATGAATAAAAATCAAGTTTTATTATTATTCAAAAAGGTTTTCTGTTATATTTTTACCATTTTTATCTTTAATTATAGAATTTCTTTAATTTAGAAAAAGTATCTTTAAGATACTTTTGTATCTTTAACAAGAAATGTGAAAAATATGAATAAAAATGAAGTGTTTTTATTATTAGAAACGTTTTCTGTTATAGTTTTATTATTTTCCGTCTTTAATTATAGAAATTTTTTAATTTAGAAAAAGTATCTTTAAGATACTTTTGTATCTTTTCTACGAAAACATTAAAATAAATAAAAAATTTGCTTTAAAAATGATTTATAACTGCATTTAAAGCTTAAAGGAAAAAAAAGATAGGATTTAAGATGATATTAAAAAAGTATCTTATAGATGAAAAACTATCTTATTAAGAAATATTTTAAATGTGTTAAAAAAAATTTTAATAATCATAATATTTAGTAATTTTATATGGTATTAGAAACATTTTGTTATTTTGGAAAAAGTATCTTTGAGATACTTTTATATCTTTTATTGTATTTTTGTATCTTTTTTAGCAGTTTTACGAATTTATATTTTCAGAAGTTATTGTAAGTATTTTAATTTATTTTTTTACATTTATTTTTAATATTCTTTAATTATTTTTTAGACTTTTTTTAATTAAAAAAATTAAATTTTTTGTTATTTCACCTAATCTTTCCTTTAATTTTAATTGTTTAAAGCATTTTATTTACAGATTTGTGTTAAAAGTTGACAAGTATCTAATAGGTTGCTTTAGATTTTATAGATACTTTTTATCTCAAGGATATTTTTATATTTTGCTTAATTTTTTTTTTTTTTGATATTCATAACTTTCCCTAGGGTTTTTAATTATGAAAATTGTTTAAAACCCTTCAATTCAAGTTGTATATATTTCTTATCTATCAAATACTTTTGTATCTTTAAGATATTTTTTTATTTTTAAGAAATTTTTATATTTTTAGGGAGTTTTTTTAATGTTTGTAACTAATTTTGTTTAAAAACCTTTAATTCGTCTTGTAGATACTTTTGTATCTTTAAGATACTTTCGTTTTTACTTGATGTTTTAGTTTATTGGTTTATTTTTTTAATTATAGGATTTACTTCCAAGTTTATTTTTAATATTTAAAAAAAAAAAGCTTCTTTTCACTTTGTATCTTTGAGATACTTTTTTATTTTTTAGAAATTTTAATATTTTTGTTCAAATTTTTAATGTTTGCGACTAATTTTTATGTGTTTTCGTTAAAATTTTGTTTAAAAATATTTAATTCGTGTTGTAGATACTTTTGTATCTTAAAGATACTTTCGTTTTTACTTGATGTTTTTGTTTATTTCTTTATTTTTTTATTTATTTGATTTATTTAATTAAAAATTAATTTTTAAAAAATATTTTTTCTTCTTTTCATATTGTATCTTTGAGATACTTTTTATATTGCTTATCTTTTCACTGTTTTTATAATTTATTTTCATTTATAATGCAAAAGTAATGTTTAAAATGCGATTTTACGATTAAGATACTTTTGTATCTTTAAGATACTTTCTTATTTTTGAGAAATTTAAATATTTTTGTTCAAATTTTTAATGTTTGTGACGAATTTTTGGGTGTTTTGGTTTAAATTTTATTTAAAAACCTTTAATTCGTGTTATAGATACTTTTGTATCTTTAAGATACTTTCGTTTTTACTTGAAAAAAATAATGTAAAGATGAATCTTAAAGACACTTTTGTATCTTCACAGTATTTTGTATTAAAAAAATAAAAAAAAAAATTTTTTTTTTCACTTTCAAATTTGAAAATTTTCTTTCGTTTCGCTTAATCACACGTCGTTAATGCCTTGTCTGATGCGTTTTCTTTCAAAGTTTAGACGTTAATGAACCTTTTCACTTTTCTTCAATATATGCATGCATGCATGCATGCATATGGCTGTCTGTCTGTCTGTCCATTTCTCCGTCTATCTATCTTCAATGAGCATAAATAAAAATCGAATTTTTTTTTTTGCACTTTTAATTGATTTTCAATCAAAAGACAAAAATATCTAAAATAATAACAACAACAAGAACAACAACAACAAACAACATCTTTAACAATGAGAAAAAGAGCAAAAAAAAAACGAATTCCTTTAAAGTTCCGGGTTTTTTTCGTTCGTAAAGAAAACGAAACAAAAAATTTAACAACGAATGAACCAATAAATTAACACAACAACAACACTAACAGCAATAATAAAAACAAATAATCATCACGGTAAATTGCAAGGCAACCTCAAACTTTAATGTTAAACGACGACAATATGCAACAACAACAACAACGATAATAACATTAAAAATAAATTTCAATTGAAATGCAGACGACAAAAACAACAACAACAACAACACAACAACAACAACAACACAACAACAAAAAATAAAAGAAACAATTTTAAGAGACTAAAATCAATGACACTGATTTACAAAAGCAAACAAAACATAGCTACTCTCTCCTAAGGAAAACACACGCACGCACACACAGTCTTAAACAATATAAAAATAACACAACACACACTCACTCTATGATCATTATCATTAAAATCTTCATAATAATGATAATAAATATTGTTTACGTTGTTGTTTTTTCTTTCATTTTGTGAAAGTAAACACAAATACTCTCTCATTTAATACTTAAACTTGCTCTCAACAGCCTCCCAAAAAACAAAACAAAAACAAAAAAAACAATGTATGGAAGCCATAACATAAAATTGTCAACGCACAATGAACTTGATCGATCGTAATGTATGGTTGGGGACAACGAACAGACGACGAAGACGAAGATGACGACAACAATGCTTAAATGTAAACAAATCATTTATACACACACACACTTACACACTTACACTTAAAATCCCTTTTAATAAAATCAAACCAGAAAAAAAAAGTAACGACAAGACTCTAAAGTAAAGAACAAGCACGCGTCTGATGTGCTCAATTTGGTAAAGAAAATACAAACAACATTACAACACACACAAGTCTCCCTTTGCCCTTTAGAAAAAACACATGGACACATACATACATGCATACATAAATAAAGAAGCAAACGAAACTATTGCATATTAGAAGGAAAGCAATCCCTGAGTCAGAGAGTAAAAGGAGTATTTACTCTCTCTCCCTTTTCATTTTTAGTTCCTTGTTTCTGGGAGATCATTTATTATTTACCGTTAGTTTTAAGAGTGTGTATTGTAACACAAAAGTGTTAATAATTCATAAATAGTATGTCAAGGCAAATAAATATGAAAAAAAGGTACTTTTTTCAGTAATTCAGTAAGTTAGTACTTTTTTATTTAAAAACGTATGAATAGTAATTATTTTGAATAAATGGATATAAATTGGTACTTTTTAACTACTTATTTAAAAAAAAAAACTGAAAATACTTATAAAAAAAATAGTACTTTTTTTATAAAAAACGGCTATAATTTGGTACTTCCTTATGAACAGTAAAAAGTGCATGCTTTTATGCAAATACAAAATGGTAGTTTTTAGTAACACGAATATAATTTGGTACACTTTTCTATAATGCATGTAAATTCAAAAGTAGATCGTTTCTGGTAGCATTGAAAGCCTATTGCTCTTACACTTAGTCGTAATAACTTTTCTTTTAAAAGTTTTTAAAAATATAGTAGACCTGTACGTCGGTTTACGCGGAACTCAGATTACGCTGTTTCGAATTTACGAGGTTTTTAAAATGAAGAAAAAATCTTTTTGAGATGACTTTATCCAGAAAGTCATAGGTATTACAATAGGTATTCGGTTTACGCAGATTTTCCATACAAAAATTTAAATTCCGATTTACGTGTATTGGCCGGGGACGTATCTACCATGTAATTCGAGGTACAGGTTTATTTTCTATTGAATTTTATACAAAGCTGGTATTATTTACTTGAAAAGTAGAAAAAAACCTATATCAGCAAAAAAAAAAAAAACCTCTCTCTTAATACCGGTAAAAATGCTAAAGGCCCCATCACTGTTAACATCTACCATCTCTGTTGTAAAATGTAAACAAACATTCTATAAGGCTTAATAAAATGGGGTGGCAAATCCGAAATAAGAATAAAGAAGTGGAGAATGGAGCAGAGAGGAGTGTATGTTGAAAACGATGTTGAGCTCTTTTTAATAAAAATGGCACAACAACAACAACGACAAGAAAGAAACAAACATTGAGAATTTACTGAATAATACGGTTTTCAAATGTGTGTACTTAATATTGTTGTGTGGATGGAATGCGCTGCTGAATGTCTTGTGTGCACTTGTCTGTACAAGTTTTATAGTGGATTAATAATGTTGTTGTTCTTGTTGTTGCTATTGTGTGTGTTTTATTCTTTTTTGCTTTTTATAAAGATTAGTTGTTGTAATTTATTTACTTTAACAATTTTATTTACATTGTGAGTGGTGTGAGTAAATGTAAGCGGTTTGTTTATTTTTCTTCTTGTACTCTTTATCATTGTTGTTGCATTTTGCATAAATTGTTTTCTTTTTATATGTAAGGTATGTACATACGTATAAATGCATGTAGTTGTATTGTAATTGATTTAAGTGAACGGTATTTTAGCGTGTTGTGTTGATTTTATTGCTGCTGTGTATTAAATAAAGTGAAAGAGTATACGCGAGGGGTCTGGGGAGAGAGAGAGGGAGTTCCAGTAAAGAGTTTAAAATTTATGCTGAATCAAGACAATATTTTATAGGACTGGGTACAAATTATTATTGTTCTTGTTGTTGTTACTGTTATTATTGCTATTTAAAGAGTATTTAGTTGTATTGCCTGTTATTATTAATGATTATTGTGTGACTGGTTGAAAAAAAATATTATTCTTGTGTTGTTGTTGTTGTAAATGATTAGTTATTACATTTGATTGAAAGGGTTCTCAATAACAGTAACAGTGTCGTATTCTATGTATTTAAAGTGGTGGATATAAAATTAAGAAAACATTGCCAACCTTTTGAAAATAATAAGAAACCTTTATTTTTGTAAAGTTTTATATTTGAAAGTTCAAAGTTATTTTTAAACGAAAAAAATTAGTAAAAAAGAAGAAAATTTAAAATGTATTAATAAAACTTACACGAAATGACACGTAATTGTTTTTTTTTTGGAAAAAGTCAATTGAAATTATTTAAAAATCTGTTTATTTTACTACAAGATATAAAAGTATCTTTAAGATACATTTTAAAAATTTATAATTTTGTTGCCTAGTGTTAATTTTAAAGCCATTTTTATTAAAGCAATCAAAGAAAATGAAAAAAACTTAATTGTTCTACAAAAAGATACAATGTTAAGATTGAGCTGCCCCACCCATTCTACGTAATATAGGTAATCAAAATAACATAATCTGGCAGGTAACTAGGCAGCAAAAAGCCATAAAATGAGCCTTTAAACCTCATTGGTACCTCTAAGCACTCAGATCTTTAGGCCGAGATGGACAAATTAGTGAAGAAATTGGAGTGGTGGCACTGACTTTGTGAGGAATCTTAGAGTGGAGCTTGAGGCTAAGATATTTGCTGTTTTAAAGGCTATTCCGAATTCTTATGGGATTTTTGCTGAGTCAGACTGCCTTAAGGAGGATAGGATCGATCTTCCATAAGCCAGTAGTGTTTAGTAATCGTTTGCACTCTATGCATGCATTTGAACTGAACCGCATCAGATTAGTCTCCGTTTAGTTCCTGAGAAACATTGAAGTTTCTATGAAAATGAACACGAAGATGACACGTCTAGGATCTGACTCGTACATACACTTTCGAATCAAGACTTGCATGGACCAAATAAGACATTCGGAGCTCTATTTCGCTCAGAAGAAAACCCAGTCCATAACCAGCAAAAGTGGCTGTACATACATGGCACTGAACGATGGGATATCATGAGGAGACCCCTCACTGGGAAAATACTAGCATAGGACGAATATTAGTAAAATGTACGTATAGGGTCCTCATGCTCCTTTGATTTTCTATGGTTTGACAGTTGAGAATGTCAAACTGTGTTGATATTTTTTTTTTCAGTAAGATTTAAAACAGTCATTATAAGTCGTTTAACACGTTGACTGCCGACTACGAGATAACTCGTAGATTGCGTTCCCTTCTAGGAAACCAAACTAGAAGTTATCTCGTACTTACTAATGTGAAAAAAATGAAGTTGCCGTTTTTGGCCAGTTTTCTGAAAATTTCCGTGACAGTTAACGAATGAAGTAGCAAAGGAGCTACTTTTATTTTCAAAAATAAGCTTTAGGATGCAACAAGCTCTCTAAATAATTGATTTAGAGAATTGATCATAAGGAAAACATGCAAAATTGTTGTTGTAACAAAAATAAATTAAAAATATTAAAATTTTCAAAGTGTACCTATTATTTTCACATAGACTGTATATTGAAATTATATTTAAAACCAATGGTAAGCATAAGATTTTTTTTATTTTGTATTAAATCTTGTTAATATTTTTTTTTTAACCAATAAACTGAATATACCGGTTATTTTATGTTTTTTTTAAATTTTATGTATTTTTTGTTTTTTTTAATTTTTTTTTGTTTTTGTTTTTTAATTATTTTTTGTTTTTTAAATAATTTTAAACCAGAAATTGTAAACACAATACCTACGTTTTTATTTATTTTTTTTTTCATTGATTTTTTTAAAAAAAATTTCATGCAAATTTATTTATTTTACTTTTTAATGCTTACAACAAGCTTTTGTTTATTTTACACGTTTTAAATAATTTTTTTTATTCATTTATTTATATTTTGTAACACTTTAATTATGTTATTTTATTATTTTTTATTTATTTTTATAATTTCGCACACTTTTTCTGTTGATATTTTGATTTATTTACGCTCTCTTTTGCCTTAAAATAGCTCTCTTTAAACGTACAAAACAAAGAAACACCGTAAATCACCTTAGAAACCCTTTTTTTACACAGACTTTGCTGGCCTTAAGGTTTGTTTATTTCGCGTAAACAATTAGAAGCAAACACCAACAACAATAAGCAAACAACAGGCAAAAAAAAATAAATAAATATGGTAGCGAACACGTTTTGTTTTTGTTGTCTTTACAGCATCCACCATAGAGGTAGATTACTTTGTTTACTTCAAAGCAAAAAAAAAAGCACTTCTTACTTCGTTTTAACGCGCTATTCACGCTTAATGTACCAGGCTCTGTTTAAGACTAACTTTAAGGCACACAAATAAAACACAGCTCAAGCACCATAATACCATAAAAATGGTAAAAAAAAAAACAAACACAAAATCAAACACATTTAATGGTCACCACACCACACCACACTACACCACACCATACCATACAATACAAATACAAAACAAAACTCCAACAGAAAATAAAAAAGAAACCAACGGCAATTGCCAACAACAATAAGAGGAAAAACAAAAACAAAAACAAAATCAACTGTAAAACACAACAAAGTTGTTACAAACCACTCTATGGCTTAATAAGTAAATATCATCAAAACACTTACAAAAAGAGACACACAGAGAGAGAGAGAGCGACAGCGAAAAAGCGAAGCAGAGAATACTTACAAGAGAAAATCATAATGAATTAATAACAAGTAATTACACGTTTTATTACGAGTATTATTATCGTCTTGATTTCTTTTTTTTTTGTTGTTTCTTAATAAAAGAGTATCTTCTCACAGCAAAAAATACAGTTTTAAACCTTTAACAAAAGAAGAGCAGAGCACAGTTACAAGCAAGGCACAACACGAAGCACACTCAACTAAACAAAATAAAGCACAAGAGTCACCTATATTTGTGAGAGACGGCTCTTGATTACTAATAACAGTGATGTTATCATCACACTAATTTCAAAAGCGTTTGTTTAAAAAGAATCAAAAAAAACGTTTTTAAAGCAAAATTTCAAAACAGTAACCTCCACGTCCTCTAACCTACCCTAACCTAAAGATGGTACAGCACAAGGTTCTGAAATCAAACAAGCTGAGATTCGATACCAAACAAAGGCCTTTATAGAGGCCTCAGGCCAGCTTGACTGTCAACACAAATCACGTAAGAATCAAGATTTGAAGAAAACAGGTCAGTAACGATCTTAATAATCTTCAAAATAGCAAACAACTCAGCCTTAAAGATGCAGCAATTGTCATTCCAGCGGCCTCAGTACCCGCATGCAGTTTCAACTGATCGATGAGTATACTAAGCAAAGGTGGGGAATAGTCAGAGGACCTAATTCAGAATGAAAGAAGAGCAACATATCCTTAGGAACCATAAAGTCTTTGGTATATTGGAGAAAAGCATTCAAAATGCCGGAGGTAACGTGTTTCCAGCAGAACGATACCTTATTTTCTTTCTTCCTCAGCCGAGATATTTGAAGTTATAAGGGAGTTTAAAATCCATTCAACCTAACTTTATCATCCTTAAGGTAACAATCGTTTGCTTACGTAGAAATAAAGCTAGTGGCGCCTTCCTTAGGTTTGTACACATGGACCGACCATAACAAAATTTCGTAATATGATTTAGATTTACAAAATGCACGTTCATACCGAATTTCTTCACGATACCAATGTTTTTAAGGCATTTATAAGCGTAAACGTGAATTTCTAAAGGGGAATTTATATGGGGACTAGGGTCAAATGTGATCTGAGTTTCACCAAACTTAACACCATGATTTCTTAGTACACAGAACTGATCCATGCTAAATTTGATCAGAATTGTTACATAATTACCATAATTATGTATAAATACATGTAATTTCGAGGGGAATTTGTATGGAGACTAGGATCAAATGTGATCCGCTTTTCACTAAACTTTACACCATGATTTCTTAGTATCGAGAACTGATCCATGCTAAATTTTATCATTATTGTTGCATAATTACCATAATTATGTGTAAATAAGTGTAATTTCGAGGGGAATTTATATGGGGACTAGGGTCAAATGTGATCTGATTTTCATCAAACTTTACGACATGATTTCTTAGTACACAGAACTGATCCATGCTAAATTTTATCATGATTGTTGCATAATTACCATAATTATGTGTAAATAAATGTAATTTCGAGGGGAATTTATATGGGGACTAGGGTCAAATGTGATTCGATTTTTATCAAACTTTACACCATGATTTCCTAGTATCGAGAACTGATCCGTGCTAAATTTTATTATGATTCTTGCATAATTACCGTATTTATGTGTAAATAAGTGTAATTTCGAAGGGAATTTGTATGGGGGCTAGGCGAAATCACGGACCGTTTTGGATCAAAATTAGTTGAGTTCATCCTTGGGCCTAATTATCACTAGCACTATTAAAAAATTCCAGCCATTAATTCATAAAACACTTCTGTGGTTCCGAAAACCGTTATTAACAACACTGCTTTTGTATTATTGTATGAACCAAATGATTCAGGAGAGAGTGTATGAGAGAGAGAGAGAGAGCAAGTGAGAGAGTAATTGATTTTCTATTACTAATTTTTGTTATAATTGAGTTTTAAAAAAAAGTCTTGTGTGTGTGCACACAAGCATTATGCACGCCAAAGTAAAGTAAGCATGGCAATAATGAAAACAAAACAAAACAAAACACAAATAATAATAACAACAACAATACCATGGCAACATGCTTGTTTTTCTTTTTTTGTTTTTGTTTTTCCTATGCAATATAATGCACAAGCAATAGAATTTAATGTCACTTGTTGCGGTTTATGTTTTGTTTCCCTTTTTCTTTTCTTTTCTTTTCTTCTGTAAGCGATTAAATTACAATGTTTTTGTTTTAGGTTTTGTTTTTAAATTTAAAATAAAATTTAATTTTTATTACAAATTTTTATCACTCACAACAAGCAAAAGGCATGTGGAAGAGGATTTTTCGGAGGAAAAATTTTTTTGATTTTTTTTTTGATTTTAATTTTCTTTGTAACTTTTACTTTAAAAAATTCCCCTCTGGCGATATGGAAAATCAGAGAGAGAGAGAGAGCGAGAAAAGAAGAAGAAGATAAAGAAAATGCAATTTGTTTATAATAATTGTTATTAAATGCTATAAGAAATGTGAGTGAAAGACGTTTCCAATGATGCCATGACTTGGTGGTTAACTTGGTTGGCATGGCAAGTTATGTTTGCTTTGAAAGACAAGCCATGCCATGCCATGCCATACGATATTGGCCCCGTAAGTAATAAAAAAACTGAAAGAAACCAACGAAATCCTTGTCATACGAAAATGAAATTTTTATTTCGAAAAAAAGATGAAAAATTTTCATTTCACTTTTACTTTCAAACGTAAACGTTTTTTTTTTTCGTTTTTTTGATATTAAATTTGCATTTTTTTTATTAAATTAGCTAATAATGAGTAGGATAAAATTAGAGGAGAGATATGAACGTGACGTATACACAGGGTTCGTTTCCAGAAACATTTCCCTTCTTCTGGCAACGCTATCTACTGTAATACGAATACAATTTATTCTGTCTTTGGCAACTTCTAGAACTTATTGTTGATTTGTTGTTGTAAATTTGTTTTTTTTTTGTCTTCTTTTTTATGTAGCTTATCTACAAATAATTTTTAACCTTTCTCATGGCCACTCATGTATAAAATTAACGCACACAACATAAATGGTGTGAGAAGCTAGGTCGTAATCCTGATTGAAAGGTTGTAATGGCCAATTATGTGTTATGTATGTTATGTCAGGAAACTACGCATCTTCTTAGCAAGAGCCATCATTATCATCATCATATGCAACAGAGGCCGCCCGGAGAGGCGTATTAAAAATATTTTTCTCCGAATTATTTTTTAATATTTTTGGGTTTTTGGGGCCGTGAAAAATGAGGCAAACAAATAATATTTAGGACGAGTCTTCTCGTCCTCCCTCTCCTCAGAACAAAAGCTTCTTTAGAAGTCATTCGAGGTGTAATACTAATGTCAAGTCTACCATCATTACGCCTTTCAATAAAAAGACGTTATAAGACGTATTATGCCTATCTTAAGTACTTTGAAATCCATTTGCAAAGTTCTAAAGAGATCCATGCCTTTTGTACATCCACGTCGCTTGCCTCTTAGGAAGAGCCATTATTATCCGTATCATCTGTAACATAGTTCATACGCAGCCGGGGATCTGCATATAACAAATCTCTTTACCGAGGCCTTGGCCTTTGTAAGGAAAGTGGACTGAGCGGCTCACGAAGTAGCTCTCCTTAGATCAACAACTTCTTTAGAAGTTATTCTAGGTCATTTTAGGTAATATTAAGACTATTGTCATGCCAGTGTCCTATGAAAATGTCTGTCTTAAGACCTTTTAAATCTGATTACGAAAATTGATTTGATTTTCTCTGCGTATTGATCCGGAAGTCGCCGTGGTCTAGTGGGTAGTGTGTTGGTTTATTAGACAAAAGGCCCGGGTTCGAATCCCAGGTCAGACATCAAAACCAGCAGATTTCTGGCAAAGACTCTGAGAGTAAAAATTGCCATGAAAAGCTTCTCAAAAATCTATCGTTCGGAGTCGACTTTAAAAAGTAGATTCCCCGCCACTCATGTATAAAAAATTAACGCACCGAACATAAGTGGTGGGAGAAGCTAGGTCATAATCCTGACTGAAGGGTTGTAATGACAAATTATGTTTGTATGTGTATAACTCAGAGGAAAATTGTTAGTAATATTACGGTTTACACTGGCCTTTCAAGAATACACTCACATTCTCTTTATGGCGGCATCTGGTTTCGACAAAAATGATTTTGTAACACAATGTCCTTAGAAGTACAATAAAGTTTTTAAAGAAATTAAAATTACAACACAATGGCAACTCTGGATTATTGTGTTATGGTCTACTTTTAATTTTCTTAATAAAACAAATGCATTTTAAAGGAAAGACAACGCCGCCCGCCACCGTATTTTATGAAACCTAAGACAATTAAAAATGCCACCGTTTTAGTGTCTTTTTGTTTTGTTTTGTTTCTATTTTTATTTGATTTTTTTTTTTATTAGAATTCTTAACTCATTTAAATTCAAAACGTTGAGTTTTTTTGTTTAAACAAAGAATTCTTGGGTAATTGTAAGTGGTTTAGAATTAATTTTGCTGCCGTTGTTGTAATTCTTAAGTTTCGTTTGAAATAAAAGTGACATTAAATTCTCGAACGTGTTCAAAATATTCAATGACAGAGGACAGACTATAAATTTTATTAAAAAAACCAGACAGACAAAACAAAACAAGACAAGACAAGAAAAAACAAGTTTAAAAATAATAAAAAAAAAGTATGTTTATTATAGTATTTAATATTTAATTAAACAATTTATTTGGTTAGAAACAATTAAGGCTTATAAAATCAAAAATCAAGGCAATAGTCTCCTCTATTGATCCAAAAAATTGCTGATAGTGCAATAGATGGCCATAGAATTTAAGGAAAGCAAACAATCAAATCCTTTTCTTATTCATATCGGACTGGCAAAGCTTTATAATTGCAGTTTGGCAACTTCTAGAACATACATGTTGATTAGTTGTTGTAATTATTTGCTGTCTTTCCTGGTATTTCTATTCCCCCGTCATGTTATGTTTTCAATTAAAGAAAATTATTATCGAAATCATAGCTTTATGGCTGTTTAAGAACATGATTTACTCTTTGCTTGACAACTTCTAGAACATACTTGTTGATTTGTTGTTGTAATTAATTTTTTTCCAAACTTTCCATATTTACTTTCTGCACACTCTATCTATTAGTACTTAGGGCCACAGCCATTGTGCTTACGGTCTGAAGAATCTGAATCGTATAGATAGAGTAAATAGGATTACCAACTGCAGAAACCCAGGTCATGTGGGTATTCTCGGCACAACCTGCCGGATAAAGACTGGTGCTTTGGGTAAAAGACAGAACGCTTTTAACTCAGAGTACATTTATTTAGAATGGATACACCAATGCAGTAGTTGATGTGTCACCAAATGCACTGGCGGTCAAGACAGCTAGGTTAGGTTAGGTTAGAGCACGTGTACTTGTCAATTCTGACAAGTACAGTACTCCGTGGTCGAATTGACCCATTGTACTACGTCCTAGCTTCTCACACCACTTATTTTGTGTGCGTTAATTGTATACATGAGTGGCAGGACCTACAGTTTAAAGTCGACTTCGAACGACACATTTTTTTAAAAGCATTCCATGGCAATTTTTTTTACTCTCAGAGTTTTTGCTAGAAATCTGCTGAGAGGAAGTCACCGAAAAATTATTTTCAAATTTTCGTTTTGATGTCTGACCTGGGATTCGAACTCGGGTCTTTTGTCTAATAAGCCAACACACTACCTACTAGACCACGGCGACCTCAAGACAGCTAACTTCCTAAGCACCCTAAAATGTGGACCTAGGGTCCTCTTAGAGATGTAAAGAGCTTTCATTACTCATTTTTAATTGGCGTTACGTGGCAATAAGGTAGATTTAAGGAAGAAGGGTTTAAAACAATCTAAATTTTTACTGGATAATATGATAGGAAGGTATTTGAGCCATGCATCCAACTTTCTAGAAGTTGCCAAAGCATATTAACTTGCCTATATCTGAACGGCAGATAGGCTCCAAGAATATTTGTTTAGTAAAGGGATCGATTTAAATCCAATCTATGGATTCCGTGAAGAGAAACGATAAATTATTAAACGATTAGATGTATTCCTGAAGGAAGCACTTGGCTTATGTACTATTGAAGGCAGGCATTCATACTGGTCAACAGTATTGGAAGACTTTAAAAGACTTTTAACCTACAGAGATTTAGGACAGATATAAATACGAATAGTATGGATAATAGAAATATTTTTTTTTTATTACCAATTAACATTTAGAAAATTAACATTCAATAAAATATTTCCAACTGTTAGAAAAGTTAGAAACTTTCTAAATAAATTAAATTTAAATGAGAAATAAAATAATAAAAAAATTAATTACAAGCCATTAATAAATAATTTATTGAACACAATAAATGATTAATAACTATTAAAACGATTTTCATTTATTATTGTGATCATAAAACGTAAAGAAGGCAATAAAAAAATGTAAAGAAATTGTAACACACACACACAGGCTAAATGATGCCCTGCATCACTAAGTTAGGACCACTTAAGTGCCACCACAGCCAACATGGCTGATACGAGAAATTAGGTTGTAATCTTGACTAAATGGTTGCAATCATAGGAAATATAAATTGCAATTTTCCTGGTAACTTCTAGAGCAGACAGGTTGATTTGTTATCTTTTCTAATATTTCTATTCCATACCACGTTATGTTTTCAATTAAAGAAAAATATCTTCGGAATCATATCTCTAAGGTTGTTTACACTTTCCCTTGGCAATTTCGAGAACATTCCCGTTGATTTGTTATTGTAATTATTTGTTATCTTTTCTGATATTTATATTCCATACCACGTTATGTTTTCAATTAAAGAAAACTAGCTTCGGAATCATAGCTTTATGGTTGTCTACACTTTCCCTTGGCAACTTTTAGAACATACCAGTTGATTTGTTATTGTAATTATTTGCTATCTTTTCGGATATTTCTATTCCACCACACAACGTTATGTTTTCAAGTAAAGAAAACTATCTTCGGAATCATATCTCTATGGTTGTTTACACTTTCCCTTGGCAACTTCTAGAACATAACTGTTGATTTGTTGTTGTAATTATTTGCTATATTTTCTGATATTTCTATTCCATACCACGTTATGTTTTCAATTAAAGAAAACTAGCTTCGGAATCATAGCTTTATGGTTGTCTACACTTTCCCTTGGCAACTTCTAGAACATACCAGTTGATTTGTTATTGTAATTTGTTAACTTTTCTGATATTTCTATTCCACCACACCACGTTATGTTTTCAATTAAAGAAAAGTTATTTCTTTTGTTTACACTTTCCCTTGGCAACTTCTAGAACATAACTGTTGATTTGTTGTTGTAATTATTTGCTATATTTTCTGATATTTCTATTCCATACCACGTTATGTTTTCAATTAAAGAAAACTAGCTTCGGAATCATAGCTTTATGGTTGTCTACACTTTCCCTTGGCAACTTCTAGAACATACCAGTTGATTTGTTATTGTAATTTGTTAACTTTTCTGATATTTCTATTCCACCACACCACGTTATGTTTTCAATTAAAGAAAAGTTATTTCTTTTGTTTACACTTTCCCTTGGCAACTTCTAGAACATACCTGTTGATTTGTTATTGTAATTATTTGCTATCTTTTCTAATATTTCTATTCCATACTACGTTATGTTTTCAATTAAGGAAAAGTATCTTCGGAATCATATCTCTAAGGTTGTCTACACTTTCCCTTGGCAACTTCTAGAACATACCCGTTGATTTGTTATTGCAATTATTTGTTATCTTTTCTGAGATTTCTATTCCATACCACGTTATGTTCTCAATTAAATAAAAGTATCACCGGAATTATAGCTCTAAGGTTGTCTACACTTTCCCTTGGGAACTTCTAGAACATACCCGTTGATTTGTTTTTGTAATTATTTGTTATCTTTTCTGATATTTCTATTCCACCACACCACGTTATGTTTTCAATTAAAGATAAGTTACTTCTTTTGTTTACACTTTCCCTTGGCAACTTCTAGAACATACCTGTTGATTTGTTGTTGTAATTATTATTTTTTTTTTCTATATTTTGTTACTAACCTGCAACGAAATGCTTGTACCAGTGATCTCTAACCCCATCTCTATTACAATATACCACAACCATTTGAGGTAGTGGTGTGGGGTTATAAAAATTGTTTTGTTTTATTTTTTTTTTTTATAGGAACTCATAAAACAATTGCCAGTAGTTAGCAGCAGCATTTCAAATATTTTCTAGCTATTCCCGGGTATTATTTATGGTTCCATCATAATTATCTTTGCTTAACTACTGTTTTAAAAGAGTTAAAGAACTTTTTAAAATGCTTTTGTATACTTTCAACTCACCAACGACGACGTACTTCTTCTGTCGTTAATTCTTTCTTTCTTTCCATTCTTTCTAAAAGAGGTTAGTGGCACGTTAGTGGAAAATTCTGTTTTCTTTGCAATCTTAATTCTTTGCTTCTCTCCTTCTTCCTATCAAAAGCATAAGAAAAATTGCTTCCTTTATGGTGCTCTTTGCCGTTTGCTTTAAGGCCGGCCGGGCCGGGCCGGTCAGTTTGGTAGCAGGCAGGCTCATTAAAAATCATTTTCATTTTTAAAAATTCTTTTGAAAAAAAAAAATTACTTACAAACGAAGTCGTAATTTTTAATAGTTTTTTGATGAAAAAAAATTCTTTAAAAACCTGCTAAATGAAGTTGTTACTGGGAAAGATATGCTCATTTAAGTAAACTTTTTAAATGGCATTCATTAAAGCCTTGTATCTGCTCAGGGGCTTGGTTATTGCATTTGGAAAATTCAGTAATGAAGAACAATAAATAAACACTTAAAAAATTATTTTAAAAAATAAATTAAAAGAACAGAACAAAATAAAACAAAAGACTTAAGCAACGAACTTGTTCTGTAATGCCAAGTCTTAGTCAAATTGTTACTGAGACTCACACTTACAAACAGGTGGAGTGTTTAAACTAGGATGACGGACAAGAAAAGCAATGCTATTAGCAAAAATGTAATATTAGTCTAGACAAAAACCTTAAAAACGAATATTGTTATGAAAATGTCAATGGTGTTACATTGTTTTGACATTAAAATGATAAACAAAAGCTACAAAAACAAAAACAATGGACTTGTTTACATTGATCAACGACTAAACAAAAAATATAGCAACAACATCAGTTTAAAAAAAAGGGGACAAACAGGTAAACAAGAAGCAACAACAACAGGATAAATGTAAACAAAATATACAAACAACAATGAAACCACAATGTCTACATTTACAGAGATTACGAGAAAACGAAATTATTCTCCTTCAAGAGCATCCATCAGACTGTTTACCCTGCGAGATATAAAAGGCAAGACTCAGTTAAAATTCAGTCACTCTTGTGTGAAGATGAGGATTAGGAAGTAGAAAAACTTGCGCTATTAATTCTAAAAAACCTTCTGTGAAGTTTGAGGGTAGGCTTGAAAAAGTATTCTCCCAAAAGGAATCAAATCCTTTTCTTATTCATATCAGACCAGCAATATCGCTAATGCACTATATAATATCTCTGGCCTCAGACATTTATAGAGATTACGAGAAAACGAAATTATTCTACTTCCAGAGCATCCATCTGACTATTTACCCTGCGATATAAAAGGCAAAAAAATCCAGGCAATGAGTCAGTAAAAATTCAGTCACTCTTGTGTGAAGATAAGTTGCTTGTGAAGAGAATAATCATGTAGATGTTTTAATATCTTACAGGTTTTAAAACGTGTTTTCATGATTGATTCTCAATAAAACGACCGCCGAAGAACATCTAGTTTTACTAAGACAATCGCTTGAAGATAGGCTTGGAAAACTGGTCTTTTGACAGAGCACTGTAGACTCATGATACACTTATTCAGGATAGGTTTTGTCTTGAGCTTAATATGCAGATTCATTGAGGATAAGAGCATTCCTGAAACCAGAGGGGCATTAGGTTAGGTTACGTTAACCTAACCAAACCGAAAGTCGAATTGACCCATTGTACAGCGTCCTAAGAGAAGGAGGGGTTAGGATGAAAGGAGGGAGGAAGGGGTGAAGGGAATGGGAAGCGGAGGAATCACACAGGCCAGACACAACACAAAGAGGAAGAGTCCTAGCACCTCTCAACCAGCCTAAACAACTAATGAATCTGTGAAACCCTTGATGTCGGAGGGTATGTAGGAAGGGATGAAGGGAATGGGAAGCGGAATAATTACACAGGCCAGACACAACACAAGGAGGGAGAATCCTAGCACCTCTTAACCAGCCTAAACTACAAATGAATCTGTGAAACCCTTGATGTCAGGTCTCGTCATTGAATTCAAGCTTCTAAAGAAGGCCCTGCTAAGGGTCCTCAACCTACCAATTGCTGGATAGTTAAAAAGGAGATGTTCGATAGTCTCTAACTACTCCTCATCGTAATAGGCATTGCAACAGTCCGGCTCAGAGCCCTAATCTCGCAGTGCCCCGTGATAAAACCGACAAACAATGCGTTCCAGACGAAATATCAGGGCAGGGTATTGTAATTGGCCTTTGGCCACTAGCTTACATACATAACATACATACATACATAATTGGCCATTACAACCCTTCAGTCAGGATTACGACCTAGCTTCTCACGCCACTTATGTTGTGTGCGTTAATTTTTTTATACATGAGTGGCGGGACCTACAGTTTAAAGTCGACTCCGAACGATAGATTTTTGAGAAGCTTTTCATGGCAATTTTTACTCGCAGATTCTTTGCCAGAAATCTGTTGAGAGGAAGTCGCCGAAGAAATATTTTTTCGTTTTGATGTTTGACCTGGGATTCGAACCCGTCTAATAAGCCAACACACGACCTACTAGACCACGCCTACTAAGCCACTAGTTTACTTTATAGTTTAAACTACAAACGATGGTAGTGACCCTAATAACAAAAGACTTAAGCAACAAGCTTGATATTTGAAAACATTCTAATGCGTTTTTTAAACTAAAAACAAAATAAAATTTTTAAATAACAATTTATAAAATCCCTTGGTAATCTTAGATAATCATTAACCTAAAATCTCGAAAATCTCTTCAAATCTTTCTAGTTTTATTTCCTTTGCAAATCAATTTAAATTCGAGATGAAAAGAAGATGCCAGAGAAGTAATTTAAGATTCTTTTTTCAAACTTTATTCACATGAAGTCAGAAGTTTGAATGAAAATAAAAAGATACAAACACAGCAACCAACAGACCATAAAACTTTCACTTCAACCTCCAAAATGTGTTTTTTTTTGGCAGAATAAAACGACAGCTTAAACGAAATTACTTTTCTTTCTCTCTACTCCTCTGATGTCTCTCTCCTTCTCGTTTATATCTCAGGAAGATAAGAGACAAGAAGACGAAGAAAAAAATTGTAAAGTAATGAATAAATCTGACAGTCAAGTAACATATACGACCACGCCCACATGTGACCACATCATGACTTCTATGTGCGGTTTAATGGAGTTTTACTTTTTCTATCACCGAATGACTCTCTCCTTGCCTCCTCTGAAGCAATTTTAACATTGCTTTTAAGCTGTTGTAGATGGACATACGAAATATCATTTGCAACCAGCATTTTCACGTTATCGTTGAATTTCAAAGCAACAGCATTTACAACAGCAACAATTGCAAAGAAATAATCTTTAAGCATCTAAGAAAACATGCAAAATTGTAATTATTTTTCTATGGCCCACAAAACCAGACTTAAAAACAAAAAAAAATAAAAAACAAAAAACAAAAAAACAATAAAGAAAGAAAGAAAGACTGCCGAAAGATGTAAAGGAAACAAACAAAAAACAAAACAAATTGAAAAATTTTTCTAAAACCATAGTGATGAGTTCAATTAACAAAGAAAAGTACTTTTCAAGAATGGTACTTCAGCACAACATACAGTGAGCATCGCTCATTTTTAAGATCGCATTTATCGCCCTACCAGGAGGTTTATTCACAATATGATTAAGCACACGTATGTTGTTGCCGAAAAGCCAGGCCTGTTATCATATACAAGGTGGAGAAATGAAAGTCTTCATTACATTAATACAGTTTTTAGACAACGACATTGGACAACAACTCTGAAAGCCTTTGGGGAACTGGAACCTCTAAAATATTTCAGCAGTCAGACCACAAACCACGGTTTCTAGAGTAGAACAGCTTTAGACAACCTCCATACTATCAGGCTTTGACCACTTACAGCCTCGAGGGCACAATAGCCTTTAAATAGAATGGGCCTAAACCGACTTTTAGAGTCTCAGACTTTGGACAACAACTGTGAGAGCTTTTAGAACAAAATGAGAGCCTTTAGACAACTGCAACCTCTAAAATATTTCAGCGACCAGACCATAAATCACAGTTTCTAGAATACACAACATCCTTATCAGGCTTTGGGCATCTACAGCATCTAGAGTACAATCACCTTTAAACTAGGACAGCCCTAAGAAAACCTCCACACTATTCGCCTTTGAATAGCTACAGCTTCTAGAGCACTTTAGCCTTTAAACTGCGAAGGCCCTAAGACAACTTTTAGAGTCTCAGACTTTGGACAACAACTGTAAGAGTTTTTAGAACAATATGAAAACCTTTAGACAACTACAACCTCTAAAATATTTCAGCAGCCAGACCACCGCAGCCTTTAAACTATATTGGCCTTTTGATTACGTTAGAATTTAATCGATAACAATCTTTAGACTACTGCAACAGTCTTTAAAGGGCTACAGTCGCTAGACTTCAACAGCCTGTAGCACACGACAGCGATACCATGACTAAATTCTTTCGAGTTCGGCAGCCTTTAGACTGTCTCAGCCTTTGGACACCTACAGCTTCTAGAGTACAATCGCCTTTAAACTACGACAACCTTGGGTAATCTCCATAGTCTCCACTTTTTGAATTACGACAGTATCTAGAGCACAATAGCCTTTAAACTACAACAGCCCTAAGACAACTTTTAGAGACTCTGACTTTGGACAACAACAGTGAGAGCTTCTAGACACAAATGTGAAAGCCTTTAGACTACTTCTGCCTGTTGGTTATGTTAGATTCTAATCGAATAACAGTCTCTAGACTACTGCAACAGTCTTTAAAGAACTGCAGCCTCTAGACTATAACAGCATTTAGCATAAGATACTCTTAAGAAGACTAGAGTCTACAGAATTCTATAGCCTGTTGACTATGGCAGCCTTCAGACTACATCAGCCTTTTGACATTTACATCCTCTAGAGTACTCCAGCCTCTAGACTAGAATTGGTAAGCTAAAGCTAAAGCATTTAATGTGAGGAAATGAGTGATTACGCTGGCAAGACGAGATAGATAGATGTTGATAGAGCAAAATTGGTGAATTTACACCCGACAACATTGTGCACGCAATACTCGAAAAGCGAGACGAAATGGAGCGCTGTGAGAAGATACGTTGAATGTGTACTCCGCAGAAAGAAGGTCGACCTTGAGAAGACGAGCCAATAGCATGAAGCTGGGGCTTCAATTATGGCGTACCCAGATGTGATGATCCTTAACGGGACGTCGTTCTGGGCTCTTCCCGAACTAATGCAGATAGCCGTCCCGGGAAGGGAGTATCCCTAGTGGAAGCACCATTCAACGCAGTTGATGACGGTCACTGTAAGTACCAAGGGATTTTGAACCCTACCTCACACGCCAAAATAAAGAAACGAAAAAGAGCCACTATTTTTATTTTTTTGTTTTGATGATTAAACCTGCACTCAGGGCATGACCCCTACCCATGCAGTGCATTGTGCAGGTTTAGGAAAGGTGGAAAGAGGGAAGATGCGAACGGAAACGAGTTGCTGTGTGGACTTTAGGCTGACATCGTCGTTAGTTTACATTTCCTTGAGAATTATATTGACCGGGCCGTCACTGTCAATGCCTACTTTTTTTTTTTTTGGGTACTTTTACAAAAAAGTTACTAAAATTATTGTACTTTTTCTAGTACTTTTTTTTAAATTTCTTGTAAATATCACAATTATAATTTGCTTTTTTTTAGTACTTCTTTCCACAAAAGTACCTTGTGCTTCATGTTCTAGTTTTACCCATTCTTACTATTTCAATTATTTTTTTGTTCACTTAAAACAAATTCGAAATGATGTTTAAAGAGATTATTTTTTTAAAATCTGTTAAAACAGAAATCAACTACAAAAAGAAGAAAACAATAACAACAACAACAACAAAAAATAAATTACAATGATACCCAATGATTATTTAAAACATACGTATGAAGGAAGGCAACACATGCATGCATGCATATAAGCAGACAAATAGACAGACGGACAGAGAGACATAGGCAGTATGGGAAAACTAAACTTTTGCTATTTAAAAGACAAAGAGAGAGATAGAGAGAGAGGGAGAGGGAGTGATGAGGGCAAACGTTTACCCTCTATAGACCAGACTATAGCATGTAAGCCATGGTAATATAAATCATTATCTTGTTAAGGCGTGTTAATATTGGATTTTCGTTTCTTTTTCTGTTTTTTTGGCATCTACAAAATTTATTTCGATTACCTTAACTTATCTTAGATTAAATGCAGTAATGAATAGCAAAAAGTTTATTAAAGTTTATTATAAAAGTAAAGAGTAACCGTCTGTTTAGAATACATAAATAGCAGAAGGGGGGAGGGAAACTAATTAATAAAAATATTATTTCTAAAGCACTTTTTTTGTCGGTTGCAAGTATCTCCCGTACCACCGCATCGAATTTAATGAATGATATCTCATTTAAAAGCTTATATCTAACACTAATGGCAAAAAATAATTAGAAATTGAAAAATTAATATTTTCATTGATAAAAATTATATATTTTATATAGAACTGCATGATAATACTGTTGTCATTATGATTATATGTTTTTGTTCAAGTGTGCTAATACAGCGTCGCTTAATAGTAATGCAGTTCTACATAATATAGTATGTATTAAAATCCATTCTGGCAATACCGCTATTTACTATAATGCCATTTATTACTAAGTCAGTTATATATAATATGCATATTACGTTGTAAAAACCTGTTTTGGCAATACTTTGCAGTAGTTGTTAGATCAAGGGCGATAAACAGGGTCGCTTAATTGTAATGCTATTCCACATAATAATGTATAAAGTTGTAAAAGCCATTTTGGTAATGTCTTTATTGTCATGGCATTGTTTGTTTTAAGAAGTATAGTAACACGGGTTAATAAATGGTACCAGAGGCTAATCGTAACAAACTTAGGAGAGCACATCATATCAGCAAAAATTATTCACAACGATAAAACTGTACTCATACCACGAATCAAACTTACATCTTCTGATCCAACTGTGCTTTTTCTGAATGACACGAAAACAATTCCCTGTAAAAGTTGCTTTTGCTATGATGATAAACAAAGCATAAGGTCAAATCCTTCCAAAAATTAGGATTGTATTTACCAGAACCGGTCTTTTCACATGGATAGTTATACGTGGTTTTTTCTCGTGTGGGTACGTTTAAAGATATTTTTGTATGTATTAAGGATTCGTATAGGCAAAAAGTTAACGATGATCATGTCATTACCTCTAACATTGTAAAATATAATTTTTTATCAATGAAAATATTAATTTTTCAATTTCTAATTATTTTTTGCCATTAGTATTAGATATAAGCTTTTAAATGAGATATCGTTCATTAAATTTGGTGCGATGGTATGAGAGATATTTGCAACCGACAAAAAAATGTGCTTTAGAAATAATATATACTAGATGACCCGTGCGAATATTTCGCACCGTTAGTTGTCATTTTTGTAACATAAAAATAATTGCCAAAACAGCTTTTTACAACGTAATATGCATATTATATATAACTGACTTAGTAATAAATGGCATTATAGTAAATAGCGGTATTGCCAGAATGGATTTTAATACATAATATATTATATAGAACTGCATTACTATTAAGCAACCCTGTATTAGCACAATTGAACAAAAACATGTAATCACAATGACAACAGTATTATTATGCAGTTCTATATATACAATATAATTTTTATCAATGAAAATATTAATTTTTCAATTTCTAATTATTTTTTGCCATTAGTGTTAGATATAAGCTTTTAAATGAGATATCATTCATTAAATTTGGTGCGATGGTATGAGAGATATTTGCGACCGACAAAAAAAGTGCTTTAGAAATTATTATAAATGCATTTAAACATATGTATGTAAGTAAATATGTATGATACTATATTATGATTTATAATATTTTTATACTTTTAATAAAATTTCTATTAATTATTTTCATTTTATATTACAAAAATTACAACTAACGAAGCGAAATATTCGCACGGCTCATCTAGTTAAAAAAAATTATTCTTTGAAAACCAAAAAAATCTTAAAATTATTGAGTACTCATATACGGTTTTATTTAATGGCTCTTATATGGTGGTGGTAACATAAGCGAAAGACTTAAGCAACAAACTTTTTTTTTTATTAATTTTTTTCAAAGAACTGCTGCTGTTTCCACTATCAACTGCAGGTTAAGCTGTATTCTTTGGGTCTCTTTGGTTTTTCTCAAACAACACTTGTTTTCTTAATAAAAAAAAAATTTTTTTTTGGAAAAAAAACTACCAAATTAACTGCACCTGTTATGGCCACTTAAGGCCATTAAAAAAAAATTCTTTTTACGTTTTTTTTTTTTTTTGTTTTTGTGTCTGTCTAGCAGCCAACAACCACCAAATTTTGTCTCTTTTTTTTTGAAATTTTAATTTGTTTGTATTTCTCTGTTGTTATACAATCGAATGACCGAAAACAAGCTGCCAAAAATGGCGGTTTAAGAATATAAAAACCGAAATTCTTGTTTAAAAAATAAAAAACATCAGTTGCACAAAACAAGATAATCAAATTAAAACGAATGAAAAAAACAGAAACCGAAACTGACTCGCCAGACTGTAGTCTGCGTTGGCCTGTATGTATGTATACAGACTTCACAGAATTACAGAATCTAAACTACACCAGCATTTAGCCAATCAAATACTCTAGTCTTCAACATCCTATAGACTACGCTAGGCATTAGAGAAACACAGTCAAAGGCACACGACAGCCTTTAGATTATGTCAGCCTTTAGATAACTACAATTTAAAGAGACTCAAACTTTGGATAACCACAGCTTCTAGGGTATAACAGCCTTAGATAACCTCCACAGTATATGCCTTTGAACAGCTACAGCTGTTAGAGCACATACATACATAATTGGCCATTACAACCCTTCAGTCAGGATTACGAACTAGCTTCTCACACCTCTTATGTGGTGTGCGTTAATTTTATACATGAGTGGCGGGACCTACAATTTTAAAGTCGACTCCGAACGACAGATTTTTGAGAAGCTTTTCATGGCAATTTTTACTCTCAGAGTCTTTGCCAGAAATCTGCTGAAAGGAAGTCGCCGAAGAAATATTTTTTCGTTTTGATGTCTGACCTGAAATTCGAACTCGGGCCTTTTGTCTAATAAGCCAACACACTACCTACTAGACCACGGCAACTTTAAACTATTACGGCCCTAAGACAACCTCAAAAGACTCAGACTTTCGACAACAGCAAATTCTGGAGTACAGCCAACCATCAATCAGTGACAACCTTTAACCTATGACAACCTTTAGACAACTGCTACCTCAGAAATACTTCAGTAGCTAAACTACGACCGTCTTCAGAGTATGTCAGCCATTAGATACCTACAATCTCTAGAGATTCAGTTTTGGACAACAGCAGCTTCTAGAGAGTACAATCTCCATAGTCTCAGTCTCTACACAACTACAGCTTCCAGACCACAATCGCCTTTAAACTACGATGGCCCTAAGACAACCTTGAGAATCTCAGGCTTTGGACAACAACTGTGAGAGCTTCTAGACAAATGTGAGAGCTTCTAGACAAATGTGAATGCCTTTAGACAACCTACAACCTCTTTAGACTACTTTGGCCTGCTGGTTACATTAGATTTTAATCGATAACAATCTCTAGATTGGTGCAAAAGTCTTTAAAGATCTACAGCCTCTAGACTATAACATCATTTAGCACAAGATACCCTTCAGAAGACCACAGGGTTCAGAATTTTACAGCCTGTTGACTACGATAGCCTTCAGACAATCCTTTTGACAATCCTATAGTCAGTCTACGAACGTCTACAGCCTCTAAACCAGCAAAGAATTTTTAAAGCCTTTACGGCAACTTAAAACAGCACGAAACCTCTATATACTACAATTTGGCAACGTCTGGAATTCTTGATTACCTCACAGCAATTATGGCTAGTGGAGAGCGTACAGTTCTAGACTCTGGAATGAAAATGCGTGTAGCAAGGCTCTTACAACCTTGAAACCTTTAGCACAGCCTCTTACTTATTTTAATGGTCACGATTACAATCTAACTTCTTACGCCAGCTATATGACCAACGTCTAGAAGCAATTAGAAGGTAATTGTTTTAATACCAGAGCATTTTCCTGAAGACTACTGCGAGATAGCGTACCCCTCTAGACTCTAGAATAAATACGCTTTTAGCTAGACTATCACAGCCTCGAAACCTTCAGCACAGCCTTGAAACTTCTACCACAGCCTCAAAACCTCTTCTACCACAGCCTCGTAACCTTTACTATAGCCCCGTAACGTCTACCACAGCCACGAAACCTTTAGCACAGCCTCAAAATTTCCACTATAGACTCAAACCTTCATTACATTCATTACAATGTTTTAGCCAGGTTTACAACCTAGTTTCTTACACCACCTATGTGACGTAGGTTAAATTTATTCAACATCGACTATAAACACTAGATTTGAGAAGCTTTTTCAAGGCAATTGGTTTACTCCCAGAGCTTTTGCTAGAAGGTATTGGGAGGTAGCCTCTCTGAAAGACGTTTAAGCTGAGACTTAAGCCACGAGTCAACACATTAGCTACTACACTATGGCAATTTCCGTGTTTTTTCTTTATTCTGTAACGGTTTCTTAATAAAATTCCTTAAGAATGCTTCTCATAATAATAATAAAAAATAATAATAATGACACACATTTTTTCGTTTCGTTTTTTTTTTTTTTAATTTCCCCACTTTAATATCAAACCTGACTTGCATAGTCGTCAGCCAGTCACTCAGCCTTTAAAGTGTCTTTTAGCAACATCATGACGATAATGTCTCTTGTGTGTTAGAACAAAGCACCAGAGTAGCATAGCATAAAAAAAACAAATCTTTTCAGGTTCATTATGATCATTTACGAGATGAGTATGATGACTTTGAATGACTTGGCTGACAGGCTGCCTGCCTGCCTGGCTGCTTGGCCGGCTGACTGACTGACAGACACTGACTTGTAACATAATGATGTCAGCTTATAAGCGTTTATAGTTGATCATTATTATTATGACTGTGCTAAATTTCAAGCTTTAATTTTAAAAACTTTTAATAGAGAAATCCATCATACAAGCGATCTCAAAAATACATAAAACAATTGAGCATAAAATTAAAATAAAAACAAAAAAACTAATTAAGTTTTAATAAATATTTATTAAATTCAAAGTAAAACAAATTGGCTTCAGATAATAAGGCTCGAATGAGATGGAAAAAATGAAAATCCATTGTAATCGAGCTAAAAGAACATGACAAAGCATAAAGCATCGTGGTACCCCACTTTTAAGAAATGGAAAACAGAACAATTGCTCTTATAAATATACGAGGGCAGCCCTAGAATTATTCGCCTAAACAAAGAAAACGTAAAAAATTTTTCATTTAAATTTAGCTTTGATACCCTTTTCGCTAGAGGAAATGACTGTAGCCTATAACCTACGTAGGACCACCCATTATTCTTCATTAAGAAGACCAACAGCATATGCAATCATCATCCCTCAGGAGAACAGTATAGAATACTACAGAATAGTATAGAATACTACAGAATAGTATAGAATACTACAGAATACTATAGAATAGCATAGAATACTACTATAGAATAGTATAGAATACTACAGAATAGTATAGAATACTACAGAATAGTATAGAATACTATAGAATAGCATAGAATAGTATATAATAGTATAAAATACTATAGAATAGCATAGAATAGTATAGAATAGTATAGTATAAAATACTATTGAATAGTATAAAACAGCAAAGAATACTATAGAATAGCATAGAATAGTTTGGAATACTATAGAATAGCATATGATAGTATAGAATACTAAAGATGATATAGAATACTATACAATATTCTATAGAATAGTATAAAATAGCATAGAATACATATTATTTGGTTGCTTTTGAAAATATTTACTAACAATTTTTCTCTGGCGTATACAAATGTCTCTTACAAATACACTCACATTTTTATTATGTTCTCTTTGTGCCGACGTCTGCTTATAAGGCAGCCCAAAAGACGCTTATAGGTCGTACAAAAACCCTGGAGCAGCCTTAGTTTACTAACTGTTTTTTTTTTTTACTGTACAAGTGTAGACTCAATGAGCATTTGTATTGTTTCGAGCTCAGTATTAGATTCTGTGATAATCAGAAACTGTAAGAATAAAACGTATTTCCTATGAAACTTTTTATATCTGTTGTTCGGGTTCTGAACTGTACTCAAGGATAGAATTATCACACACAGAGCATGGGTGATGTGAGAAGCTAGATTTGTGAACATGGCGAAAAGGGTTGTCTCACGCTCAATATTAGATTCTATGATAATCAGGATGATAATTGTTCTGGCAAAAACTGTAAGAGTAAAACCCACTTCTCAAATCTATTGTTCGGGTTCTGAACTGTAGATTCCGCTACTCATGGATACAAATAACACACACAGAGCATGGATGTTGTGAGAAGCTAGGTTTGTGAAGCTGAGGATGATAATTGTTCTGGCAGAAACTGTAAGAGTAAAACGCACTTGCCATGAAAGGCTTCTCAAATCTATTGTTCGGGGTCTGAACTGTAGATTCCGCTACTCATGGATACAAATAACACACACAGAGCATGGATGTTGTGAGAAGCTAGGTTTGTGAAGCTGAGGATGATAATTGTTCTGGCAGAAACTGTAAGAGTAAAACGCACTTGCCATGAAAGGCTTCTCAAATCTATTGCTCGGGTTCTGAACTGTAGATTCCGCTACTCATGGATACAAATAACACGCACAGAGCATGGATGTTGTGAGAAGCTAGGTTTGTGAAGCTGAGGATGATAATTGTTCTGGCAGAAACTGTAAGAGTAAAACGTACTTGCCATGAAAGGCTTCTCAAATCTTTTGTTCGTGTTCTGAACTGTAGATTTCGCTACTCATGGATACAAATAACAAACACAGAGCATGGATGTTTGTGAACCTGACGTAAAGTATTGTAATAAGCAATTAAGTTAAGACAGCAAGCTTTACAGCTCTCCAGCTCTGACATATTATTGCTTACAGGCTTTCCGAATGCCTCCGAGTGTACGTAGCGCTAAGCTTTGCTCATTTGATTTTCCCTTGAATCTGTATTTAGGGCTAACACATGATCTCATTGCATTATTTCTATAGTGAATCCTGAGCAGGACAGAATGAAGATAATATGTGACCCTAAATGACATTTTTGATCGTCAAATTTATTTTACAGCCAATATGATTCTAACTTCCGGCCTAAAATTGAAAAATTCCTAAAAACAAGATTTTATTTTTGCGACTTCTTGACATTTTTTTAGGGGTCATTGCCTTACGATATTTCGTTTAAAAATATTAAATAATTCCGATTATTGAATTAAATTTATGATTTTAAACTGAAAAAAAATAAAAAACAAAAATATTTTCAAAAATTTCTGAATATTACGCAAAATCAAAAGACTTAAGACACAAACTTGTTTTCTTAGTTTTCCTATAACACGCATACTAGGGCCCCACTACACATTCATTACTCGTGTTATTATTGAAATGAAGGCAGCAGGTTTATTTCATTAAAAAAAAACAACAACAACACACTTACACACACACCTTAAAAGAAATGAATGAAGATTTAAAATATTTTAAATAATTTCGATAAAAAACAAAAATACAAGAATTACAAGCCAAAGAACATTTTTAGAGACTTGACCAGCATCTTACAATCAAAGACAACACGATGAGATGGCCACATGATGATCATTATTGTTGTCTTAATGATTAAGAAAATTGACCGACTTTTTTTTTATATAATAAAAACACTTTAATGATCATTAATAACATCATTATCGTTATAAAATTTGATGTCATAAAAAGAAAACTTCATTAAAATTTTTTAATGCGTGACTGCCTGTTAATGTCCAGTCAGTCTGGTTCGGTTTTGCTGGTGCTCATAAAAAATGAATAAAGAAACGTGTTCTAAAAATCAACAACAACAACTACAACAGAATTTACAACACAATTTTCAACAAACAAACAAAAAAAAATGCATTTAAAATAAAAAAACATTCAAAGAACTCTTTCACGTTTTTCTCCACTTTTTTTGTACAAAAAAACACAAAAAACTTCAACGCACAAGTGCGTTTTAAAGGCGACATCAGGTGGCTTTGGTCATCATTTGTTGGCCATAAAAATACTCTTCAGGGGACAAGAAAACAAAACTGAATATTACGCAAAATCAAAAGACTTAAGACACAAACTTGTTTTCTTAGTTTTCCTATAACACGCATACTAGGGCCCCACTACACACTACGCGTGTTATTATTGAAATGAAGGCAGCAGGTTTATTTCATTAAGAAAAAAACAACAACAACAACAACACACTTATACACACACCTTAAAAGAAATGAATGAAGATTTAAAATATTTTAAATAATTTCGATAAAAAAAAAATACAAGAATTACAAGCCAAAGAACATTTTTAGAGACTTGACCAGCATCTTACAATCAAAGACAACACGATGAGATGGCCACATGATGATCATTATTATTGTCTTAATGATTAAGAAAATTGACCGACTTTTTTTATATAATAAAAACACTTTAATGATCATTAATAACATCATTATCGTTATAAAGTTTGATGTCATAAAAAGAAAACTTCATTAAAATTTTTTAATGCGTGACTGCCTGTTAATGTCCAGTCAGTCTGGTTCGGTTTAAAAAAAAAAAAAATAAAAACGCGTTTAACACTAAAAGCAAGCACAGAACCAACAACAGAAGACAGTAGAAGTCGGTGGAAGACAAGAAGACAAGCAGAAGACATGCTCAAAAGAAATAAATTTTTTCAAGAATATTTTTAAAGAAAAAGTAGAACCAGACTATAAAGTCAAGTTTAAACCTGTAATAAATAACGGTTTCCTTTAAAAAAAAAAAGACAGAAAATAAACGACAACAACAACAAAAACAACAACACAAATAAATGATGATCATTTTTATAAAATTCATTACACAAACAAATTTGGCAAAATATTCTAAAGACAGACGAAACAAGTCTATTTACAAATGGCCAGTAAAAAATTCAGACAAGTTTACTTCAGCCAGTTAAGTAAAGAACAGTTAAGAACAAATTATCAAACAAAACAACAACAACAACTTAAGGAAATATTAATCACTGCTGGTGCTGGTAGAAATACTTCCAAACATTTTTCTAAGTACAGCATTTACCCACACTTTGACTATGACTGAGGGAAGTTTAAAAGGTCCAATTGAACATATAACGTAGACGATTCCATAGATATCTTTACAGATGGAGGGAAGCTGAATTACTATAGACTACTGTAGAATAGCATAGAGTAGCATGGAATACTATAGAATAGCATAGAATAGTATAGGAAAGAATAGGATAGAATAGGATAGAATAGCATAGAATAGTATACGATAGTATAGAATAGCATAGAATACTATAGAATAGCATAGAATACTATAGAATAGCATAGAATAGTAAACAATACTATAGAATGGTATATAATAGCATAGAATACTATAGAATAGCATAGAATAATATACAATACTATAGAATAGCACAGAATAGTGTAGGATAGAATAGCATAAAATACTATAGAATAGTATAGGATACTACAGAATAGAATACTTCAGAATAGTATAAATACTAGAATAGCATAGAATACTATAGAATAGCATAGAATACTATAGAATAGTATAGAATACTATAGAATACTATAGAATACCACAGAATAGTATAGAATACCATAGAATAGTACAGAATAGCATAGAATACTATAGAATAGTATAGAATACTATAGAGTAGCATAGAATACTATAGAATAGCATAGAATACTATAGAATAGTATGGAATACTGTAGAATAGCATAGAATAGTATAGAATACTATAGAATAGCATAGAATACTATAGAATAGCATAGGATACTATAGAATAGCAAAGAATACTATAGAATAGCATAGAATACTATAGAATAGTATGGAATACTGTAGAATAGCATATAATAGTATAGAATACTATAGAATAGCATAAAATACTCTAGAATAGTATAGAATAATATAGAATAGCATAGAATAATATACAATACTATAGAATAGCATAGAGTAGTATAGAATACTATAGGATGGTATAGAATGCTATGGTATAAAATAGTATAGGATACAATTTCATAGAATAGTATAGAATAACATAGAATACTTTAGAATACTATAGAATAGCACAGATTAGTATAGAATAGCATAAAATAGTATAGAATATTATAGAATAGTATAGATTAGCATAGAATACTGGAATAATATAGAATAGCATAGAATAGTATAGATAGTCTGCCAATGCCACTAGGAAAAGATAGAGGCGCGCTACTGTTTTCCAACCAGCAATATTAAAAGTCCAGAAACTATAGAACAAACAATTTATTTAGATTTAGTACGTCTATCGAGCTCTCTACACTGGGAATCACACCTGGTTGCTTACTAGAATACATTTGAGAATGCAGGTAAGTTCCTTATACTAGGGACAACACCAGGTCATCTAGAAGAACACATTTGAGAATGCAAGTGACTTCTCTACACTGGGAACCACACCTCGATATTTTCATGAAGTAAAGAAGGAAGAGGACTACACGAAACCGTTGTAGAAAGGATCACACTTCTCTGTGTGGGAACCACACCCCGATATATTCATGAAGTGAAGAAGGAAGAGGACTACACGAAATCGTTGTAGAAAGGAAAGCCCTAAAAGTCGGGCAGGCATAGCAGATAGTATATATTGTTACGAAAGTGGAAATGGTGTTGTTAAAATAATAAACAAAAGCTCCAAAAACAACACAATATACTGGATCATGCATAAAATGATAAACAAAAGCTCCAAAAACAAAACAGCGCACTGTTCACGTGATCAATGAAAGAGTAGAAAAATATACCAACAAGAATAAAGGATAAAAGGACGTAAATAACCAACAACAAAATGAAGGGAACCAAGAAGTAAACAAGAAACAACAATGTGCAGTATAAAATAGGATAGACAAATAAACCAACAACAACTAATCTACCTGATCAAATGTAAACAAGAAACAACAAAAATAAGAATAGGTTGTTTACATTTTTAGAATATTCCCGAAGGACGTCATCATCCTTCAAGGGCATTCATCACCACAGCTAATCAGTATAGAAAGCAGTGACATTTGAAAAATGCTTATAATATAAAAGCATAGGCCAAACTAGAGGGAGAAAAAAAATGTTAAAAGTATATGTGAAGCAAGTGTGTTAGAAGCAACAGATATACATAGTGAAAAGTGGCGGATAAAGTGGAAAAATTAAATGTAAACAAACATTTATTTTGTGTTAAAAAAGGGAAAATTTAAGATATTTTTTAATTTCTTCAATGAAAATTTTAAAAATTCGTAATTATTTAATTATTAATTGAAATTTGTATTGTTTTTGGTCGCAATGAATATAGTTTCTTGTGAAAAAGGTATGTAAGAAACTAAATATATTAAGATCAAATAAGTCATATTGCTCATAAAATTTTTTTCTTGCAGAACTTTGTGTATATTAGCCGTATTTATTAATTTCTTGAATGAAAAATTTAAAATTCCGTAATTTTTTTATTATTAATCGAACTCTTAGCAATTTCTCTTCACAATGAAACAAATTTCAAGTGTAAAAGATAAGTAAAAAGAAAAATATAACACAATATATTCTCATAACTTTTTGTTTCAGTAGTTTATGAATATACCTTTCAATTGGTTAAATACTAAGTTAGTGACGATCAATGAATGGTGACACCAAATACACTAGTTCTGTATTACGTTTCCCCAATAAAACAGATCATTTGCTTTGCAAACTATTCTGTTATTCTACAAAAATATCATCAATTTCTACCAAAATAGAAAATAAATACCCACCCTAAAAATTAACAAACATAAATAAACAAAACAGAGAAAATTAGACAGAGACAGAAATACTTTTTGGTAATATTTGTTGTCTCTTTCAAATTTGGCCTATGCTCCTGTCAAATTCGATTCGTTTCTGTGTTTCTGTGTTCATCACACTAAAGATCCAGTGATATAAAAGGCAAGCCAAAGCGAGAAGAGATGATTCAGAGTTTGAGTTGAATCAGTCGTGTGTGCAGACGGCATGTTGCATTCGAAGTGTGAATTAAGCTAGACGTGTATAACAACATTACGTAGGTTGAAGTGATAAATCAATCGGTTGTGTGCAGACAAGTTGCGTCTGAAGGAAGCCGTTGTTAGTGTTGTGCTTACAAAAAGGTTGTGAGCGAGGAATAACTAACAAGTGTTGTTGCTTACAAAAAAGGTTGTAAGCAGAGAATTATCACGCAGAAACACATATTGCGAAATTTATCGTTGTATACGTAGAATAAGCTGGAACAGTGGCACAAAAGTTGTGCAGATAATAAAGAATTTATTAAAATCAAACACGTATTTATTTTTACTTTATTTGCAATCTACGAACTCATATTTTTAACGTTTTTAAAAGGTAAAAACGTAACAATATGAATGTAGGAAATTCGAAAAGAATCTTGAAACAATGGAACACTTTTTATAACAATGCCCGGACGTTTCAAAGGAGTGGTAGAAGTTACGGAAGTATGTATGTATTGTATACAAGCTTTCAATAAAAATTATGCAACCAGCCGAGCCGATGGCTAAGGTGTATGTCCATAGGTTTGAGGTCTTAAGCATATTTTTGGAATAAAAGTATTGAAAAAATTGTTATTAGGTGGGGCACTATATAGAAAAAAGTTTAGTTTAGAAAATTAAATGTAATTTAAAACATTTTCAAGCAATTTTTTTTTTTTTTTTTCTTAAAATTATTAGAAGTTTTATTATTTTTGTTTTTTATTAATTTATTGTTACCGTTTAATAAAGAATTTTTCTGTTTTAATTCAATTTTTTTTTATTATTATTATTTTTGCAAATATTTCGTTACAAATTGTTAATAATTATTATTTTATTTTAATTTTTATAATTTTATTTTATTTATTTTTTTATTATTTAATTTATTTTTCCTTGTTTTTTTGGTTTTATGTTAAAAGAAATATAATTTTTCATTTTATTTGAATTTAATTTTAATTTAATTTAAATTATTTTTATTTTCATTTTTTTTTTTTTTAATTTTTTATTGGTAATTATATTGTAATAGTTAAGCAATTTGTTTGGATTTTAAAATATGTTTGTTTGTATGTATTTTTATTGAATATATATTTCACTTGTATTGTATTTTGTATATAAATTGCAGTTTCAAGTTCTTAAAACAACTAATGGACTTGGTTGATAAGAATAAAATAAAATAAATTTTCGTTTTATTTTTTTTTTTAATATTCTCAGTAGTTTTTTTATTTTTAAGGAATGATTATTGTTAATAATATTTTATATTTTAAGTTGAAAAAAAACAACACATTATATAAGCCGTTTATTTTGAAAGTGACTTAAGTCCATTTTCATTTTTTATCAAGTTGGCACTTGTGACATTTATAATTAATTGCTAAACTGTCAAAAAAATACAACAAATAAATCGAAATATGTACACTTAGTACATTTTCAAAATAATATGAATACTGAAAATCGTAATTTTGAAAGTGATCTAAGTCCATTTTTTATTGACTCTTGGAAGAAGCTTCAAAAATACTAAAAGATCCGAAAATACCAACGGAGAAAAAATAAATTGGCTTGAAATATTTTTGCATCCATCCATTAAGAAATGAACCAAAATTTATATTTTATGGGAAAAAAAACAACACATTATATGAGCCGTTTATTTTGAAAGTGGCTTAAGTTCATTTTCATTTCTTATCAAGTTGGCACTTGTGACATTTATAATTAATTGCTAAACTGTCATAAAAAAATCGATATTGAAATATGTGTACTTAGTACATTTTCAAAAAATATAAATACTGAAAATTCTAATTTTGAAAGTGACCCAAGTCCATTTTTTATTGACTCTTGGAAGAAGCTGTTTACAAAAGATCCAAAAATACCAGCGTAGAAAAAACAAAATTGGCTTGAAATATTTTTGCATCCATCCATTAAGAAATGAACCAAAATTTATATTTTATGGGAAAAAAAACCTTTTGTCACATCAACTGAGTTAGTGAGAGAATTATCCTTGGAAGTGAGATTAAAAACTGTAAAAAGAAGAGCTGAAGAAGCAGGTTTAAGAGCTCGAAAACCATCAAAGAAGCCATTTATTTCTCAAAAAAAAAACGCAAAGCCAGATTAGCTTTTCCAAAGGCCCATATTGGTTGGAGTCCTGCTTAGTGGAGAAACATATTGTTCTCAGATGAATTCAAATTCAACATAAAAGGCTCAGACATGAAGAACTTTACCGTAAGGAGACCAAAAAAATGAACGTCTTAAACCGCAATATTGTAAAGGAACGGTTAAACATGGTGGAGGCTCAATAATGGTGTGGGGTTGTTATTCATACCAAATTACTGAGAAAATGGATCAATTTGTTTATAAAAATTTTGTTGGAAAACGTAATGCTGCCATATGCAGAAGAAAACATGCCACTGATTTGGGTCTTCCAACATGACAATGACCACAAAACATGCTGCGAAATTTATTAAGGAATGGTTGAGTGAATCAAAAGTAAATGTTCTCGGGTGGCCAGCTCAATTGCTAGACCTTAACCCCATTGACAACCTTTGGAGCATCGTCAATAACATAAACACACCATTTTTTATCGTATCCAGAACGCATGGAACAGCCTTTCTAAAGATCAAATTGAAAGGCTAATTGATTCAATGCCCCGTAGATGTGCTGCCGTGATTAAAAATAAGGGTTACGCATTTGACTATTAATTATATTTTTATATTTTGTTACAGAAATACAAAAGTACAAATTTTGACCACTAGAATTTATGGTTATTCCGTTATTTTGAAAAAAAAATAATCTTTTAAGCAAATGGATTATAATTTCTTTTTTTTGCATTTACATTTAATATGAATAAAGTCTAAATATAAAAACCAAAAAACATCCCGTTTAACCTTTTTAGCAGAATATATTTTCTAAAACATCAAAGTGTAATATCAGTTGCTTTAGTTTTGGCCACCAGTGTAACTCAGGAACACCCTAACTACTTCGAATCTTTACCGCATACTGAGAATATTAACGAATAAATCTTCTACTATATAAAAATAAGTCGGGTTTTCCTTCCTGACGTTATAACTCCAGAGCGCATGAACCAATTTCCACGGTTTTGCATTCGTTGGAAAGGTCTCGGACTCCGTGAGGTTTATAGCGAAGAAAATTCAGGAAAAATTTCAACAGAAAAGCGGGAAAATCTTTTTTCACATACAGCGCCATCTCTGATACATAGCATGCACTACAAACCAATATTTTGGAAAATTGTTGATGTAATGCAAGCTCATTGTTAGGGATGAGTGCACAATGGCACATAAGAAATCACTTGAAGCACTTAAGCACTTCACACTGAAGGATCTTCGGCAAAATAATAAAATCTTTGGCTTAATGATATTGTTGGCAGGCGATTTCAGGCAGACGTTGCCAGTTATTCCCCGTGGAACGCCAGCAAAAGAATTGAATGCTTGCCTGAAGGCATCACCTTTATGTAATAACGTAAAAAGATTATCACTAACCACTAATATGAGACTTCAACTTCAAAATGATCAAAGTTCTGCACAATTTTCCAAACAATTGTTAGCTGTTGGAAACGGAAAAGTCCCAGTTGATGCGACATCTGGTTTAATTACTCTTACCAACGACTTTTGCCGATTTGTAGACTCTCAATTAGCTCTTATTGAAAATGTTTTTCCAAACATTAGTGAGAATTATCAGAATTATGCTTGGTTAAGTCAACGAGCAATTCTTACCACAAAGAATAATGATGTAAACGCACTGAGTTTGAGTTTCACAATTCAATCAAAAATTGCTGGCGATTTGTTGACATACAAATCCGTTGATTCCATAACAAATCCCGGAGTTTTTGAACTCTCTGGAGTTACCAGGATTTCCACCACATAACTTGCAACTCAAAGTTGGTACAGTTATTATGATATTGCGTAATTTGAATCCATCGCAACTTTGCAACGGTACTCGACTTTCGGTAAAGAGACTTATGCCGAATTTGATTGAGGCAACTATTATTAACGGAAAGTACGCTGGTGAAAATGTATGTATTCCTCGAATACCAATGATCTTCCGACTGATTTTCCGTTTGATTTCAAACGATTGTTTATAAATTTATTCTACAATATTATTATTATTATTAAATGTTTTTATTTTTTTATAACGGACTTAAGTTCTTTCACTTTTTGTAAAAAAAACAATTTTTTTATTTTTAAAGTGACCTAAGTCGTCCTTTTAAGGTATTTACTTAAGAATAGCAACTTTTTACTAGGGTGTATGAAATTAAATCCCTTAAATGCCATTTAACATTGCAAGTCAATCATATATTTTACGAATATTTATAATTTTGTAAAAACTGGATAAATGGACTTAAGTCACTTTCAAAATGAACGGCTCATATAAAAAAAAAAAAATTTAATAATTAAAAGTAATTAATATTTAAAGAAAATTGATAAGATAACAATATTATTATTATTAATACGATTATAATACAAAAAAAATTAATGAAAAGAAATAAAAAATAAAATAAAAAGAAAACACCTTTAAAATGGAATGTTTAAAGAACATTTCTTTAGAAAAATAATTCATAATAGAAAAAAAAATGGAAAAATATTTATTATTTTTATGTTGTTTTAAAGTTTACTTAATAATATTCAAAAAAAAAAGATAAAATTTTAAATAAAAAAACAAATATTAAATTCAATTGAAAATAAAAAAACAAAATTTTGCACTGGTTATTTGAAGTTATTTTTTTTTTTTTAAGTAATTTTCTTTTCTTTTTTTTTTCCTAAAAGTATAAGATGATATAAAAAGTATAAGATGGTAAGAGCAACATTTTATGTATTTTAAAAGCAAAAAATATTACAAAAAAAAAATATTTTACTTTTCAAATTAAAGTTCGAAAAAAATTTAAGGCTTAACTCTTTTATTTTAAAAACAATTTTTAGTTTTAAAAAGGATTTATGAAACAAATTTTCATAGAAATTATGTTTTTTTTTTTAATTAAGAAATTTAAATTTTAAATTCTATTAATATTTCAAAATAAAGTTCAATAAATATTTTTTTTAAAAAAGTTTTTAATAATCTTTGCTTTTGATATATTTTTTTGAAATAAATTAAAGAATTCCTGTTTCTTGTTAAATAATTCAAAGGATCATTACGTTTTCGACTCTGGAAACTTTCTAAATGCTTTTCTCGATATCGTTTAATAGACTGACATTATATGCCTAGGATAAAAGTCCTAATTGAATTACTTATTATAAGTACTATCCATTTTCTGAATTTTCTATTCTGTTCTATTGAATTAACTTGTAAGCTAATTTCAGATTTGATTGGAGATTTTAAAAGATAAATTTAAACGGCCTGTTTCATTGCTTATTTATAAGCAGCATCCATTTTCTGATATTTCTTAAGCAATTTCTTTCCTTGCTATTTCAATTCTCATAAGAGATTTTAAAAGACATCCTTTAGGCTTTTCAAAATCTAATTAGAAGCCCACAAATTAGAACCTCCAGTAATTAGAAATTAGACTAAGTGCTTGCAATACATTACATGTTCGAATTTAATTTGTTTTTTTTTTTGTTGCTATTTTAACACAAGAAATCCTCAAATTTCGTTTTATTCTGTAAAACTAAAAAGGGGAATCACCAAATTATATACGTTTTTCGGTATTTGATGTTTTTTTCCGAATTTATGTATTTTGTGGAAGAAATTAGAATCAGTGCTTGCAATACATTACATTTTCGAATTAAAATTATTTTTTTGTTGCTATTTTAACACAAGATTAGTTTTATTCCGTAAAACCAAAAAGGGGGAATCACCAAATTATATACGTTTTTCGTTATTTGATGCTTTTTTGCTGAGTTTATGTATTTTGTGGCTAGTTTATGAATTGGTTACGTTTTGTTTTCTTATTTTTATCAAAAAAACAAAAAAATTTAATCAAAAAAAAAAAATTTAATAAAAAAAAAACAAAAAAAATTTAATCAAAAAAAAAAACAAAAAAATTTAATAAAAAAAAAATTTAAATGTGTTTTATTTTAGTTTTTGAGAGGAAATCTGTTTAATGCTTTATTTTTTCTTCGAAAAAAAAAAAATTAAATTGCCTCAAAAACAAAGCGGTTCTAATTTGTCAGCGACTACTGTAATACTCTTTGTCCTTTTGATAAGTTTTAGAATTTACTTTCTGTATTACAATGAAGAAATATGATGCCTTTAAACCTATCCTATATACATACATTTGTTGTACTTCCTCTAAACTTTTCCCTAACAATATTTGCTTATACTTTTGGCCTTTAAAGAGATGTCCTCCTCATTAATGCTATTATTATTCCAATATCCTTTTACTAATTTTTACATGCTAAATACTTTTGTTATCCTTCCTCTATACACTTGTTGTACTTTCTCCAAAATTTTTCCTGGCAATATTTGCTTATCCTTTTGAAAGAGATGCCCTCCTTATTACTCCTTTTATTATTCCAATATTCTTTCCTAATTTATCCTGGCAATATTTGCTTATCCTTTTGACCTTCAAAGGGTTCTCCTCCTCATTTGCTTTTATTAATCCAATATCCTTTCACTCATTTTTTAATTCTAAGTACTTTTGTTATACTTGCTCTAAACACTTGTTATACTTTCTCCAAAATTTTTCCTGACAATATTTGCTTATTGGCCTTTAAAGAGATCTCCTCCTCATTTGCTTTTATTATTTCAATATCCTTTTACTAATTTTTGTATGCTAAATACTCTTGTTATCCTTCCGCTAAACACTTGTGGTACTTTCTCCAAACTTTTCCTAGCAATATTTGCTTGTCCTGTTGCTTATCCTTTTGAAAGAGATCTCCTCCTCATTACTTCCTTTTATTATCCTTTACTAATTTTTGTATGCAAAATGCTTTTGTTATCCTTCCTCTTAAATTTCCAAATTAATAACAAATTTTGCTGCTCCTATTGATCTTTAAAAATGATTTACCATTTCCTTTTGTTATATACAAAGAAAAAGTTTTTAAAGCTTCTAAAAACCTTTGTTATCGTTCCTCCAAACTTTCCGTAATAATTCCCATCTTTGCTTATCCTTTTGGACCTTTAAAAGGGACTCCCCTCATTTGCTTTTTTTGCTTTCAAAATTAATTGAGATCTTCTGCTAAAATTTGAGACTCCAGCCTCCAAAAAAACTTCCAAAATAATGTCAATCTTTTTGTTTTCCTTTTGGACCTTTAAAAGGGACTCCCCCTCGTCCCTTTTTATTACTTCCAGAATTAATTGAAATCTTCTGCTAAAATTTGAGACTCCTGCCTCTAGAAAATTTCGAAAATAATGCCAATCTTTGTTTTCTTTTTAGCTTTAAAGGGGACTCCCCCCTCATCCTTTTCTATTTTTTATTAGAATTAATTGCGATATTCTGCTAAAATTTGGTGTAGAAAGACTCCTGCCTCCAGAAAACTTTCGCAAATAATGCCAATCTTTTTTTGCCTTTTTAGCTTTAAAGGGGACACCCCCTCATCCCTTTCTATTTTCTATTAGAATTAATTGCGATCTTCTGCTTAAAATCCTTTACTAATATTTGGTATTCAAAGACTCATGTTACTCCGGCTCTAGACTTTCGAAAATAATGCCAATCTTTGCTTATGTTTTTATTGTTTAAACTTCAAGAAAATGTTTTACAAATCCCTTTTGCTCAAATCCATTTTTTTTAAATTCTTTTTAATTTATTCCAAACTTTCAATTGCTATTAACTCAGCACCAAAGATTTCAAACACACCTGGCATGGTATTCATCCTTAATCGTGCTCTCTCTCTTACCACTTATATCATCTTAAACTTTTTCGTTTTCATATTTTTTTTTCGTTTTTTTTTTTTTGTATATACTTTCTAAAAATGTTTTAAAAACTTATTTTAAATACTTTTCTCTTGCCTTCCATAAAAATGTTGCCACGCCAGCACTTTATCTGCCATTCCAATAGCATACTTTGCCATTTTCAAATGCTAAATTAATACGGGGATGTGGTAGATTTTTGCCAATTTTCAATTGTTCGACATGCTCATCTTCGAAATACATGCATTGGCGTATAAAATTATAAAATTTCTCTGACATATTCAAAGATCTTTGGGGTAACTCTTTAAGATTGTCTTCTGTACATAGATGGCGTACAATTTGTTCGCATATACGTGTATTGCAGTCGACATCAAACAATGGTACACCAAAATTAACATCCAGCAAAGTCCATACTTCAGCCGTTTCATCTGCATGATCATCTTCTGAATCTAATTGGTTTGAAAACAAGGCTATTATCCAAAGGTATTTCAACGGAACCTTGGGAAACCAATTCCGGTTTACATTTTGCCAGTTCGGATGCCAATAGTTCATTACAATCTTCGGAGGTGTATATAGCAGAGGGTTCATTATTTTTTGGACTACTGGCAAAATAATTCTCATCCGGTGTTTTTAAATGGATGGTGTAACGGTGATGTTGCAGGCCTAGTAAAACTACAGACTTCGGTATTATCAGGCGATAGGAGATCCTTTGGTAATTCAGGTAATTCTTTAGATTTCTCTTCTTGTTTTCTTTCCTTCTCCTTCCTTATCCATTTTGGTTTTATTTGGCACAATTTCTTTAAGACTATTCTCCTTTTTAACAGCCTTTAGTTTACTTTTTGGATGTTTCAATTTCACTTCCAATTCATAATTCTCGCAACCAATATCGGGTACCCCGGTATTAAGGAATGTTATGTAACCACAATGATGTTTAAGATCTAAAAGTTCTTGTAGCTTTTTGTACCGCTTTATGGTTAGACCATTTGTTTGGTACACGTTCGTTGGTATTAAAAGGGAATGCTTCGTAACGCAGCTCACCCGGACTACGTATACCGTAGCCTTGCAGGAGTATACAACCGTTTTTCAGTTGATCGTTTAAGTTACGATAGTTTTCAGCTGTTAATAACATAAGAATCGGAATGTAAAATATTGACGAGCAGTTTGCCATAACCAAGGAATATACGTGGTAAGGTTTTTAATACTGTACCGCGGCATAGGTATAGAGATGGTGGTCCATAGCCTTTTTTTTTCGAAAATCCAACAAAAAAAAGGAAAATACGAGGAAGTAAAAAATGAATTAAAATTGAATAAATTCTGCAAGTAAGTACAAATTATACTCCAAAAAGGCCTTACAAGCCTTATTCTCTACAAGCCTTTCGAAATTCCTAAAAAGATCTAAGAAAGCTATGCTGGCTTTTGTAATCCGTATCTCGCATTGCCTGCATAAGTCACTTATTGTAGGGGAATTCATAGAATTTTTATTTTCTAGCCCAAGGTTCTACAAAGGCCTTAAAGAATTAGCCTCTCCCTGAATTCCTAACGTTGAGGTTTTAATCTCTTGTAGCAGTTGATTGCTGAGATGACTCTTGTTCCTTATTTTTGTTCTTAATCTTTTCCTGCTTTTCTTTTTCCTTCTCTCTTTTCTTTTCTTGTGATTACGACGGAAAACCATCCTCAATATTTTTCTGCTCTCTTCTCTGCTTCCTATTTTCTTGGTAACCTGCATTGTTTTAAGGCTCCCGTAATACTCCTTTTTGTGCTCTAAAACAGAACGAGGACTGAACAGCAATCCTGATTGAGAGAAGGAAAATTCTACAAAAATTTGGAAAAAGTGCTTTCACGATAGCTCTTGAACTGTGCGATAACATAAGGCTGATGCAGCCTTGTTCCTCATTCGTGCTTTAAGGCTTTCTTTTCCTAATTCTAAAATAATTCTTCGTGCAGAGTAAACCTTTAAACGAGATCAATTAAATTGAAATTATTATTCAGGTCATTAAGACCATTAAGACACATACAGTCTCAATAGGAAACATTCCTGATTATAAAACAAGCAGAAGAGATTCAGGGAAAGATTTTTGGGCATAGGTTTTAAGAACCTTCGAGAAGTTCCGTACTACATTTCATATTTAATCTAAATAATGCATGGATTTCTTTTTGTACTACACCTTATACTATACGAAAAATATAGTAACTTTTCACTCACCTGTGATATGATTGTAAAACAATTTCGTCCACATGTGTGATGCATCCGAGGAGCGATAGAATTGCCCAAAGAATGGTATCGAAAACAAATGCGACAAAGAGGCAGTTAAGGGTGTCGATGATATTATAAATTTATATTTCTTTTCCAAAACACGATCGCGTGTCTTTTGATCCAGACATTCCAAGCACTCCAGACGCAATAGATCTAAACCGCCCGGTAGTAAGTGGCGCAAAGAGCATATGGTGGAACGTAATATAACAGCATGAGCAAAATAACGTGATACATCGCCTTCACCTTCGGCATCAAGCAAAGAAACCTTTTCCAATTCAGCCAAAAACGTATCCATACTCTCTTCACATAGTTTGCCTACTTCAAACATGGTGACGGCATGATTTTTTAAACCCGGCGATAGATTACCCATCATAAGGAAAGCAGTTAAAGTAGAATCGAAAAGGAAACCAACACGTTTACCAATTTTGGGTGATGATTCCGAAATCATTTCCTTAAGCGAAGGTTTGGTAGTGCTTTCCGATAGATCATCGATTTCAGAGGATAAATCCGGATCATCTGAGTTTTGTCGGGGCGAAGTTTTATTAGTAGGTTGGGGCGAGGGTGTAGGCATATTGGCAAAACTAAAATCACTGGTATTGCCATCTGAGGATAGATAGCCTATAGAGGAAGAAGTCCTGATCCTTTTGCTTTTCCTTTTCCCTTTCCTTTGGAGAATCTTTATTTTGTTTTCCATTGTCTGTTAGGTCGCCTGTTTCCATAGTGGACATAGTTATTATAGTTTAGAGGCGTTATTTGTGGCTGTTCGCGAGCCAAAGCCTGTTCTCTTTTAAATTCATTCCAAGATTCATGATATTTTTGCGAATTTAAATGGACTATCTTGGCTGGCGGCTTGCTCTTTCAGCTGGGCAAAACCCAAACGACAGAATAAGGAAATGGCCTGCTTAACCGAATCCAATTCCAATTGCAACATTTGGGCCAATTCCGATATGGTCATGTGCTCATCAGCACTAACAAAGATTTTATACAACAAATTCTCAAAATAATCGCCACTTACGCGGTTCATAACAAAGTTTTTCAATGGCGGTATGGAGATTTTGTCCTCTCCCGAAATGGGCACATCCAAATAAATCAAACCTTTGCGATATAAACTATGGATTACTTGATAATCACATTGGCAAGCTGTTTGGGAGCCAAAATCAATTAGATCATCGATTAAACTGCGTTCAGCCGGGAGTAACATAACGGATATCGGCTTCCAGAACAAAACCAACTTCTACACGCCACCAAGGCTCTATGCGTATACGTTGGGGAAATTTGGGCAAGAATTCCAAAGGATTTGGTTTGGCTGTAAACAATAAGGCCCGTGTAGTATGCGTTTTCAGCTCACTAATCAAGGACAAATACTCATTGCCGCCCTATGCCCAATACACGCAAACAATCGGCCGCTGTAAAGTTCGGCAAGGTATCATAACTTTTATCATTTTTCAACAATTGCGATAACACATCCAAATAATAATTAAATGGGGTTACCCGTAAGCCCTTGGTTACAATATCCGCCAAGTGATAGGGAAACAAACCCAACGTATTTATTGACTTTGTTACCAACAGCTCATAGTAGCGTTGCTCTTTCCGAAAGATTTTATTTACCAAATTACCACGAAATCTCAATTGATTCTTGAGGCTATAGTTGAAGACATACTTCTCGTAGTCCCTTTGGTTATTGTGTAGAATCTGCTTGAGGTGTACGGGCAATAGATGCCACGGCACATTCTTTCTCACACAATTTGCAATATCTTCGGCAATCTTTTCATTACTCATATTGATGAGAACACACACACTGTTTTTTTATTTATTGTTCTTATTTGATTTTTCAGTAAAATTATTTCATTTTCATTATTATTTACGTTTTAATTGGAAAAATTTTCACACAATTTCGTATTTCGTTAGGGGAAAAACTGATAACGTAGGAAAAAAAAATTATTCTGAATGAGAGTTTTTCTACCAAAACACAGCTGACTCTGACAAATGGCTCTCAGAGAGATATAACAAAAGAGCGCAAAAAAAAAACAACACCGAAAGAATAACAATAACAACAACAGTGTTGCTAACTTTGTATAACAGTGGTTGGTTACAGTAAACACAATATGGTGAATTAATACCAAAACGGTAAAAAAAACGTATAAACGCGAAAATTTTATATATTTTCAGTAAAATACTGTTGTTTTGTTTAAAATCGATTAAAATTAGATGCAAATATCCTGTTATTTCAGTTCTTAGAGGCCTATTTACTAGAATTTGTAAGATTGCCAAGGAAAAAATTTGTAATGCTTGGAAGCCTATTTGCTAAATTCTGTATATTAACACCATGTCCGCTTCGTTATTCCATTTATTAAGATAACATTTTTGAAGACCTATTTTCTAGGTTAGGTTAAAAACAATTATCTCTGAAATATTTCGGAAAACGTATAATTTTATTACTTTGAATTTTGTTAAAAGAGAAAAAACGTTCAATTGCATACACTGTTAAACGTTCTTGTGTTATACTCAAAGTTGGCAACCCTTGAACAGGATGATTTTTAAGAATTTTATTGACAGTTAAAAACAATCGATTAATTTCCTTTTTTCACACACCAAGAGCGACAATAATAATAAGAAAAGGATTAAAAAAAATTTTTTAAAGCAAAAAATAAAGCCAATACGTTAACGAATATTGGAAAGAAAATTTATTGAAATTTTTTTAAAAGAGAATTGCTTAAGAAAAGCAAAAGTCATTGTCAAATAAAAGAACGTACAGAACAAAAGAGAGCATAGATTTGATTGACCACAAAGAAAAGCAAAAACAAAAAAAAAGAGCAAAACGGGGAACAAATAAAAAGAAGAAGAAGCAGCAGCAGCATCAAGTCAGTAGGCAGCCAACAGAATTCAGAAGAAGAAATCAAAACACATTTATGAATCCAGAACCAGACGATCAGTTGACCTCTGAAAAGGAGGCAACTGGTGATAGCCAGCAGCAACAACAACAACAGCAATTGGACCAATCCATGTCGGATGATGAGGAAAATGTCAAGTGAGTGTTATTAGATTTTGAGTTTTGGAATCACTCTTTTTAACTCTTTTTTTTTCTAACAGATCACCAGAAGATTTGTCTTTAAGGCAAACACCACAACAGTCCATTACAACGGCCCAGGCCAATACAAATTCAACAACACGGCCGAATCAATCACCTGAAATGATACGTACAGCGGCCAAGGAACTTATCGAGCGTTATTTCTATCAATTGCAACGTGGTTGCGGTAATCCAAAATGTTCGAATGTTAATTGTGCCTCCAGTGGTAAAGTGGCGCCCATGACAGCCAATGAAATGGCGGCCAAGGCTATACAATTGTTTTCACGCGATGCCAAATTATGTGACTGCACGAATCAACCGTCAAAAGTTGCTAGACGTTTGTCACCTCACGAATCTCCCACTAGTTCTCGTTCGGTCAGCCATAATAATACTACGCCTTTAACAATAAACGAAGCCATGGATACTTATACACAACAGCAGGATCATAGTAGCAGTGCCAGCAGTAGTAGTGCTTCAAATAGTACCATTACCTCGGGGTCTTCCTCCTCCACAACTAGTTCTAGTTCAACGGGTAGCAGTAATACGAATATATCCAGTTGTGCCACCGAAGAAATGCCTTTACTAGGTGGCTTTAGGTGAAACCTCAACTCCAACAATATCCAATCATGCTCCTACTAACGTTAGCTCTAATCTGCAAGCAACAAATTCCATTGCAACCCTAACGAAAACTTCCTCAGATCCTCCTACGCCAACTTTGGCTATTGTTGAATATCTAAATGAACAGATTTTAGATGATCTAATAGAAGAATGTACGAAATATGACTCCTACGATCGTCTTGTGCATGCCCTAAATGAAGTGCTTTGTTCAGTACAAAAGTTAAGTAAAAGTTTTCGTCGTCCTCCTCTGGTAAAACTAGCATCAACTGCTACCGCCTCTAAATTACAAGAAATATTGGGTAAATCTCCTCAAGATTTAAAAAAAGAAGATCTAAGAACTTTAGAAGGTGAACATGACAAGGATGAAGATAGTTCCTGTGTGGTGCAGGGCGCCCAAGAAACTGAAGATTCACAATCAGTAACGGCCGAACAGAGTTTAAATAATGCTGCTGGCAGTTCTTCTAATTCAACAAGTGAGATACTCTTTAATTTGTTTGGTAGAAGCAGTGCTGGCTGGTGGTAGTGCTAGTGTCGGCGGTAACGGCGAGCCCATGGATGAAGATAACACCTCCTCCGTTGATTTAGATGATATTTGCGAATGGTCTCACAACTGTGATACTATGGTTGATTTCGAGAGTTTAAGGCGTGTTAAAAAGAAATTACACGCTCTAAAAAAGAAACAAATACAGAGGCCTTAAACGACAATATCGTCCTGTTGGCTGAAAGTGTTAAATATGGCCGCTTCTATGATTGGGATAAAGTTTTACACTGTTTCGTCATATGCTTTGATATATCAACGTCGTGTAAGTATTAAGATTTAAGATTGAAAACTTTTAAAACCTAAATTCTTCTCATACGTTATTCTTCCAAAATACCAGGCTTCAATAGTTTCACCGATTTCGGCTATTTGGAACGGAGTATGCCTAAACTGTGTCAAGCAGCTCAGGTAATGCCTGTTAAGGCCCAAGCTAGATTAGCACGGATATGGGCCACACACTGTAAGGATCAATTTCATCAATTTATAAATGCATTACAACAGCTAATAACGCTACAAGTCGTACTGGATGAGGATTCAGTACAAGAAAATCCCGATGTTATTGCCATAACCAAAGTTTTAAAGGTAAAAAATGAAAGTTTTTATTTAAAAGAAAAAACTAATTGATTTTGGATTTATCGATTTTTAAAATTCCTTATAGAAAAGTTATCGATTATAAAATTTTTTTATGGAAAAGATATCGATTATAAAAATTTCTTATAGAAAATTCATCGATTTTCGACATTTTGGATAGGAAAGTTATCGATAGTTAAAATTTCTTATAAATAAGTTATCGATAATTAAAATTTCTTACAGAAAATTTATTGATTTTCATAATTTCTTACTGATTTTTGAAATTTTTCATAGAAAAGTTATCGATTATTAAAATTTCTTATAAAAAATTTATCGATAGTCAAAATTTCTTATAGAAAATTTACCGATTTCCGAATTTTTTAATAGAAAAGTTATCGGTTATTAAAATTCTTATAAACAAATTAGCGATAGTGAAAATTTCTTATAGAAAATTTATCGATTTTTAAAATTCCTCATAGGAAAGTTATCGGCTTATAAAATTTCTTAAAAAACAATTATCGATAGTTAAAATTTCTTGTAGAAATGTCATCGATTTTTAAAATTTCTTAAAAATAAGTAATCATAGTTAAAATTTCTTATAGAAAATATATCGATTTTAAAAATTTTTCATAGGAAAGTTATTTGCTTATAAAATTTCTTATAAAACAATTATCGATAGTTAAAATTTCTTAAAATTAAGTTATCATAGTTAAAATTTCTTATAGAAAATTTATCGATTTTCATAATTACTTATCGATTTGCGAAATTTTTCATAAGAAAGTTATCAATTATTAAAATTTCTTATAAAAAAGTTATCGATTATAAATTTTTTTACGGAAAAGTTATCGATTATCATAATTTTTCAAAGGAAAGTAATCGGTTATTAAAATTTATTGTAAAAAAGTTATCGATAGTTAAAATTTCTTATAAAAAATTTATCGATAAATAAAATTTCTTATAGAAAATTTATCGATTTTCAAAATTTGTCCTAGAAAATTGATTGCAAACATTACAAAAAAATTCTATAGGATAGAAATAGATAATAAATTAATAGGAATTTAGAGAAAGATTGTGATTTGGATTTTTAAAAAAATTTAATACAAAAGTTATCGATTAAACCCAAATTTACTAACTTGTTTTTTTTTCAGATTGTTTTCTATGCCAATATATTGGCAGGTGAAATCGATACTTATAATCCTGTAATAGCAGATAAACCATCCGACTCAGATGGGGCGTCTAGTTCCGGTAATGCGGCATCATCTTCCAATGACGAAGATGATATCTTCCTTTATAATCAAATCATTAAACCTTATCATCATCCGGCCTTTGCTGAGGATAAATTAGAGAAAGAATTGAATATCAATTGCATGGATTGTCGAGTACCTTTAGTGCCCTTCGAAGAGTTTTACAATGAAACCTTGAGTGAAGCCATACAAATGGATCGTGACTATTTATCCTATAAGAATTTGTCACTCGATCCTTTGGGAGAAGGTATGTGAAGAGTGTTATTTGTTTAGAAAAAAGAAACTTTTCCTTAAACTTTCCTATTCCATTTCCAATTGCAGAGAATCATTTTTCTTTTATGCTGTATTCGTTTGTACTGACACCGGCCACCAAAGTTATTGCTTTATACTATGACAGTCGCATACGCATGTTTAGTGAACTGAACTCTTCCATATTTTCGATGATTAGTTCCGTTGGCGATATCAACGATATGGTCTATCAACCGAATTTAAAATTAAAAGTTCGCCGTGATAATATTGTCAATGATGCCTTAATTGGGGTGGGTTTATCTATCTTTTCTTTAACTTTTCTTTCCTTTCCTTAATAATTAATGTATAAAATTGACCTGTTTTTAGCTGGAATTGGTGGCCATGAGCAATCCCAAAGACTTGAAAAAACAATTGGTGGTGGAGTTTGTAGGTGAACAGGGTATTGATGAGGGTGGCGTATCCAAAGAATTCTTTCAATTGATTGTTGAGGAAATCTTTAATCCTGATTTTGGTATGTTTACACATCAAGAAGACACTAATACCATGTGGTAAGTCGATCTTATGCTTTTGGAGACATGGAAACACTTTGTTTTTATATAAATTTACTTGCAGGTTTAATTCGACTCCTTTTGAAAATGAAGCACAATTTACTTTGATTGGCATTATATTAGGTTTAGCGATTTACAATAACATTATATTGGCTGTGAATTTTCCAAGGGTCGTCTATCGTAAACTAATGGGTGGTCGTGGCTCTTTCTATGACCTTCACGATTGGAATCCCACTTTATATCGCAGTCTAAAATCTTTACTAGACTATCAGGAATCTGATATGGAAGAGGTTTTCATGCAAACCTTTAAGATTAGCTATAAAAACGTATTCGATGAGGTAGTTGAACATGACTTAAAACCAAGTGGCGGTGATATAGCAGTTAATCAGGAGAATAAACAAGAATTTGTAGATCTGTATACGGATTATTTGCTCAATAGAAGCATAGAAAGACAATTTAAGGCATTCAAAAAAGGTTTCGAAATGGTTACAGATGAATCGCCTTTAAAATTATTATTTAGGCCAGAGGAAATTGAGTTACTGGTATGCGGCAGTACGGTAAGTTGCGGTTAAAGTTACAATTAAAATATGAAAACTAACTTTTAATACGAAAACTTGTTTTAGAAATTTGATTTTGTGGAATTGGAAATTTCCACAGAATATGAAGGTGGCTATACGAAGGAGACACAAATTATTAAAGATTTCTGGAGTATTGTACATAATTTGCCAGAAGAATCGAAACGTAAACTTTTGGAATTTACCACCGGTTCCGATCGAGTGCCTGTTGGCGGTCTAAGTCGCCTTAAACTGTTAATAACACGTAATGGGCCCGACAGTGATCGTTTGCCTACTTCCCATACCTGCTTTAATGTTTTATTGTTGCCTGAGTACAGTAGCAAAGAGAAACTGGAAGAAAGACTTTTAAAGGCCATTAACTATTCGAAGGGTTTTGGCATGTTGTAAACAAAGCAAAGCATGCATTAAAAAAGGATTCAAGGAGGAAGGAAGGAACAGCCAAATATTTTGTATATTATTTGATTTAATAAGAAAAAATGCTAATTAATGTTGCTGCTAATGTCATACACACTTAAGGGTTTATTTTAAAGGCAATTTTCATTTAAATTTTCTTTTTTTGTTGAAACTTTTTTCATTGAATAACCTTTAGAATAACCATTAAGTGCCCGAACAGGCTTTAAATGTGAAGAAGAAGAAAAAGAAGAGACGAAGACCACCTATTTGTAAAATTGTATGCTTAAAATATGTAATAACTTGATCCATTCATTAATTGCTAACCTTTATACATACTCATACATCTGTCATAGCTGCTTACCACCATGGCCCCATACTCCCTCATATAATTAATATGATATTTTTAATTTATCATTTCAACAAAAACAAAAAAAAGGAAAAGAAAAAGAAAACTTAAGATAATGCAACAACAAAAACATGAAAATCCTATTCTTTTAATACATTTTCTTTATAATTTTAAAACTTTTCTTTACGCTAACCTGCCACTCTGTCCCTGTTTTATTGTCATCCTAATTTTATTTCTTTAATTTATTGAATTTATTGAAATATTTTCTCTTTTTTTTTTTTAAATAATTTTAAAATATATTTTCTTGTATTTTATATTGCCCCGCCCCCTTTTTTTTATATTTATTTTATAAAATTGAATACATTTTCTTTCTTTACACTTGATATACATTATTTCTCTATCTCTAGCTCTTGCCCGCCACTGCATTGTCGGCTTCTTTTTTAATTAATTTTTCTTTGTAAATAAAGTTTTTTTTTAATTAAAAAAAAATGAGTGGAAAAATGTATTCGATAAGCATGATATTCGATCAAAAATTGGAGAAAGTAAAGTAATAATGAGCACAAGAAATATTGAAAAATACTACGCAAATAAGGAGCACAAAGCATTGGCAAAGGATCTTCTAAAGCTACTGTCAAGAGTGTTTTCCTAGAACGCTAAAACTTGTTCACATATTGGAATGCATTAAATTGCTGTTAATGATGTCCTAGATATAAATCAAACAGCTTCCAAGTCCATAAATCTATACATACATACATAATTGGCCATTATTACAACCCTTCAGTCAGGATTACGACCTAGCTTCTCACACCACTTATGTTGTGTGCGTTAATTTTATACATAAGTGGCGGGGGACCTACAGTTTAAAGTCGACTCCGAATGACAGATTTTGGAGAAGCTTTTCATGGCAATTTTTTACTCTCAAAGTCTTTGCCAGAAATCTGCTGAGAGAGGAAGTCGCCGAAGAAATATTTTTTCGTTTTGATGCCTGACCTGGGATTCGAACCCGGGCCTTTTGTCTAATAAGCCAACAAACTACCCACTAGACCACGGCGACTTTAAACTATGACGGCCCTAAGACAACCTAAAAAGACTCAGACTTTCGACAACAGCAAATTCTGGAGTACAGCAACCATCAATCAGTGACAACCTTTAAGCTATATTATCTATAAAGACATTAAAAGATATGCATGAGCATATCGCCAGCTGGTGATTCGTTTCTAAGTTCTAGAAATTATTCTCTCATACTAAAATTACAGCATAGGGTTTCCCCGCCGATCAGAACTTCACACTTCGCCAAATCCTAAAAAAGACACACGAAAAACAAGTCGACACACGCCATCCTTTTGTCGAAAATCAGGCTGCCTTCGATAGCCCCATAAGGAGATCATGTTTTTACCGTAATGTCTAAGCTCGGTATACCTGCGAAGCTGAAAAGGTTATGCAGAATGACATTGAGCATTGGTTGCTGGGCTTGGTTAAGGCCAGCTTAAGGTTGGTTGTCAGTTTTATCACGGGGCACTGCGAGATTAGGTCGCTGACGGCGATCTAGAAGATCCCAGCCGGACTATTGAAGTGCATGTTGCGATGAGGAGGAGTTGGAGACTATAGAACAGATCTTCTGTAACTGTCCAGCCCTTGACAGGGCCTTCTTTGAGAGCTTGAGTTTTGTATCGAGAGCCGACATCAAGGCTCTCCACAGATTCATTAGCAGCTTGGGCTGGTTGAGAGGTGCTAGAGCTTCATAAATGTAGTCGCACTCTCACTCTCTCTTTTGTTTTGTGTCTGTTTCTTTATATGTAATTCCTCCGTTTCACATTCTCCCTTCCCCTTACCTACATTCCTATATCCTCCATTTCCTTCCTCCCCTTTAAGGACAATGTACAATGGGTCTTGACCAACAGGTGCACGTTCTCTAACCTAACCTAACCTATGACGTTAAGCAATTCCTTAAGGTAGGAATGGACCTCTTCGAACCTTTTGATACCGTGCGAGGTTTCAGACAAGGTGACCCCTTATCGTGCGTTCTCTTCAACTTCGTCATGGAGAGTGTTCTGCGAAAGGCGTGAGTGCATCACAATGGCACTATTTTTCAAGACAGTGTCCAGTTGCTTGCGTACGCTGACAACATCGACATCATAAGGCGTGCCAAGCGAGACGCAACTGCTGCCTTTAGTGCTATTGAACGAAAGTCTACTAAGATGGGTCTGGCAGTAAATGAGGGCAAAACAAAGTATATGTTATCGACTAGTAGAGACGTGCGGCTTATTGATTCACAGATTACGGCCGATAACTATAGCTTTGATTGAGGAATTTATTTATCCGCCGTTACCACCAAAAATAATGTCAGTCTGAAGATCAAACGTAGGATTACACTTGCCAACAGGTGCTACAATGGTCTCAATGAGCAATTGAGTAACAGAGACCTTTCTCGTACGACAAAACTAATACTCTACAAGAGATTCATCCTACTCGTGTTTCTTTATGGCGCAGAGGCATTGACCCTCTTAAGCATTGATGCAGCAGCCTTAAGGCCTACTTGCAACCATGAGGGCTGTCAGGGTTAGCAATAGATGTAGTGGTAGACCTTCTGTTAGCACCTTTTTGTGAAGATGATAAGGCATTTTGGAAAGCTATTATACATGTTCATCATTATATTTTTAGTCGTATCCCATTAGGAATCCAAAACTAGTTCCAAGAATGTTATTCGACGAAAGAGAAGTTAAAGATAGAGACACCTTTTATGCCAGACGAAATGGATAATTATTGTGGAAAGAAATTTAAGAATTGCATTAAAGTATTCAATAGACTCAAAGGATATTTAATTGAAATAGGAAACACTTTAAATCCCTTATGTAATAGAATTGCGGGAGGCAATAAGCATGTGGTTTCAACAAGACAATGCCACATTCTATACAATTTTCCAGAAAGTGTAAATGTCACGGATTGCGGATATCAATTGGCCCAGAACAAGCGATTTTTGATAGAACAATATTAGACTTAGTTCTGGGTAGGACTATATTGAAAACCACATAATCCTAGAACATTATAGCATGTTGCCGTATATTGTGTAACTGGCGATATGAGCGGAAAAGCGGTCGAGAACTAACTCTAAGGGATCAAGTAAAGCAATCAAGCCATAGGCGTTCATTTAAATGATATAGGCTAGGTTAGATGTCGGATGTCGCCGTGGTCTAGTAGGTAGTGTGTTAGCTTATTAGACGTTAAGCCAGGGTTCGTGTCCCATGCCAGACATCAAAACAAAATATAAAAAGTATTTTTTCGGCGATTTCCTCTCAGCAGATTTCTGGCAAAAACTCTGAGAGTAAATATAATTGCCATGAAAAATTTCTCAAGGATTTGTCGTTCGGAGTCGACTTTAAACTGTAGGTCTCGCCACTTATGTATAAAATTAACATAAGTAGTGTGAGAAACTAGGTCAATAATCCTGACTGAAGGGTTGTAATGACCAATTATGTATGTAGGCTAGGTTAGAGGAGGTTAAGACAAGAGCGTAACTACACTAATATTGTATGTCGAAAATAATGGCCTAGGCAAGGTCTGCTGGTTTTATAAAGAAAGAAAAGTTTCATGGAAATCATAGCTCTAAGAGGGCTTTATATATAGGTCGATTATGGATGGCAACTGAACTTTGGTTCTGTTTGCCAGTTCTCAAAAATTATATTAACAAAGGCAACTGTGAACGGACATTTAAAACTTTCATTGTTAAAAACAAGTTTTTAGTTGCTAGCTGTTAAGGCCACTGAAATTTAATTGCCTTTTGTAATAAACCCATAATTTTTAGGTTTTGAAAAGGGGAAAATAAATAACTTTTTCTATTTTTTTATTTCAATTAAAAAAATTAATATGTTTGCAAAGAAAATTTAAGTAAAGTTAGTATATTTAATAAATTTTTAATAGTTTTTTTTTATTATTTAATAATTTTTCCTTAAATTCCTTGATATTAATCTCAAAATATCCAAATTATTTAAAATTAAACATCTGGCAACACCGTTTAATTGTAACACAATCTAATACTGTTTTCTCTCTCTCGCTCTCTCTTGCTCTGTAAATGCTCCATACATTTCTCCCCTTTAAGCTAAATTCAACTCTCATTACTCTCATTAACTGTTTTATTATGGAAAAAGAAAAGAAGAACAAGAATTTAAAATAAAAATATAAACAAAATTTCCCTTTACTATAGGAATACAATTCATTTAGAATTTTACTTTAGCATAGTGAAGACGTTTAATTAAAAAATTGAAATTAAATTTAATAACAAAATAAAATTCTATTTCGTTTAGTGTTTTTTTGTATAGAAAATATTTAATTACATACGTTGTGTTAATATGATATGATATTCTAAATTAAAATAATCAAAAACAACAACAACATACAGTAATAAATAGTTTTTTGTGCCATACATTTTAATATATTTTGTGTACACATTTAGAAGAGGAAGAGAACAACAACAACAGCAATAGCAATAATGTTTAAATGTATTAAAATAAAGAGCCTTTACAGGCTTTTATTACTCTTAGCAGTTGTATACATGAATTGTAATGTGTCTGCTGCGTTGAAAGAGGATTTGACTGAAGGCGAAGAGAAGGTGGCGGCAACGTTAGCTGCATTGGATGGTATGTTTTTGTTTTTTTGTTGTTATTTTTATTTTCTGGCTATTCTTATTGTTTTTGATTAAAACGAATGGATGTTTTTTTTTCTCTGTTCTTACATTTTGACGCGAATTGTTTTTGTGTATTAGTAAGTAAGCATGTGTGTTCATTTTTTTTTTTGGTTGCTGTGGCCGGCTCCAGATTTTTGTTGTTATTTTTTTTCTTTTACTGTGCTTATGTACACAAATAAAGGATGGTTGGTTGCTTGTATGATTGCATTGATGTATTTAAATGAAGAGTGGCGGGAATGTGTCTACAATTTCATCTATACAAGCTTTATGAGCTCATTCATTAAGTTTTTTTTGTGTTTTTGTTATTGTTTTTGTGCGGCATATCAATGCTCTTATTATTTTGTATTTATTTTTTGTTGTTGTTGGCCGTTGCCTTAATTTATTATGCATACACACTAAATGCATTCAAAGATTTTTTTTTTTTAGTGTGTGTAAAATGATAGAAAACATATGCAATGCATAAGAATTTATTGAATTGTAAGCATTTTTTAATACACACATACATGCACTCTTATCTTCTTACTAGATTTTATACTTTTTCAAAGGTTTTGTTTCCGTTATTATTTCAATTCTTTTTCCTCTTACATTTTCTCAAGATAAAAAATACTCTTTTTTTACTCAACAAGTGTTTGAAACCTTTGCATTGCACCTTAATTTGTTTGTTCTTTTAAATTTCTCTTAATTTTTGTTCCACGTCCTGTAACATATTAAGAAGACTGAGTAAGAGAGGGAGAGAGGCAAGGAGAAATGCCCTTTCTTTTAAGAGATTAAGTACAAGTGTTTACATATTCTTTTCTAATATTTACTTATTGAAAAGGGATATTTTCTATCAAAAAGTCCTGTTAAATACAATGTTTAATGGAGCCTATGTTAATCAGCAGAGAAGGAGAGAACGAAAGTGTTTGTTAAAGGATTATTTACAAATAAACATATGATTACAGGAAGTGTTGAACAATTCAGTACTTTTGTACATTTTTTTAGTACTTTTTCATTTTAAAAATACCGTAGTAAAAACGTCGCTAATGCTACTTTCAATGATAAAGTAAAATTAGGCTCTAGCCTCAGTTACTAAAAATACTACGAATACTAAAGTGGCCACAAATAATCAAATTAAAGCAAGGAAATTTCCCTATGTTCCCTACAATCGCTATTTGCTTTGTTACTAGTAAAATAAAGCAATGAGTTAACTTACCCCATTTACACCACACACGAAGCTCCATCTCCTTCACACACACACTGTGTTTACTGTAAGGCAAGCCATTCTACTTGATCGAAAATTTATATGAAAAACTCTCAATTGCTTATGTATTCGTGCTTGAGTCATTTTCATATAAATTTCCAATTCACCAAAAATCACTTACCCTACAAAAACAATTTTTTATCCATTCGGCACTTTTAACACACACACACACAAACACACACATTTTTTTCTTTTTCTTTGAGACACCATTTTCTTTTTTCTTTTCTTTTTCATGGGAGCACCCTTTTTAAGCTAAAATAACTTTTTTCTTTTTAGATTTTTATTGCTTTCTTTTATATTTTTTCATAGAAAACTTATGCTTTTTTATACTTTATGAACTGATATAGCTTTTTAATATAAAATTTTAATAAAAACACCCGAATTTAATAATTAAATTTTAATTTTCTTTTTAACGTACGTAAATAACATCCGACCCGTTGCACTTTTATTAAAAAAACTAAAATGTCGCCCTTTTTATTTCACAATTTCCCACTTTATAACAAAAAAAATATCCCTTTCATTTTGCCATACACACACACTACGTACGCAAGAGCAACAGCATTAGCTGGTAACAACAGCAAAAAAAGAAAAGAAATATCCCAAAAAGAAATGCTTTAGAAAAAAAACCCTCAATACATACGCTTACATACTACGTACGCATGAGCAACAGCATTCGCCAACATCAGCAGCACGTGATCACACACAAAAGGGAAGAGTGTAAACAAAGGTTACCAACAATAGGAAACATTAAAATAAAAACAACAACATTGAACACATGAAAACATACAATACCCCCCCCCCCTCTTCATATTCGTTTGTTCATAACTATCTATTATTGAGATTGCTTTAAGGGATATTTTGTTTGTTCTCTTTCAGTTAGAGTTGTATTGTTTTGTTTTGAACGATTATTTACAAACAAACAAATGATTACAGAAGTATGTTAAGAGATTAAGTTCATCTATTATGGTTCACAGAAAGTGATGTTAATGACGTCATTGATATTTTTTTGAGCTCTCTTTTGATGTTGAAAATCAGGTAAAGAGGAAGAGAATTATTTTTTCTTCTTCATCAATTAAGAAAAGTTTTCAGTTGTGAAAGTGGAATAAGAAAAGAAAATTTAAAAGGAAGCATTCTATAAAAAAGTGTTGAAAAAAGTATTTTCAAGAGAAAAATTAGTAAAGTTTGTTTTAATTCACGGGATAAAAGTGCGGTTAAATTGAAATAAAATTTAATGGAAAATTTTTATTGACCTTGGTGCCTGAACGTATGCTATCCAGGTAATATTTATTTATTATTCCTGCCGGCAGGAAATTTAAAACAAAGTGTGTGTATGTGACATTGAAAAACCTATGGATGCCATTATTTAGGGCATATAAATACGCTCAAATGTCCGCCACTTTTCCTCTGGGTGGAGCGAATTCAGAATGTTAAATTTCCAAGACTTTGGTGCATGAGGCGGGCGGAATTAGAACGATGACATGATGTTAAGCCAGTTATCCAGTTATCGAATTCAGAATGTTAAATGGAAATGGTATGCTAAAAGGAAAGGTCGAACGCGACCAAATCACAGTATTTCGGTAGTCAGACCACATCATCTCGATGTGAAACGACCATACACCTAAATCGCTTGGTCAGAATATCTTATATGGAGTTCAGTTATCCAGTTATCTGTGAGTACCGGTTTCTGGAGGTAAGTTCTTAGTTGCCTTCGCAATATCTTGAGATACGTACTGAATTCTGTGTCTGGTAGTGTAGGCACAGGCACTGAAACTTCTATAGATTCTCCTCTACTGTAGTAGCAAAAATTCATAACGGTGTACACGGGTAAAATCGTGTACGTGCGATGAATAAATCTCTCTACCCTGTTAACATTACTGAAGAAACTGTAGATACAGTTTTTGAGTGAAGTAATCATGGCCAGACCCAATATTCTTTGGACTCGGTGCACACGGGTAAAATCGGGTACGTCCGATAAAAAATGTGTCCATCCCGTTAACATTACTGAAGAAACTGTAGGTACTGTTTTGAATGAGTGAAGCAATCATGGCCAGACCCAATATTCTTTAGGGTATTATCCGTTAATGTCTTGGTGTAGAGCGGAAACCTAGATCACCTTGATCTTCTCCACTTTATAAACTGCATTAGATTTGCTTGCAAAACAGCCCTCTGGTGTCAATTGTCGGTAATTCTGTATACCTAGCCGACTAATCTAACCTACATAGTAAGGAAGTCCAATGAAATCTGGGAGTTTGCATGTTTCTTTCCTAGAGTTTTGAACTCTTTTGCCAGAATCTTGTTAAATTCCGTGCTTATAGGACTAAAGATACCACAGTTGTTGCGAGACGTTCAACAACTTTGATCCTGTTTACAACAGTCCATTGGAAAGCTGTCTATTGTGGTTAGTTTTGCCGGCCACTGTCTTTCCAATTTTTTAAAACTTTCAAATTAAGGAAATTCAAATTAAAAAATAGTCTTTAAAGTAATGTTTTTATGTCACATAATGCATAAATATTTTATAAAATTCAATTCTTATCTCTTAAAATGATTAATTTTTAATTTTAAAACAAAGTGTTGATTGTTGTCTTGCTGTTTCTAGAAAGGAGACCTATACATCCGAAATATTAAGATGATAAAACAGTTCAAGAAAAAGGTCAATCAATATGTGGTAATATGAGGAATAGTAGTGGCTATTAAAAGATTATTTTTAAACATTCAAATTCATACAATGAAAGAAAAATAATTCGTTTCTTAGATTAAAAAAAAGGAAATAAATGGAAAGAAATTTTAATGTTTCACATTGTAATTGCTGATTAAAAAACAAAACTCTTAAGCAAGTAAGCAAAGGAACACGATTAAAATTCTTGAATTTTATGGAAAACAAAACAATTTACAATTGATTTTGCAATATAAACCAAGCTCTAGATAGATAAATACCTGTTGCTATACAAATCTCTAACCATTCTTTAAATTCTTCTTAATCTTATGGAGGGAGGTCAAAATTAAATTCAACTCTAATCTGATAAGGTTCTTACAAAGTGTTTTCAAATGAAAACAATACGTTCACTTAAGAATTTATTTGAAATGATTATAGTTCTCTGGAAATAATCTTCTAAGATGGATTAAAAACAGATTTGAATACCTTTACTTAAGCTTATCGATCCTATAAGGAGTATAAGGCCTTAATAAATCCATTAAACATACAGTAAAACCCTGCTTAACGCTGTTTCAGTATTAAGCAGTAGTATTGGGATTCCCCTAAATCGCACATTGTATTGATACTTGTGGTGCACTATACAGTGAAGATGTCTACTATGTATGTTTTTGAATGCTTTTTTTTTGGTTACCCTATCCAGAATAAGGATTCCAACTGTATTTTCCGAAGCTGCAATGTATTTACATATGTACGTGTTAAGCTGTCTCGTTTAACGGTGTTTCGTTTAGCGCTGCAACTTATTGGAACGTATACCCCGCGTTAAGCGGGGTCTTACTGTATTTCTGATCGATTCAATGCTCTCAATTCACCTTAGTTGCGATTCTTTCTTTGGTTATTACATTTGTAGTCGTCAAGACAGAAATCTATTGAGTTTTCCATGGAAGAGTTTCATCAAAAGCTTTCTAGCTTTTGTTTGAAGTTTTAGAAACTGCTAAGAATGACTAATTTTTTTTGTTCTTTCATTGGATTTGATTACAGAACGGCCCTCTGGTGCCAATTGCCGGGCTAATCCTGTTTACCTACTCAACTAATCTAACCTAGTAAGGAAGTTTATTGAAATGGTGCACTTTGCATGTTTCTTTCCTAGAGCTTTGATTAGGTTAAAACAGAAGGCGCTACACCACGTTATTTGCTTCATGCCTTCTCCCAGAGACCTTTGGGTTCTTTGTGACTCTTCACGATTATTTGGGTGGCCCTCCGATGCCATTTGCTGGGGTAATCCTGTTTACATACTCAACTAATCTAGCCTAGTAAGGAAGTTTATTGAAATGGGCCACTTTGCATGTTTCTTTCCTAGAGCTTTGTCACCTTTTTTTTCAATAGCAGGAGATGGAAAATTGTTAATGATAGGCTAGGTTAGGTTAGGAAGTAGGATATTCCACCGCTTTATTGGTTTTACGCCTTCATCCAGAGACTTTAGGGTCCTTTGTGACTTTTCACGCTTATATGTATGGCCCTCTGGTGTCATTTTCCGAGGTAATCCTGTTTATCTAGTCAACTAATCTAACCTAGTAAGGAAGTCTAATTAAATGGGGCACTATACAAGCACTTTGGGTTTTTTTTTTTGGCATAATTGCACTTTCAATAGCAAGAGATGAAAAATTGTTAATGATAGGCTAGGTTAGGTTAGGAAGTAGGATATTTCACCATTTTATTGGTTTTACGCGTTCACCTAGAGACCTTTGGATCCTTTGTGACTTTTCACACTTATATGTGTGGCTCTCTGGTGCCATTTGCCGGGGTAATCCTATTTACCTAGTCAACTAATCTAACCTAGTAAGGAAGTCTAATGGAATGGGGCACTTTGCATGAACTTTGACCATTTTTTTTTTTTGGCATAACTGCACTTTCAATAGCAAGAGATGGATTAGGTTAGGAAGGAAGGCGTTTTATCATGGTTTTTGGTCCATTATGATTCTTCATGCTTGTATGGCTCTAGACACAATAGCTGTCGTATGTCTGGAGATCTGTCTTGCTTGCTTTCAAGCATGTTTAGGGCAACCATCTGGCTCTTAAAGAACGGAGACGGATGTATTTACTTGGGAAGTTATTTCTTTATGGAATCCTGAAACTATTGCAATTGTGATTTTGTGATTTTAATAGTTTGCAACCCCAGTTACCCCAGAAGCCTAATCTGATTCCTGTTCAGGGCGACCATCTGGCTAGTTATCCCAGAAGCCTGAGTTGATTCCATATCAGTGGGGTTCCACAACAGTCGAACTTCTATTATTTGAATTTTCTACAAGTTGAAGTACAGCAACAGCATCTTGGAGAGAAATTCAATCAGATTTTGCTTCTTTAACTTAAAGTTTCTATAAGTTGAAGATTTTTTTTCTGGATAATGGTGATTGAATTTGTGATTTTAATGGGTTGTGCAACCCTAGTTATCCCAGAAGCCTGAGTTGATTCCATATCAGTGCGGTTCCACAACAGTCGAACTTCTATTATTTGAATTTTCTACAAGTGGAAGCAGAGCAACAGCATCTTGGAGAGAAATTCTATCAGATTTTGCTTCTTGAACTTGAAGTTTCTATAAATTGAAGTTTTTTGTTTGTCTGGATAATGTTGATTCAATTTATTGAAGTTTGACTGTATTTAGTAAGCATAGGCCTTTAACTGAACCTTGTCAATGACATTTTAACCCATTAACTCTTACTATAGTTTTGAGTTTGGAAAGCCTAGCTTTGTTTTAAGTTTTTAAAATTATTTTTTAATAAATTTTTTGAATTTTGTTTTTTAAATTCAAATTTTAAACTTGTTTGTAGCATTAGATCTTAAAAACCAGACTCTTGGGTTAATTTAAAACCGTTTTCTTTATTGGTTTTTAACATGTTTTTAACTTGATGCCTTCATTTTATACGATTTTTAAGGTGCCAACGTTTACGTTTTGATTATTCGAAAAAAAAATTAAAATTATATTGTGTTTCTAGTTAGAAAATTGTAATAAAAGCCAAAAATATTTTCTTTTTTTTTATTTCCAGCCAAAGTAAAGGTTTTCACTGTGGCCACAGAACGTACCGATGGCTTCTTACGTTATATGCGCTCTGCACGTGTTTATGATATTGAGGTGAGTTTCATTTCGTTACACAAATAATTTAGATTTCCTGTAGCATAAATGGCTTAAAAAGAAAAACTAAAACAAGATGGGATAATAAAGAAAGGCTTGTAAGTTCTTTAAAGCCTACACAAAAATCCATAAAGAAAGTTTTCTTTCTTTTAACCTTTTTTGTTTGTCGTTTTGTTTGTGTTTGAAGGCAAGTCGGTGTGAAATCTTTAAGCTCAGTTTACGCTGCTCTTCTTACTCTACACAGTCTATCACAAAAACCAGTCTTTTGTTTTGTTTCTATTTTTAAACAAAAACATTTTAAGCTTGTTACTCTACATAATCGTAGTCAGTTTTTATCATTCATTAAGCTGTTCGAGTTCTTCTATGGATTTTGAAATTTTTTTTTATGACTTGGTTTTTATTGTTATTGCAGTCTTCTTGATTGTTTTATACTAATGATTTCTTCTTTTATTGTTTTTCTATTTTATATGATTTATTTTCATTTGTTTATTGTTTGTTGCTCTCCTTCTTTTATTGTGTATTTGGTTTTTAAAGAATAAATTTCTTTCAAGAACAGAGAAATATTTTCTAATCGTCTTTGTGTAGAGAATTCAGATGTCTGTAACCGGTTAAATAATTTAAATCTTCTTCTTTTCAATAAAAATTCTTAATTAATATTTAAAATTTGTTTGCATCACATGATTATGACATATATGATCTTAAAAAAAATGAATCAAAGCCAGCCTCCCTAGAAAATAGTAAACAAAAGCCATTGAAAAGTTTCAGAATTTTAATTCAATTTTAAAAGTAATTTGTCACTTAAAAGCTAAAGCTAGGTAAGGTCCAAATCTTTCACCAATAAAAGTAAAATTTCATTGTGATTAATTAATCTAAGCCAGCCTTAGAAATTTAAGTCCTTTAGGAGTTCTACAACAAGGTTATTTAAGTTCCTAAAGGACACAAGTCGCCGTAGTCTAGTGGATAATGTGTTGGCTTATTAGACAAAAGGCCCGGGTTCGAATCCCAGGTCAGACATCAAAACGAAAAATATTTCTTCGGCGACTTCCTCTCATCTCAGCAGATTTCTGGCAAAGACTCTGAGAGTAAATAAAATTGCCATGAGAAGCTTCTCAAAAATCTGTTGTTCTGAGTCGTCTTTAAAACTGTAGGTCCCGCCACTTATGTATACAATTAACGCACACAACATAAGTGGTATGAGAAGCTAGGACGTAGTACAATGGGTCAATTCGACCACCGAGTACTGTACTTGTTAGAATTGACAAGTACACGTCCTCTAACCTAACCTAACCTAACCTAAGCTTCTCAAAAATCTGTCGTTCTGAGTCAGACGACTCAGTTTAAAGACTTAAACTGTAGGCCCCGTCCCGCCACTCATGTATAAAATTAACGCACACGACATAAGTAGTGTGAGAAGCTAGGTCGTAATCCTGACTGAAGGGTTCTAATGGCCAATTATGTATTTATAGGACACAAACAGAAATTAATGGCTGCCATTAAAATGTCTCCTCGTTTTAAGCTATACTGGCATCTAAAGACACTGATAGATTACTACACTCTGGACAAAGTACCCCATTCTCATGGTTTATATGTCAACCAATTAGGTTAGGTTAGGTTAGAGAACGACGTGACAACGATGGTCAAGACAAGCACAGTACCCGGCGGTCAAGATTGACCCATTGTACATTGTCCTTAGGGGAGGAAGGAAATAGAGAATATAGGAATGTAGGTAAGGGCAGGGAGAAAGGGAAACGGAGGAATTACATATAAAGAAACAGACACAAAACAAAAGAGGTTGAGAGTGCGACTACACTTATGAAGCCCTAGCACCTTTCAACCAGCCCAAACTGCTAATAAATCTGTGGAGAAGCCTCAATGACGGCTCTCGACACAGAACTCAAGCTCTCAGAGAAGGCTCTGCCAAGGGTCTTCAACCTTAACCTACCAAAGACTGGGCAGTTGCAGAGGATATGTTCGACAGTCTCCATGTCAACAATTATTGCCTTTGATAAAGCATTTATCGTTTGGCCCCCTTGGAGCTTCATTAATTATCGAATAATTTATAAGAACAAAAAAATATTTCCAAGTATTTCACCAGAAACTTCTGATACATAAAATGCATCCGGCATACATACGAGTACATAGGAAATTTTTTTTTATTTAAAATCTTTTCAAATCTTTTTCTTGAATAGCGTTTTTTGTTTTCTTTTCGTTTTTGTTTTATTTTAATTATCAATCTTTATTGCTGTTGTTGTTGTTTTTTTATTTACTGTATGGACTACAGAATATTTTTTAACACATGTTCGAAATATTGTTTCAGAAAGGGGGGGGGACGACTATAAAAGAAAAACCACATCATCTTTCTAATGTTTTCTGTATTTTTTTGTTTTTTTGTCTCAGCCTCAATAAAAATTTGTTTATGCACGGGGCTACAACGAAAAAAAAAAAATTGAAGTAAACATTAGAGAGAGTTAATTCACACAAAAGTCACGCACCACAGTTGGACTTTGTCGAAACGTCATCTCGATCACAATGGCCATGCATACAGGCCACTGTGTTATGGGTAGACACGCGGCAAGAATGCCGTGGGAGCGGATCCCATGAGAAAGACCAAACTGTTATCTACTTTCATTGTCAATGCCTATATTTTGTAAGGTGCAAATACAGTCAAACTTCCATAAACTGAATCACCATTATCCAGAAAAAAAACTTCAACTCACAGAAACTTCAAGTTAAAGAAGCAAAATCTGATAGAATTTCTCTCCAAGATGCTGTTGCTGTGCTTCAACTTATAGAAAATTCAAATAATAGAAGTTCAAAATATGGAAGTTTGACTGTATAGATTATTTAGCTCTCCAAAACTTTTCAGCTTGACGGAGTTATCGTCTACTGATGTTAAGGATGTAGACTCGTGTATCAAGCTTTCGTGCTGGTATTACAGCGTGGGATAGTCGTGCTTTATATGTATGTGCTACTCTTGCCGTGACTAACTTCTTCCTCCTTGGTTCGCAAGGAAAATGTGTTCACCGGTGGCTCAAGTGAGCTTTTGGTATCAAAGCTAGCACACTAACCTAACCTAACCTAACCCCTTAGTGTATTAATGAATGAATGATGCTAACCATTCGTCTATCTATTCGCCGGATCACGTGAATGCGGTAAGAATGAATGGATCACGTATGGATCTTGCAGGGGTTTATGTACTACCCGTATTGCGATTTTTCAAACAACCCAGAAAGCTTTAAGTGATATTTACAGGACATCTGTGTACAGTAAGAGAGCAGGTTGTCTGTTGAACCTATCCAAGGTTGGTTGTCGCTTTTATCACGGGACACTGCGAGACTAGGTCGCTGACAGGGATCTGGAACAGATTCCAGCTAGACTATTGCAGGGCATATTGCGATAAGGGGGAGTTGGAGACTATCAAAGATCTTCTCTGTAACTGCCCACCCCTTGGTAGGTTGTGGACCCTTGGCAGGGCCTTCTTTGGGAGCTTGAATTCAATATTGAGAGCCGTCATTAAAGCTCTCCACAGATTCATTAGTAGCTTGGGCTGGTTAGAAGTCCTAGGACTTTATCAGTCTAGTCGCGCTCTAAACCCCCCTTTTTTTGTTGTGTCTGGTTTGTGCAATTCCTGCGCTTTCCATTCTCCCCTTTTCCTACATACCCTGCTTTCATCCTATGTCCTCTATTATCCTTCCGTCTTTAAGGACATTGTACAACGAATCAATTCGACCTCCGAGTACTGTACTTGTCTTAATTGACAAGTACACGTCCTCTAACCTAACCTACAGGAAACCTAATGATATTAGAAGAACACAAAAGTATCGTAATGAAATGGCAAATCATTCTAATTTTACTACCCTTGCATGGATGATTAATGGCGGGGGCAATAATGGAAACCTAGTCGCGGAGGGGGCTTAGTGTCTCTTGCTACTCACTTAACGCTGAAGTACACCACTTGCTAAGGACCAAAGCACAGACAAGAAGGACCAGTAACTATGCTGAGAGGAAGACGCCGAAGAGATATTGTTTCATGGTTCGTCTTGATGGAGAAGTCTGGCTTCAACCTTTACTTCTCGGATGATATAAAGCGTTCTGCAGACACAAAATTATTTCTTTCTTTTTGGATTATGCCGAGTTTGCTTAAAACTGCACGGGCAAAGTGCCTAGTCCGCTAGTCATTCTATTGGCATATTTCGGTAATTAGACTTTCAAGGGCTAAGTGAAGGCAAAGTTTTACTTCTTGGATGCTGTAAAGTGTTTTGCAGATTCAAAGATTATGTTTCTCTTTCGTTTGTGTCGAGTTTGCTCAAAACTAAATTGGCAAAGGGTTGAACGGCTGTCCGTTAGTCATTCGATTGGCACATTTCGGTAATTAGACGTTCAAGAGTTGGTCTGGAGAAGCACACAAATGCAGTCAAATGTTATGCACACCGTTGTTTTAAGTTCAGCAGGACCGTCTAGGTATTTAGGACTATTATCCGACGGCCGTGGTCTAGTGGGTAGTGTGTTGGCTTATTAGACAAAAGGCCCGGGTTCGTATCCCAGGTCAGACATCAAAACGAAAAATATTTCTTCGGCGACTTCCTCTCTCAGCAGATTTCTGGCAAAGACTCTGAGAGTAAATAAAATTGCCATGAAAAGCTTCTCAAAAATCTGTCGTTCGGAGTCGACTTTAAATTGTAGGTCCCCCGCCACTCATGTATAAAATTAACCCGCACAACATAAGTGGTGTGAGAAGCTAGGTCGTAAGCCTGACTGAAGGGTTGTAATGGCCAATTATGTATGTATCCGACGGCTTAAATTGCTAACTGGATATCAACAATATCCATTGTCAGAAGGACTTATCATTAGCTTTGAATTTAAATGGCTTTAGGAATCGCCTTCTTACTCCTCTCCTATCCATCTTATGTATTTTAATCCCAGCCTAATATCTTGTTTATGAAGATTAAGCAGATTTTATTTAAAATTTCTTTGTGATAAGCCGGCGTTTTCTTTTTTTAAGCCTTGCAGTCTTGGTTGCCAAAGATTTCAAGTTTCAAGTCACGTACACAAGCCGGGGTTTCAAAAACAGAATTTCACAATCTCAAACTTGATAAACTCGAATTCAGTTTTCGAAATTTATAAATAATTTCCTAAGAATTCTAAGCTGTTTTATCAGTTGCTACAGTCTCTAATGGTTTTCAAGTGACGTTTTTCTTTTGCAATTAAATGACCTTTAAGCCAGACTTAGTGATAAGCTTTATGACCTAGTTTTTTCTCTTCTCTCTCTAGTTAATATTTTATTACCGCATTAAAAATGTTTCCTTGTTTGTTTTTGTTTATTTCAGGTTACCCCATTGGGTTTGGATGAAGAATGGAAGGGTGGCGACATGGAGGGTCCTGGCGGTGGTTATAAAATAAATCTTTTACGGCAAGCCTTAGAGCCATTCAAAGATGAACAGGATACGATTGTTTTATTTACCGATAGGTAAGTTTCTTGTTTTTTTTTTGTTTGAAAGAAACTTTTCTTAAATGTTTTCTGTTTTTGTCTGTATTTCAGCTACGATGTTGTCTTCACCACTGGCTTGGTAGAAATTGTACAAAAATTCAAAGAATCTAATGCAAAATTATTATTCTCTGCTGAGAAATATTGCTGGCCTGATCAATCATTGTCTAGCCATTATCCTACAGTGGAACCCAAAGCTTCACCTTATCTTAACTCGGGTGCCTTTATAGGTTATGCTCCTCAGGTGTGGGCTTTAATTGAAACACCCATTGAAGATACTGCCGATGATCAGTTGTACTATACCAAAGTATTTTTAAATGAAGAAATGCGCCAAAAGCTTGATATGAAATTGGATACTACCTCAACGCTGTTCCAGAACTTAAATGGTGCCAAAGATGATGTCAAACTCGATGTAGATTTGGATACCAATAAGGGTCTTTTGAAAAATATTAATTTCCTTACCTCGCCCAGCATCATACATGGTAATGGTCCCAGTAAAATCGAATTGAATGCCTTTACCAATTACTTGGCCAATACTTTCAATACTGTATGCCTTATATGCCAGGAAAATCGTTTAGAATTGCCAGTAAGTTCTGTTCTTTGCCTTTCAAAATAGTCGTTGTTTAACTTTCTTACTCTCTCTTTTTTCCTTTCCTCTTTTAGAAAGACCATGAATTACCCATAATCTCTTTAGCCTTGATTGTTAATCAGCCTGTGCCCTTTTTCGATATGTTTTTGAATTACACTGCCAGTCTAAATTATCCCAAGAATCGCTTGCATTTGTTTATCTACAGTGGCCAAGAGCTCCATGACACTTTGGCTAAATCCCATTTGAAACGCTATGAAAAGGAATACTTATCCTCGAAAATTGTTTTATCCACCGATCAATTTGATGAAAGAAGAGCCCGTCAATTGGCTTTGTAAGTCTAAGTCCCTCTTTATGCTTTTTATTCAATTTTTATTTCATATTTTTTTCATTTCCCCAGGCAACAAGCCAAGCAAAAGGATGTCGATTATATTTTCTTTGTTGATGCTGATGTCCATATTGATGATCCTGAGGTTTTACGTGAACTATTGACCTTGAATAGGTACCTATACTGCTTGAATTTGTCTCTAAGTTTAGTTTTGTTTTTAACCTTTCCTTTCTTCTTCTTCTTTTAGACAATTTGTTGCTCCTGTGGTTACCAAATACAATGAACTGTGGAGTAATTTCTGGGGCGCCTTAAGTGAAGGTGGCTATTATGCCCGTTCACCCGACTATGTGGACATTGTTAAAAGTGATATTGTGTAAGTGATAATTTTGTTTTTAATTTTAAATGCTTAGAATTGAATTCTACTAGACAAGTTCACAAATAGAAACCTATTGGCATAGCATATTTCGGCTTCCTAATAACTAGAACCGCCTCCATTAGCATTAAACCACTCTTCGAAACTATCATTTGATTTTAATTCGCATGGTGTTCAGCTCGTATGAGTGATCTTAGATAGACAGATAGGTTAAAGGATGTCTAAGGGCCTATATTGGTAAATTTTAAAGTATCCGTGTGGCATGGGATCAATTAGTTTCGTCCCCGAAAGAAATGAAATAAAAGAAATGAGTCGGAGAGAGAAAGAGAGAGAGAGAGAGTAAAAGAAATGTCCAGAAAATATAACCCAGACATCGGCTAAGGATAAGGATGAACAGAACTCAGTCATTTCAATCCTATTATAAACCTTAGGAGAGTCTGAATATCAACAGAGGGTTTTAGAGTCAAACCCCGGGGACCAAATCTTCGGTTTTTTTACATGAATACCAGCCAAGTTTGTATTCGTGCTTCTGACAACTAAAGTCTTATTTTAATCATGTTCTCTTTGTGGCGACCTCTGGTTTAAATACTTAAAGAAACAGCCCTTCTTTGACGCGAGATAACTTGTAGTTTGGCACCCTACAAGGGAACGCATTTAACACGATGACTGCCGAGGCAATTTTCACAGAACTGGCCAAAAAACAACAATTTGCTGTTTTCACATTAGTGAGTACAAGATAACTCGTAGATTGCGTTCCCTTCTAGGGTGCTAACTAGTCACAAAGTCTTCTGTGGCACATCAAGTTGATTTTTTCGCATTGAAGGCTGCCAATGTTTTAATAATCCAGTCCAGAGCCATCTAATAGCATATATTTACGCTTGAAAAACATTGAATTTTCAAGGCCTCAATATTTGTATCCTCATCTAGTTTGAAACCCATCAGATTGCCGTTTCCATTCCGCAGGGTTTTGTCTGAAATGGGAATCCTTAAACCAGAGAAGAACACACCTTTAGGAATTAAATAAACGTTGATTCCATTCATTCAAGAAGTCGCCGTGGTCTAGTGGGTAGTGTGTTGGCTTATTAGACAAAAGGGGCCCGGGTTCGAATCCCAGGTCAGACATCAAAACGAAAAAATATTTCTTCGGCGACTTCCTCTCTCAGCAGATTTCTGGCAAAAACTCTGAGAGTAAATAAAATTGCCATGAAAATTGCTTCTCAAAAATCTGTCGTTCGGAGTCGACTTTAAACTGTAGGTCCCGCCGCTCATGTATAAAATTAACGCACGCGACATAAGTGGTGTGAGAAGCTAGGTCGTAATCCTGACTGAAGGGTTGTAATAATGGCCAATTATGTATGTATCCGACGGCTTAAATTGCTAAATAGATATTGTTAATATTGTCAGAAGGACTTATCATTAGCTTTGAATTTAAGTGGCTTTAGGAATCGCCTTCTTACTTCTCTCCTATCCATCGTACCTATTCTAATCCCAGCCTAATATTTTATTTATAAAGTTTAAGCAGATTTTATTTAACATTTCTTAGGGATAAGGCGGCGTTTTCTTTTTTTAAGCCTTGCAGTCTTGGTTGCCAAAGATTTCAAGTTTCAAGTCACGTACGCAAACCGGGTTTCAAAAACAGAATTTCACAATCTTAAACTTGGTAAAGTGCGAACTAGACTAGGGCTACTGTCACAAAGTCTTCTGTGGCACATCAAATAGATTTTTTCGCATTGAAGGCTGCCAATGAAAATTCCGTAAGAATCTGTGTTTTAATAATCCAGTTCAAAGCCATCTAATAGCATTTACATTTACGCTTGAAAAACATTGAATTTTCAAGGCCTCAACATTTGTATCCTCATCTAGTTTGAATCCATCAGATTGCCGTTGCCATTCCACAGAGTTTTGTCTGGTTTTGTCCTTAAACCAGAGAAGAACACACCTTTAGGAATTAAATAAACGTTGATTCCATTCATAAGTTCTTTCCCTATTAGCCCAGAAAAGACATTAAGATTGCTAGAACGCTGTTTTCGCTCAATCCTCAAGCTATTCTCTCAAGCGTATGCATTTTAGGCGCCTCACAACCCTTGACGTATAAGTTAAATTGGATTAAGCCAAGGGGCAATGGCATGAGTATATACCCAGTAATCCACTGTACTTTATTCGAGATCCCCCCCAGCTAAATGCAACTCGCATTAGAGGTATTCCATCAAATAACACAGGCATACGTAATAGTTAACCGAATAATCTTTTTATATATTTCCTCTTTTTCCCATTCTCCCTCCCCTTCCCTACATTCCTATATCCTCCATTTCCTTCCTCCCCTAAGAACAATGTATAATGGGTTAATTTCGACCTCCGGGTATTGTGCTTGTCTTGACCGACAGGTGCACGTCCTCTAACCTAACCTAACCTATGACGTTGAGCAATTCTTTAAGGTAGGAATGGACCTCTCCGAACCTTTTGATGCCGTGTGTGGTTTCAGACAACCTAACCTAACCTAATCTTTTTATATATTCAATGAATTGAAGGGAATACATAGTTTTTACGTAGGGCCTTCTACTGGAATGAACCTGTAAGAGCCTTGTTTATCCTCTCCTCGATATTCCTTATGATATTTAGTTGTGGGCTCAGAAGTGAAGCGAAAACTTCTTTTCACTATTTCAGTTCGTCATTGTGAAGGTAATAATCGTGTGCGCAGACAAATATGACCATAGACAGACTCATGCAGACAGAACCCCAAGATTAGACTTCGAAACCTTATAGAATCTTATCTGCCACCAGGACCTTAAACCGGATCTTACTTTTTCCATTAGCTTTGTACTTGAACTGTTGTAAACTTTTATCGAATCGGTTTTTTTCGTAGTGCCTACGTTTATGTATACAATGAACTACTTTTTACGGTTCCACACTTCTTGAGCACGCCTTCATGAACTTCTACAATATTTTAATATCGGTGCAAACTACTTTTCCACTGTATTTTTATCTATTCTAACCTGGACAGGCTTGATACCTCATTGAGTCATGTTAACAATTAAGGACCTTTAGAATCGTAAGAACTTTGAACAGGTATTAGGATATTAAGGAACCCTTTTTGTTTAACAGCTTAGTAACTTCTATTATCCTAGGTTAGTTTCGTATTCATTGAACATAGTGGACGCTAGGCTAGGGTTAATAGGGTAAAAATAGGCCTTATCTAATATATAAAATTCTCCTGTTACGGTGTTAATGGTTAAACTCCTCCAAAATGGATTGATCGATTTTTATGAAATTTTATGTGGATATCGGGAAGGTCTGAGGATCGGACAACATCTATTTTTCATATTTCTAAATGTTAACAGGGCGTGGCAAATCGTTAAAATTATATATTTAGGTACATATGGATCGTAGAGTCGATATCGACAATTCCACCAAAAATGGGAGTGATATCCCGCCTCCTACAAGTGATGCATATATATAACTCTTAAACAACTGAACCGATTTTAACCAGTCTTTTTTTGTTCGAAAGCTTATGAGGTTTAGATGGTTTAAAAAAAATTTCGATATAGCAAAAAGGAGGCGTGGCAAACTTTTAAAATTTAAATATTTAGGGACATAGTGACCGTAGACGAATAAAATTTTGTGGGTAAGTTCGTAAAGTCGATATCGACAATCCCACCAAAAAATGGGCCCCCTACAATAACTCTTAAACTACTGAACCGATTTTAACCATTTTTTTTATGTTCGAAAACTTATGAGGTTTAGATGATTTAAAAAAAAATTTCGATGTAGCAAAAAGTAGGCGTGGCAATCATTTAAAATTGATCGTAGACGAATGCAATTTGGTGGATAAGTTCATAGAGTCGATATCTACATACTCTTTAAAAATGGGCGTGGCAATAATCCCCCTTTAAGGGATACCTGTAAGTCGGCTAATTCAAGTGATACTGACAGCTCTTAAACTGCTAAACCGATTTTAACCAGTCTTTTTTGGTCGAAAGCTTATTAGGTTTAGTTAGTATAAAAAAAAACAATTCGATATAGTAAAAAGTAGGCGTGGCAAATATTTAAAATTGAATATTTAGGGACATAGTGATCGTAGACGACAGCAATTTGGTGGATAAGTTCGCAGAGTCGATATCGATAAACTTACCAAAAATGGGCGTGGCAATCCGCCCCCTTTAAGATATACCTATAAGTCGGCTAATTTTTTTCAAATCAAATAAAATTTTTATTTAAAAAATGAATTTTAAAAACAATTTATTTTTTGTTGTTGTTGTTGTTACGGTTGCTGATGATACTGCTGTTGTTGTTGTTGGGGGGGGTAAATTTTCACAAATTTTATGTACAAAAAGAAAAATAAACATGGACTTTGCACCCCTGCTCGCTTAGTAGGCGATCATTTTGCTAAGCTCTAGTTGGTATTGTAGACAAAAACCATTTTTTATTTAGACTTTTTTACACTTTCCGCTTTCAAGTTCTTTTTCTCTCTGTCTTTCTGATCTTCCTTCGTTGATATTTTTGGTGTTGTTGTTTGTAGAGGAGAAGCTTAATCGAAGGCAATAGAAAAATCCGTTTTAAAACTGCGACGATCTATGGAATACATATTATCGGCAGTACATTCATACAGGCCAGCATCCATTTGAGTGGCAGGATCAATTTCTATTTTCGATTTGACACGATCTTCACCGATGCGCCATTCATGGACCTGGGATTTGAAGGAAATTTTTTTAAATTTTTTTTATAAAAAAAAATTTTTTTATTGAGCCCCAACTTACATGCATGTAAAGATGTTGAAATATTTCGGTACCATCTTTATACCAGGTTATATGAGGTCGTGGATTACCTTTGGCAACACACAAAAAGGCTATCTTATGGCCCAAAACATATTCATAATCAAAGTGGGAGGCTTGTAAAATTTTCGCACCCTTGTTTGGAAAGCAAAAAAAATTTTCATGATTCAAGAAGGCTTTGTCCCCCGGTATACTTACATTGTTGTTATTGTAATACTGATCCGATTCGGGATCCCTGTATTTGCCTGTTATGGGTAAACCAATTTGTACTCTGGATTTGGTGCGACCTCTGCCACGACCACGTCTGCCCTCACAAATCGGGCTGCTTAAAATCAAAATGCACATGCACAACACCACGATTTTAAGGCTCATTTTAGAATTTTTTATTTTAGAATTTTTTTTTTAGAATTTAGATGCCAACACGTTTCTTTTGCTAACTCTACTGTTTTAAAAGAAATTTCTTTTTCTATTTCTTCTTAAAACGCGCTCTACACCGTTTTCTTTTTAATTTCCGCAAAAAAATTTGAAAAAATTTTGGTGTTTTTCTCCGTGACACCGTATTTGAATTCGAATTTCGAAATGTGTGTTTGATTTAGTTTAATAAAGATTTTAACCAGAGATTTCCCAAGCTTTTGGCTTTTTTGAAAAGCAATTTTTTAATTTGTTATGATTTAAAGCGTTGCTTGTTGTCGGCGTTGTCGTTGTCGTTGTTGATCATCATCACCATCAACATCATCGTATGGTTGTCACCCAGAACAGTGCTATTATATCCTCAAACATATATTCACCATTCCCCCCCCCTCTCCCCCCTTCTTTCTTTCAGTAGCAAATTTAACGGCTCTGTGCCCGGCCCCCCCTTCCCTCTCCATTTCTCTTTTGCAGGGCAATAGCTGTGGAAGCCAACACTTGTTTTTGAATTTATTTTAGCAGCCATTATGTCTGGTTGAAGCTTTAAATGAAATTGCATGGGCCGTTTTTTAATAGACTTCTTAAGTACAGTGGGCCAGCAGGTGGTAATAAATAGAAAAATTTTCATCTTGAAATATTTAAAGAAAAATTCTCTTAAGTATCGTTTTAGTTCAAGTAATTCAAGTGTCTACACACGTAGCTGGTTTAGTGGAAAGCTAAGCTTTGTTCTTAATGAAAAGCTTAAGCCACAAAGCTACAAACTTAACAAAGGTTTTGAAGGCAATTGAAATAAAATATGACATTGTCCAATAATATCCCTGTAGCCAGTTAATTGCCTTAGGAATTCTATCTAACAGTCCAGCTCTTCAACACATCGACTGTCTAGTCTTTTCTGCCTACATAGCTGCACATAAGGAACTAATCCTCCTTAACCCTCGTGTACGAGCTTTAATCTTCATTCCATTGTCCAATAATATCTTTGTAGCCAGTTATTTGCCTTAGGAATTCTATCTAATAGTCCTTAGAAACCAATTCTTTAACACATCAACTGTCTAGTCTTTTCTGCCTACATAGCTGCGATTTTTCGCAATACTGAAGGCTATTGAGGCCATAGCTGGTGGCCCATCTTCGGATTTGGAATCTTACACCATCTTCGTTGACAGTCAGGCTGCCCTTATGGCCATTGCGTCGGTCTGGTGCAAATCACGGCTCGTTCGCGAGTGCAAAGAGTCGTTGAGGAGTTTTGGACCGGACCGTATCCGTCTATGCTAGGTTTCGGGTCACAGCGGATTACTGGGCAATGAGACGGCGGATGCCTTCGCTAGGTTAGGTTCGCTTTCAGGAGCCGATTTGACGGTTGGTCCTGACCCCCCAGTCTGTCACCTCTATGGCCTCATCGATGGATGGGTCAGGAGGGAAGAGCAGAGACGTTGGGAGAACGGATCGGGTTGTTCTGTTTCTAGGCGTCTATGGCCTGCTGTGGACAGCAAGAGAACAGAGTGGCTGCTGGGCTTGACTAAGGCCAGCTTAAGGTTGATTGTCGGTTTTATCACGGGGCACTGCGAGATTAGGTCGCTGACGGGGATCTGGAATAGATCCCAGCCGAACTATTGAAGTGCATGTTGCGATAAGGAGGAGTTGGAGACTGTCGAACATCTCCTCTGCAACTGCCCAGCCCTGGGTAGGTTGAGGTTGAGGACCCTTGGCAGGGCCTTCTTTGAGAACTTGAGTTCTGTGTCGAGAGCCGACATCAAGGCTCTCCACAGATTCATTAGCAGCTTGGGCTGATTGAAAGGTGCTAGGGCTTCACAAGTGTAGTCGCACTCTCAACCTCTATTGTTTTGTGTCTATTTCTTTTCATTCCTCCGTTTCCCATTCTCCCTCCCCTTCCCTACTTTCCTATATCCTCCTTTTCCTTCCTCCCCTAAGGACAATGTACAATGGGTCAATTTCGACCTCCAGGTACTTTGCTTGTCTTGACCGACAGGTGTACGTCCTCTAACCTAACCTAACCTAGCTGCACATAAGGAACTAATCCTCCTTAACCCTACTGTACAAGTTTTAATCCCCATTCTATTCCTGCTTAGAACTTGGGCCGTAAGACAGTCCCTTACCTTACAGACCTTACAGTCTACAGATATCGCTCATTTTACTTTCGATTCCTATTAGGTCCTCATGCTTACAATCCTTAAGCTTTACTTCCTCCTCAACGAATCGACGACGTTCTAACAATTTCTATCTATGTAGCTGCAGACAAGGACATAAAATATGATCCATTCTTGCTTTTCCAAGAAACCTGTTCCAAATACTGAATCTGTGTCGAAAGAGCCTCTATACCTTCTAGTCCTACTTAGGACTGTTCCATCTGCTCATTATATGTCCATAAGGACAATATAATAGCTTTTTATCACCATCCTACTACTCATACTTAGACTTTTCCCGTGTGGTGGCGGGTGTAAATGGAGGGAAGAGAATACCACCACAGTGAACACTATACTTATCGTAAAAGGCGACTAAGGGTGCTGCTACCAGTCAGGAACTGCTTGGGATTCAACTGGCAGCAGTCTGGTCTTGGCTTGGCTGCGAAGCCTGATCAGAGGTCTTAATCTGGAACCACGGGTGCTGGGGGCCTCAGGGACTTGTCCCTGCCCAGCAATGGTGAGATCCCTCCGGGGTACACGTGGTGGCTGTGGTTTACACCCAATCGCGAGTACGGTGTGACGGTACATTCTTAACGCAATTGAAGGAGTTTAGATGGTCTCCGACCCCTAAACAAGAGGGAGATCATGTTCAGGCAGCATGACTTCGAATTGATACCTACTTTCTGGCTGTAGTCAGTGTTTACAGCATGAAGGTAGGGGCACTGGTCTACGCCCTATATTCACCATTGTGTCTTTTGACACACGTGAGATATGCCATCACGGCGGTGCTCACGCAAATCAGAATTCATACTTAGACTTAATTTACCGTACCGGCAAAACTGAGCTAAGGCCATAAGACAGACTCTTGCATCCTCACAGTTCCCGTTTTTTACATCCCCATGCATGATTTGGGGCATACCCTCAATAAATTCAAAGACAACTACTGATTGCTTCATTAACATCTCTCCTGTTGTTACAGCCAAAGTTGATCCTGAGATCTTGCCAGTATCAACGTAATGACCAGGTACCCACTTTAATCGAATTCTATAATACGGCATAAGGTCCGCTTAACAGTCTATAATAGAGTTAGACCAAATATGCCGTGAAAACATATCGACGACTCCCTCCATTCTATTATTCTAAGTACACTTAGAACGGTTTTAATGTTTTTGAATTTTTAAATTCTACGTTCTCTAACCTAAATACTGTCAAAATTTGGTTAAGATGCGCCGATCCGTTCCGAAGTTATAAGGAAAAATCTACTTAGAATACACATATGTATAGTCGTATGTCGCTTGAAAACTTTGACAGCTTTTAACTCAAAGCACACTTTTTCGACTTAGAATGTTATCGAACCGAGGCGTCGATATAAATTTTGTTTGATAATTTACATAAAATGTTACCCTTGAACTGAAGTCGCCGTGGTCTAGTAGGTAGTGTGTTGGCTTATTAGACAAAAGGCCCGGGTTCGAATCCCAGGTCAGACATTAAAACGAAAAAATATTTCTTCGGCGACTTCCTCTCAGCAGATTTCTGGCAAAGACTCTGAGAGTTAAAATTGCCATGAAAAGCTTCTAAAAAATCTGTCGTTCGGAGTCGACTTTAAATTGTAGGTCCCGCCACTCATGTATAAAATTAACGCCCACAACATAGTGGTGTGAGAAGCTAGTTCGTAATCCTGACTGAAGGGTTGTAATGGCCAATTATGTATGTATGTTACCCTTGAGCTCTTCGGTATACGTTTTCTGAGTAGTTTTATGGTCCTGGAAAACACTGCATTCTTATAAAATTCTCCGACATTGGTTCTAATTATTGTACTCTCCATTTTTGAGCCGTTAGTTAAGTCTTTCTAGTAGTGTCAAGTCGCCTAACCTACAGGAACTTACTAAACCTGACGCATTCAGTCTAAAGTGACATCTAACTGTCATCTGACTTATATAACTGCTTAATGGGAAGTAATACAGGACTATAGCGACTACAAAACTACATTTTTTAAATTTTTTGAAACTAAATTGCAAATCCTTTACACTCCGGTGGCTACAAAACTACATGTCTTTGAGCACTTTAGAAACTGTTTGATTAATTTGGAAATCTCTTACACTACAGTGGCCACAAAACTACATTTTGTTGAACACTTTTTGAATTTTACTGAATTAACTTGGAAACAAAACTACAATTTGAAATTGTTTATTATGGAAACTGTTCACGCTACAGTGTTTATAAAACTACATTTCGTAGAATACTTTGGAAATTGCTTTGATTTATTTGGAAACAATTTACCCTACAACAGTGGCCACAAAACTACATTTTGCTTGATTAATTTGGAAACTGGCTACACTTTGGTGGCTACAAAACTGCATTTTGTTGGAAACTTTAGAAATTGTCTGATTAATTTGGAAACTGGCTTCACTTTAGTGGCTACAAAACTGCATTTTGTTGGAAACTTTAGAAATTGTTTGATTAATTTGGAAACTGGTTACACTTTGGTGGCTACAAAACTACATTTTGTTGAAAACTTTAGAAATTGTGAGATTAGTTTGGAAACTGGTTACACTTTAGTGGCTACAAAACTACATTTTGTTGAAAACTTTAGAAATCGTTTGAATAACTTGGAAACTGGCTGCACTTTGGTGGCCACAAAACTACATTTTGTTGAAAACTTTTTGAAATTGTTTGATTAATTTGGAAACTGGTTACACTTTGGTGGTCACAAAACTACATTTTGTTGAAAACTGTAGAAAATGTTTGATTAATTTTGGAGGATACAAAACTACATTTTGTTGAAAACTTTAGCATTTGTTTGATTAATTTGAAAACTGGCTACACTTTGGTGGCCACAAAACTGCATTTCGTTGAAAACTTTAGCAATTGTTTGATTAATTTGGAAACTGGTGGCCACAAAACTGCATTTTGTTGGAAACTTTTTGAAATTGTTTGTATTAATTTTATTAAGTGATGGGAAAGCCTGTTAGACTACAATGGCTGCAAAACTACAAGACTACACGAAAATGTAGTAAAAGCTTTTAAAAACCTTTAGAAAATAATAGAAAAATTTTCATTTAAAAGATTTTTTTATTAAGTTTTTGTCCCATTGTTTGTTTAGATTGAATTTCTTTTTTATTTTTATTATTTTTTAACTCTTCTTTTATATTTTTTGCAAGTGAATGACGTGAGAGCCATGGAGAATACAATATATTTATAGGCTCATTGAAGAGATGAATTTTCTTTTTCTCTTTTTAAAAGAAAGGCCTATTTTTTCCTTTTAAATTAAGTAATTGCTTTAGAATTTTTTTTTTTTGTAGGCGATGGCGATAATAAATAAATTATTTTCTTAATTTTATTAAAAAAAAATTACGAAATTTGTTTAAGAAGTTTCTGGTTTTCAAAAATCGATTTTTAAATAAAAAAAACGAAATTTTTTTTACCAATTACAACCAATTTGAGTTTGTATTTTTATTAGGTTTTTTAAAAACAAATTTTTAAAATTTAAAAAAAAATTACAAAATATTTTAAAAAAGAAATTGTTTAAAAATATTTCAAAACATTGCCATGGCCTTTAAAGGTTTTGTGAAAAAAAGTCTTCCTTCTGATTTTAAAAATTCACCATAACATAATCGGTCCGAAAGCCGCGTCGATCGATGGCATAGATATTATCAGCCTGGCATTCATAGTAACCTAAGGGTATTGGGGATTCAAAATTATTATTTTTTGTTTTTATTTAAAAAAGTCTTAAAATTAAATTTTACCAGCATCCATTTGGGTTGTGGGATCAATTTCCATTTTTGATTTGATAATATTATTGTCTATATGGGATTCATGGACCTGGGAAGATAAATTATTAAATAAAGTATAGGGTGTCCTTATCACTTAAAATGATAATACAAAATAAAAATATTATTAGAAGAATTGAATTGAAGTCGCCGTGGTCTAATGGGTAGTGTGTTGACTTATTAGACAAAAGGCCCGGGTTCAAATCCCAGGTCAGACATCAAAACGAAAAAATATTTCTTCGGCGACTTCCTCTCAGCAGATTTCTGGTAAAGACTCTGAGAGTAAAAATTGCCATGACAAGCTTCTCAAAAATCTGTCGTTCGGAGTCGACTTTAAATTGTAGATCCCGCCACTCATGCATAAAATTAACGCACACAACATAAGTGGTGTGAGAAGCTAGGTCGTAATCTTGACTGAAGGGTTAAACAGGTGATTTCGTTATAAAACATAATATCGGGCAGATTTCCATTGGATCAGTGCAAATTTTTACCAATTTCTTTCCACTAAAGCGGGCCTTATAACATCAATAATGACTTAAATATTGGCTTCAATGCCTCAAAAGTTTCTAGTTTGCCAGTTAAAGCAATGACTTGACATAGGCCCCGAATAAAAAAATTCCGGCGCGTTAAATCGCGTGAAGGAGGGGCGAGGGGAGAAGGTAGTGTGTCAGTTTATAAGACAACTTCTTGAAAGAAAGTGGTACGCATCCTCACTATTCGGAATGAAACATAGTCTCGAGCATCATATAGTCTAAGATCTAAATAAGAACATCGTTCTTCACTAGGGAAAACATTCAGGATAACGGAGACGCCGTTCGAACATCATTTTCAGCCCTAGGTAGTGTGTCAGTGTATAAGACAACTTCTTGAAATAAAGTGGTTCGCGTTAAGGATTTGCCTCACTATTCGGAATGAGAATACTTAATCCAGCAAGAAACATAGTCTCGGGCATCGTATAGTCGAAGATCTAAATAAGAACTTCATTCTCCACTAGAGGGAAAACATTCAGAATAACGGAGACGCCGTTCGAACGTCATTTCCAACCCTATGCGCCTCGCATCATTTGACGCACAAGTCAGGGGAAGCCAGAATGTCTTGACTGTTAGGGGGATCTAAATCATAGATTGCAATTAAAACTGGCCTCTATATGATATGAATAAAGAAGAAAATGAAGGGATTGTGATCGTGTACGTTCCCTCAAAGTCAAAGTTTCTAACATCTACAGAGCTGGTAAGCTCGTTAAGGCATTACGGAGGATATACGGTAAAGATATTGACATCATTAGAGGTATTGAATCAGCCTTGCTAGTCTTTTGCTTGGCGTAACATGACATGTGGGCCTACGGAACATGAATCTATGGTTTGCGGACTATATGATCGGAGTATTATAGGACTTCGACAGTCTCCCTTTAGTTGCTTTTCCAGACAGGGAGTAATGGCTTGGTGAATGTATTCTATTTGACGATCATGCAATCATTACGGGCGGGTGTTAGGAACACTGAGATTGGGAGGCGCTATTTTTTGTATAGAATTAGGCTATCCTTTAGGCTCCTTTAGAAGTTAGATGAAAGAACGTATTGTATTTGAGGGTTGTGCAATCATTAGAATCATTCAATCATGAATGCCATCATTAGAATTATGGGGCCGAGGCAACATATTTCTGTTAATTCACATTCACAGAATTTTTTATACCTGAAAAAATCTATGTTGGTACAATTCAGCCCCATCTTTAAACCAAGTTATAGTAGGCCGAGGATTTCCTAAAAAAAAAATATAGGAAAATTGAAAGATAGTCACATGCGGGCTTAATACTAATATTTCCTCTTACCTTCGGCCATACAAAAGAAAGTAATTTTTCGTCCCAATGTATAATCCAATTCAAAATGTGAGGATTTTATAATTTTAGCACCCTAAAATTGGAAAATTTCAGAATTTTAAAGAATTTCTCATAATGACAAAATGTGACAATAGGTGACAGATGGTCATTCTATTATATGTCCGTTCCAGTCAGTGTGAATGATTAGTTTTTGTTATAATACAAAAAATACGTCCATTTACCACTATTTTTTGATGACGAATTGCCACAGAATGTCATTTAAGCGTAATGAATTTTGACTAATTGTGACAAGATGTCATTTAAGCATTACGAATTTTGAAACAAATAGAACTTTGTTGCCACAAGGTACATATATTTGTATTTGTTAATATTCATAATCATATTTTAATATATTTTGAAACTTTTTTAATGACAATTTGTGACAATTTCTGTCACTAATGACGTCCCTTATTTGAAATGTTATCATTGTAATACAAAAAATGCATTGTTGTTTTGGAATATTCAAATTTTATATATTAGATTTATTGATAATGAATTGTGACAAAGTGTCATTGAGGCAACTTGTCATTATGAATGACATTTGAATGAATTTTGTCATGTTCGTATATGGAATATTCAAATTTTATAAATTAGATTTATCGATTATGAATTGTGACAAACTGCTGTCATTGAGGCAGCTTGTCATTATTCGTCATGTTCGTATATGACAAACTGCCCGTTTTTTTTATATCATAATTTATATTTGAAGCTTTTTAAGACATTTAGCGAGGATTTTATCACAGTTTTAAGCTATTTATGCAATTTTTTTGTACATTTTATAGCCTGTTGTCATGTCATTATTTGAAATGTTATCATTGTAATACAAAAAATGCATTGTTGTTTTGGAATATTCAAATTTTATAAATTAGATTTATTGATGATGAATTGTGACAAAGTGTCATTGAGGCAACTTGTCATTATGAATGACATTTGAATGAATTTTGTCATGTTCGTATATAGAATATTCAAATTTTATAAATTAGATTTATTGATTATGAATTGTGACAAACTGTCATTGAGGCAACTTGTCATTATGAATGACTTTTTTATATAGAATTTTGTCATGTTCGTATATGACAAACTGGCCGTTTTTTATTTTATAACTTTATAGCGAGGATTTTATCACAGTTTTAAGCTATTTATGCAATTTTTTTGTACATTTTATAGCCTGTTGTCATGTCAGTTAATGACAATTTGTCATTATTTATAAATTTTTCATGGAATTTTTGACTTTTCATCACATATAACCAATGTTTTAGTTAATCTCTAAATGAAATTTGTATACATTCTTTTAACAATAGGGGTTTTTGGTTGTCATTAAAATGACAGGGTATGTCATACTTTCCGGTTGTATTTTTACGAGTTTTATAAAATGAATTGTTTTTTTTTTTTGTGTCACACCTTGTCATTAATGGCTAGAATTGTTATTTTTTTTTTTTTTGACGATTTCAAGAACTTTCTGATAATGTTAATGATTGTTGTCACTATTTGTCATGATTTTTCTTTTATTTGTATTTTTACGACTTTTAATTGATTTTTTTTTTTGTGTCACACCTTGTCACACCTTGTCATTAATGGCTAGAATTGTTATTTATTTTTTTTTTTTGACGATTTCAAGAACTTTCTGATAATGCTAATGATTTTTGTCACTATTTGTCACGATTTTTCTTTTATTTATTTATTATTTCCAGGCCAATTACATTTTTGTTTTTCTCTTGAGCTGTCATAATTTGTTTGTTTTGTTTCTTTTTTTGATGTCATTATGTGTGTGTGATGTCTTGGCACATTTACTTACATTTTCATGATCATAATAATTGGCTGCATCTGGCGTACGATGCTGTATTACTACCGGTTTTTTTCCCGTATAATTTCGTCTCAATACACCGCGACCTCCCACGTTTCCTAAATAGAATATAATTTGTTTTTTTTTTTAATTTCGAATTCGAAAATCGAATTTCTCTCTCTCTCCCGCTCTCTCTCTCGATTTACTTACGTTGAGCTTCGATATCTCTACCATATATGATTAGAATTACCGTTAATAATAAAATTTTCAAAATGGAATTTTTCAAACACATGGTTTTTCTAGATTTTTTACGAATTTTTCTCTTTTTTTGAAAATTTTGTTTTAAAAATAGATTTTGTAGATAGAGGAATTTGTTTTGCTTGAATTTTTTTGTTTTTTGGTTGCCTTCTTTCTACCGCTGTGTTTAGGGTTCAAATGTGCTTTACAAACTAAAAAATCAATTGACTTGTTATCCCCTTATCTGGAGATGAATTCAAGTGAATGTGATGGTGATGAATGGATGGATCACTGCAGCCGATTGTGCCACTGGTGGGTCGAGGGTGATGGATGGATGGATGGTTGACTTTACTTTACTTTACTTTGTAGACACAATTTGTTGTTTGGTTTTCTGTGTTTTTTTTTTATTTTTATTGTTCATAATCCGATTATGAGAGTTGAATTAATTTAAATCAAACTGTTTGCTGTTCCAGTCTTCTGATTCTGATTCGGATTTTATACAACAAAATGACGTCTCATTGTTGTCGGTTTTATAAAGAATAAGAGCACACTCAATGTGTGTTTTGATTTAAGTTTTTTCCATTTAAATTTGATTAAAATGTTGCTCTCTTGAGATCTTCATTGCGACTTAAACAAAATCTGTTTTTTTTTCTTATTATTTTTCATTTGTTTGTTTAATTTCAGTGGCATGTGGAATGTCCCCTATGTGTCCAGCATTTATTTGATCAAGAAATCTGCCTTCAAGTATATCAACTATGATCATCAATATTTCGATCCCGATATGGCCATGTGTGATTCATTAAGACAAAAGGTAAGTAAAACCCACTCATCCTTTTTCTTTATTAAATAAATCGCATATAGAAGACTTGTGAGTTTTATTTAAAATTTGTGAGTTTTATTTAAGACTTGTGAGTTTTATTGAAAACTCGAGAGTTTTATTTAAAACTTGTGAGTTTTATTGAAACTTTAAGAGTTGTTTTTAAAAGCACGAAAGTTTTATTAAAAAACTCGTGGGTTTTATTTAAACTTGTGAGTTTTATTTTGAAAACTCGTAAGTTTTATTTAAAAACTCGGGAGTGTTGTTTAAAAACTCGGGAGTCTTATTCAAAACTTGTGAGTGTTATTGAAACTTTAAGAGTTGTTTTTAACAGCACGAAAGTTTTATTTAAAACTCGTAAATATTTTTTTAAATTTCAAGAAATTCGAAAATTTTATTTCAAACTGGGAGAATTTTAATTATTTTGTTGTTGTACGTTTAAAAACACTGGAAAATATTTGGGGCTTATACCTGCCATTGCATAGGCCTACCGGACTGTGAAGGAACACGGTCCTTTCACTTTGGGTAGACGGTGTGTAAATACCATTTCACTGTGGACTGATGGACAGTGTGGCCAGGAAGTTATCTGTTCTGGTCAGTTGACTTCCCTTTGACCTTCTTTCTACTGAAGCAGAAAACAAAGCTCTATTGGCAGTAGGCTCAATTTCGACTTAAAACTTGGGAAGCTGCACAGATAATCGAGTTAATTCGATGATTCTTTACAGCTTTATGGAGAGCTGTTAGAACTCAGTATTTTAAGGAATTTTAAAAGTCCCCGGCAATGTCTTTCAGATATAAACAGGCAGCTGTAGTGGAATTAAATCTCATGACGTTAGACTTTTGCATAGAATTGCCTGAGAACTTCAGTGTTTTGTGTTTGGAGATCGTGTGGCCATTTAAATTCTATCCTTTGGAACATTTCTTGTAACTCAAATTAATTTCTATAATTTCTCTTCATTTTACAGGGTATTTACATGTACATCATCAACGATCGCTTTTATGGTCATTTAGTCCAAGCTGAAGGTTTCGATACCACTGTTGCACGTCCCGATTTCTATACACTGTTCACGAACAAATTCGACTGGATTAAGAAGTACATTCATCCGAACTATGCTAAACAATTGGAGGCTAACCAGACCTATTTACAACCCTGTACCGATGTTTTCTGGTTTCAAATTGGCACGGATGCCTTCTGTGATGATATGGTGGCGATTATGGAAAACTTTGGCAAATGGTCGAGTGGCAGTAATAAAGATGAACGTTTGGAAGGTGGCTATGAGGCTGTACCAACGCGTGATATCCACATGAAACAAGTGGGTTTGGATGATTTATGGTTAAAGTTCTTGGACTTGTTTGTTAGGCCCTTGCAAGAGAAAGTGTTTTTGGGTTATTTCCACAGTGTAAGTATGATAAAGAGTTTTATTTTCTAGTTGAAAATTATAATTTTAATTTAATTTCTTGTTTTCATTTAGCCTGTACGCTCACTTATGAACTTTGTGGTACGCTATCGCCCCGATGAACAGCCCTCCCTAAGGCCACATCATGATTCCTCAACCTACACTATAAATATTGCTTTGAATCGTGCTGGCATTGATTATGAAGGTGGTGGCTGCAATTTCTTGCGCTACAATTGCTCGGTTACTGCTACCAAAAAGGGTTGGATGTTAATGCATCCCGGCCGTTTGACTCACTATCATGAGGGCTTACGTGTTACCAATGGCACACGTTATATTATGATTTCCTTCATTGATCCTTGAATTTAGGAAAATATGCGCCTGGCTTGCCTTCTTACTTGTCATACCATAATACATATCCAAAGATACCGATTTTCTTATTTTTATTTTTTCCCCTCCCAACTAACTATACTCATAATGAAATACAATTTCTAACGCATAAGAAAAGAAAGAAGCTCCCTCCCTCCTGGAAGTCTGGCGTGTGGAGGAGTTTCATAATTGAAAACCATCTCAAGTTGTGTAATTACGTTTTTGTAATTTGTTCTCCTCCTCTCTCTCTCCCTTTCCTAGACATACATACCCTAGATTTAGAATATAAGAATCCTTTGTAAGAAATTTTGTATGGAAAACCGAATCGAATACATATTTTATATAGAAAACGAAAACCTTTACGAAACTTTATTACACTTTAACTGCAAAGCTATTGCCGTTTAGCAGTAGTCCACTATAGTAGGTACGTATGCCAGATGGAACTTTTTTGGTTGGATACGCAGATGATATTGCAGCACTATCACGGCCAGGAATACGGAAGAGGCGTAGCGAAAACTGAGACGTGTCATGCTAATGACGGAAAGATTGCAGGATTCCTACGGCCTAGACCTGGCCAAGCATAAAACGTAATTACTGCTGATCACTAGTCACCGTATCCCCTTACAGATGGACACGAGTATAGGAAGCAAGGTAATTTGGACCAAGAGCTCGGTAAGATACCCGGGGAATAAGGCTGGATCCCAGGCTGACATTTTCATACCAGATTCAGTACTCGGCTGACAAAGCCCGGAAGATCGTTGGCCAGCTCAGCAGATTAATAGCGAATATCGAAGGCCCGCTACCGGCGAAACAGAGACTCCTGATGGATGTTGGAAGCAGCATTATGCTCTATGGGAGCGAAATTTGGGCCTGAAACGTTAGAGGTTGGAAAACGGGCGAACTTACTTCTATCGGTACAGAGAACGGCTGCACTACGTATCGTGTCGGCATATCGTACAGTGTCCGCCCCAGCCGTACTTGTGATAGCAGGCAGGTACAATCCCTGACGATCTGCTGGCAGCAGAACGGTTGGAGATTTATACGGCGAAATCGGCTGGAAATCACATAAAACCGGTCACTTTAGGGAAAACACCATTTCAGAATGGCAACGACAATGGACGGCAAGACTTATTCCAGAAATAAAGCCATGGATCTGTCGGAAATTTGGAGAAGTAACGTATACGTCACACAGATGCTATCGGGCTACGGATATTTTAGGAAATATCTGAACAGAATGGGCAAGATCACCTCCTCCCTTACTGCCTTTACGAAGAAGGGGAGGTAATAAATAGATGATGCAGAACACACTGTCTTCGGATGTGCACGCTGGCAGAGCTATCGCTCTGCACTGACGTCGATGATCGGAACGATAACGGCCGCTAACATTGTCGGGGTTATGATTTTGCGAGCTCGGAGAATTGGCCCTCAGTGGCGAATTACGTAGAGCGCATTCTGAGACTAAAGAAGAGAGAGATCTGGAAGCTGCGGAGCATGTAGGCACGCCGGCATAGATGACACTAGCTCACGTGTCAAACGGGGTCCCAGTCGGGGAGCTTGGACGAAAGGAATAGTGGAGACAATTAGAAGGCTTCTCAACCTTCAATACGCAGTCCGGACGCGGATGTGAGCATGAAGGCGGCCAAAGGGCCAAAAAGGACTCCACTCCGAAGTAATACAACTGTAGTTCCGGAGTGGACACAATAGTCCATAGTACAAGGGCGGGATTTAGTGGGTGAGGGCCCCACACACGGAAGACGTGACGACTTGATCTATGGTGCATTTGCCCCTCCTCGGCGTAAAAAAAAACTATAGTAGGCACATCAAGGAAAGCTCAAACTGGATCAGATGAGCCCAAGACGTAGGTAGAAGCCTCTCACACTATTTGCTTTGACAGCTGGGTGGGCGTTTAGGATACATTTTCCATATTCGTTCATTGCATCCAATCACTTTCCGCTGATATTGTCTTTTACGGTCGTTACATGGATTACATGCCAACATTGCGCGTTGTGCTTTAGAAATTAAGCGGGAAACAGGCACACCATTCATTATAGCCTCAATTGACAGCAATTGAGAGTAGTAAGACCTCTCTCTCTCTCTCTTCTCTCTCGCTTCTGTCATGTTATTTAAATGGAAAAAAATGTTCCAGCATGACGAATATTTAATGCGGAAATCCGTCCTACTACTGCTAAGTAGTAGGTAGAGGCGTGTGTGTTCAAAAGGCCCTAAAGCTTTCTATTTAAAAAATGCCGTCGATAGCCTCTGTTTAGCACTGTTTGATATACGTAAACAACTGTAGAGAATAACAGATAAGCAGGGAAACAGTGCTGCTAGCAAAACAATATTTTACGTTAACCAACACTGCTGCTGTTTGATAACGCTACACATACTTCAATGGCCATTGTGTTGTTAACCTAACGACCGCATCCACAATCCTCTCTGTTGATACTACAGTGTATAATGGTAACCAGACATGTCGGTGAATGCTTCCGCTAACAGAGGTGAAAATTACTTATTTTAGACACACACCAACTAATACAGTACAACGGTTTGTGATAATACAGTACCCTTCGAATAATGATTTATAATTATACAGTACCATTTCGAATAACGGCACTTTGGTGAGTTTCGGTTTTATTCACCACACCGGAGAAATTCACCACATTTTTGTAAAAACTCACCACACCAACAAAATTCACCACATTTCTGAAAAAATCTATTTTTATTTTTTCCATTCCGAACGAAGAGTTGGGATAGGGAGGGAGGGGGCAGCAGGATGTGGGGAGGGGGGAGGAGTGATTGGATTGTTTGCCTTAGGGAATTTAGTTTTTGCTGGAAAGAGAGAAGAAGAATAATTTTTTTATGTTACCTGTTCCTGGATTTGAACCCGCGGCCTGTTTGACCCACTCCACCATCATCCAACTTGCTAGACACAGACGCCAGAGTGTTCGTTAAACAACATGGGGCTTATTTTTATTTATACAAACCGAAAACGGAAAAAGAATGTGCGAATTAGAAGAACGTTGATTGAAGGAACAAAACGGCAATCAGGAACACTGGAACTGGAACGTCAACATGTTTGTATGTGTATGTGTAAAGTGTTTCATTCTCATTTAGTTTCGCCAGCCTACACAAAAACAAAGTTAAACAACAGCTGATTTTAATTAAAGGAGGACCTGCGCTCTTTTTTCTCCGTTTCTTCTTTCTCTCTCTCTCTCTCTCGTTCGTTCACTCATGTTTAATAAAACAGGAAATAATAATATAAAAAACACTCTACAACAACAACACTGAAAGAAGTGTTTTTTTTAACAAAACAGCAGGAGGTCGTATTTTTTTTTTTTGGTTGAAACAAAAAAAACAAAAGCAAGAAAAACACATGAGTGTTGGTAACACAAAACAAAGAAAACAAAAACGCATAAGTAACGATTTTTTATATTGAAAAAAAAATAAATAAATAAAAATTGATAAAGGAAGGAGGAAACCGTTTTTGGTTTTATTTTATTGAGAAGTTTCCAGAAAAAAAATTTGTTAAAAAAAAAAAAAACGCTAAATTAACACCACCACTAACTACTATTCGTGTGATAAACAGGAGACAAATTTTTATTTATAAACACACAGAGAGCCAATTTTCTTGCTTACTCTCTCTCTCTCTCTCTCTCTCTCTTTCAATGCTAACAAATTGCTGAGATAGATTGTTGCTATCATCTCAGCAACACACATGTTAAAGCAATACAAAACTTACAGTTATTTTACAACAACAAACAGTAGGGAAAAAAAACTTGCTGGTTGAAGTGAAAACAATATGAAATGAAACTTTACTTACACATCAACAGCCAGCTAGCTAGCTCACGTGTAGTGTTTTTGGATGCATGTATATGTGTGTGTGTATATGTGTATGCTTATGAGATGATGAGAGAGTATTATTTTGCGGGTATAAATTTTGTGTAAGTGTATTGATCATGGGGGATTTGCTTAGAGTATAAATTTAACAATTTCATTACATTCCTATTCAATGCCTTTTTAGTCGTTCGTTACTTATCAACCGCTGTTGTCATATGGCATTTGCTTACGTTAGTTGCTCTTGCTAAGAAGTGGTGTGTTGTGTTCAAAAGCTGGATAAAATTTGTGAAAAAAGAAAATAAGAAAAAAATGTAAGAAAAGTGTTTTAAATTTGTAAAAGCATTTAAAGAATATTCTTTAAGATAAATGTCGAGTTTCTATGGTTAAATTAAGAGCCATGAAAAAGTTTAAAAAGAAATTTGTTTAATAAAAATTAAAGGAAAAAAAGTCTTTTAAGAAGTATTGAAAATAATTTACAAATACATGTAAAGAAAAGGTAAAGATGTGTGTGTGTGTGTGTGTTTGTGTGTGTGTAAAAAGAAATTTAAAAAACAAGCCTACTGTGCATAATATTATTTCACATTCTTGTTGCTGCTTGCTTGCTTTTTTCTTAAGGAAATTAAAAAAACAGAAATCTAATAAGAAATTAAAGAAACGAATTAGAAAATCAAATCCTTTCAATAAACAACAATACAACATTTGTTTTTAATGAATTTTTAATTTTTGTATTGCTTTTGCATAAGATTTCTTCTATGTAATAAATAATTTTACTGTCTTTCTTTGCGTTGTCTAACTGTAGAAACGGGTAAGCATAAGCAAAATTGTTGTTTACGTTTCAAGTTGTTGCCAAAATAATAATAACAACAACAACAATTACAATAAAACATAACTGTTTTATATTTTCAACGCCCTTGTTTAATTTCGTTCATCGTTCATCACTTTGGCAACACAAAAAATTACTACGTATCTGCTCTCTGTCTTTCTTTCTCTCCCTCTCTCTAACAGTGCCTGTTTCTTGTTGTTATTGTTTTGCTTAAAAAAAAAAAGTTTGTTTGAAAACAATACGAGAGTATAGTGCAGGAGTTGTTGTTAGTGTTATTGGCTTTAACACCCTTGTACACAACGTCAGGGATGGTAAAATTGGTACAATCTCAATGGACCAAGAATGTAACGTTTTTTTTTTTGTTAAGCTTGAATTCACTTATTTTTATTCCAATTTTTTTGTTTAGATAACCCTTACCTACTTCTACGACTAATAAAAATATTTTAACTATTAAATACACACCCTTTTAGTAAAATTTTAAGTTTAAAAAAGTACTATTTCCTAAACTCCATTGTACAAAGTTTTAAAGTTAGTAAAGTGCCATCCCTGCTTTACTTATATTCAAAGTCTCTTGTAAACACAACATAACATAACACAACACAATACCAACAACAACATGCTGTTTGTAGTTGGTTTGTTTTGTTTTGTTTTGGTTCCTTATTAAACATGCACTCTCTTGCTCGCGCTATCAGACTGTGTTTTGTGCTCTCTGCTTTACCGCTTTATTTGCAAATTAAAAGCCGTTGTAAAATGTTTTGTCTTCCTTAAAATTGTGATGAAATTTGTTGAAATATGTTGAAAAAATATGCAAAATTAACAAGTTTTTAATAATATTTGCACAGTGAATTAATAAAAATATTAATAATCGTATAATTTACAGTAAAAATAAAGTGAAATAAGTTTAAAGCAGTTAAAGTTGAAAAGAAAGTGTTTTTTTTTGGCCACACGCCACTCGCCACTCCATCTCATGATCAAATGTCGTCTACGTCTGGTTTATGGCAGAATTATTTCATTTAAGGTAAGTTTATTTAATTTTTTTGTAATAAAATACCAAATAATTAAAATATTTAAGAATTTTTTTTCTTGCTGTCAGCAAATTGGCAATATTTTATGGTACTTTTTTGCACGCAAAACATAAACTCGTGTCTGGAATTTGTATTTTTTTTGTATGCTTTTTGTGCTTTGCTTTTGAAAAATCTTGCAAATTCCTGCAATGTAAAGGCATAAAGAAAGTGCCAATTGTGGTGCACATCTTAGGCTAGGCCTTTAATTACACTTCTTTACCTGTTAAATGTCCGTCCATGTCCATAAATACTGAAGATTTCTCAAGGAAATTTCGAGTCACTCTAAGGAATCTCCCATATGGGTTCCGGTACACGGGAATATCATTGAAAATTGCATTGCTGGTAAACTGGCCATGGCTGGCATGTTACATGGAAGAAGTCTTGCAATTGCCTGAATTACTTTAGATATTCTCTACTTGTTTTACGAGAAATCTCAATCTCATTGGCGGCGGAAAGCACGTGCAATACTGCAAGACTCTGTTCGAGACGTTTGGACAAGAAGGACACATTAAGTCCCATGGCTGTCTATCGTATTTTGTACAAAGAGCAGCTATGTGTGCTCAAGCAAGCTTTGGTATCAAAGCATATGGTCTCCACAAAGCATCTCCATCTGATATGATACTCCGCTGAAGTTTTTACGGCTTTCAATGTCAGGTTATTCTTGTAGAACCGTGCGTCTCCAGGCGTTTATTTTGGTCTGCCACGGTTTCTTAAGCCCTAGGGATTCCACTCTTGCGCCATTCTTGTAATACTGTCGGGCTTCTTTCACACTTTTTGATCTGCTTCTGTACGGAATCCTCTTCTGTGAGAGTCCAGAGATCTGCATTGCAGATGGTATTTGGCCAAAATATTCTAAATATAATTCACAGCACTATTGGTAAACAAACCAATTGAACTTTGGCACTATAGACCTTATTTTTAAAGCCTTTTTAATAAAACCAGCTTAGTTTGCTTATCTACATTTGTTCATTGACAAAAAATTCTGTAAAAATCCATACCAATCCATAGCAAATCCCTGCCTCTATGTCCTATTGGACATAGACATGGCAAAACTATTGGCATTACGACAAATGACTTCTGCAGCAGTTGTTGGATCTGAAGAAGAAGAAGAATATACCGCTCTTTCACCTCATGTACCAGTAACCTGATCTTGCCAGAAAAACAGGGAGTTTTTCATCTCTCATTTCGTGATATTTTGTGAGTATATTGTAGATTCCAAAATTTTTTAACGAATTCGTTTTATCCGATGAAAAATTTAATTAAATTTTAGAAGCATTATTGTCGACAGTGAGTAAATTGTACAGGAAGGCATGTGTAATATTGCTAGACTTTGTTCGACATGTTTGGACAAGAAGGGGACCTTAAGTCCCGTTGTCATCTATCCGTCATATTTTCATTAACCGAAGCCTTCTTATCGGTGGTGAGTACATTGTGCCAATCTCTACAAATTTCTTTAAAATCTTGTCACTCTCCCTTATATGTGGTAGGTCGATAATATCAACTATAATCAGTTAGCATCAATGCCTGAAAAGTGTGCAAGTTGGCATTACCAATCTTCTAAGAAGTTTTAACTAGTTTTACGTGTTCTTTGATTGTTAAACGTTTCATATTCGTAAATGGCAATCAAAGCTAAAGATACTTAAGCTTGCAAGTTTATCTGCTAGTTACATTACCTTGAATCCTAGGGAGGGTGAATCTATTTACTTAGTTGCGGAGTTCCAACTTTTTCAGACCTTTTTGTACAAGCCGATTGCTCGAATAGCTGCCTGATTGGCAGATAGCATTGCTTTGTCTTTGTCCTTTGTACTTCTGGTTTATATTTAATACATTCACTACTACGACCATGAGATAACTCGTAGATTGGGTTCTCTTCTAGGGAGCCAAACTGTACATCCAGTGCATAATTCTTGAGTTGATCTTCAAGTCTTGTAGCATATTTTTGGCACACTCTGTAATGTTTCCTCTGTCCAAATGTTTAGTTTCTATTATCCGTTACTATATTATCTTAACCAGGCGTTGAATATTGTTGCATTTAGGAAGTTTCCTAGTAATGTACAATGGGTCAATTGCGACCTCCGGGTACTGTGCTTGTCTTGACCGACAGGTGCACGTCCTCTAACCTAAGTTTCCTAGTTCTGGGAAATGTTAACTACGGTCGCTTTGCCTTGATTTATTTTAGTTCCTATTAATCTTGGCTCAATACTTTCACCACGAAGCCTAAGTACATGTATTGCTACAATTAGCCAGTGGAACTGCTAACAGGTCTTCAATTTCTCATTCCTGGCTGGGTCAAGTAGCTGCTAAGAATAAACTAAGTGATGCAGATTGTCAAATTCGACAACAATTTCGTCCTTTTCGTTAAAGGGCATGGATATCTTCTTTAAGGACATATTATAGGGCTAACCGGGGTTAACATTGTTTTGTTTTAATCTCTTTCTATTTAATCAAAAATCAAATCCTTTTTAAAACAACTTTTAAATGAAATTGTAAATCCCATCCTCTCTGACCTTTAACCCTTCTTCGAAAACCGAAATTATTCAAACAGAATAAACACTCGTTTAAAGCTAATTAGTCTTGGATTTGTCATTAAAAATAAAACAAAAAAAATGTAAAGTCATTGCAACAATTTTGTTTTCATAACCTCCCCCAGTCCAGATGTTTGAAAAGCAGGAACGACGACAAAAAAGGAAGAAACAGAAGAAAAGATGTCGTCGTCGTCTTCGCCGCCAAACCATAAGCACACACAGAGGCAGGCATTGTGGTAGTGGCAACACAATATTTTTTGTCGTCTCTATTGTGACACTCTGTTTGTTTCCTTTTTCCCCCTTTCGTTTTCGATTTCGAATTCAATTCCCACACACTGTACCAGCAAATAAACGAACAATTTTTCTAAATGAATGACAGGCTGGCTGGCTGCCTGGCTGCCTGGCTGAGTTGATGATTGTTTCGTATGCAGATTCGTTTTGAATTGAGCACTCCAAACGGCTTTGGAAAGGCTTTTTTCATGAGAAATATACGAAGGAGAGAGAGCGGGGTCCTGTTATCACCAATGCATGGCCATAGTATATCTTATTAATCTGTTATTCTTTTCCCAACACACAACATATGGTTTTTATTAAGTTCTTTACGTTTTTCCAACACAAAAAAAAATAATGCGGATTATACAGGCGATGACAAAAAAAAACCGCACATTAAAAACTGGCCGGGTGATAAGATATGAAGTATTCGTTTAATAGGGCGGATGTGCCCAGTTGTGTTTGCCTTTTTATAGTCTTTGTTGGTCTTTATCACTGGAGTACTGCACTCATGGTAAACAAACTAATTGAACTTTGAACTCTATGCAGCTAATTTTAAAAACTTCTTTAGTAACACCAGCCTAGCCTGCTTATTTTCATCTATTCGTTGAATAAAAATTCTGTAAAAATCCATAGCAATCCATAGCGAATCCATAACAGTGTATGCTACAAACTGCTGCTACTTATGCGGAGCTAGGTAATATCTTGGGTTAGGTTAAACTTTGACTTGAACATATGGATCTTATCTTTAAAGCATTTTTAATAACACCAGCTTAGTTTGGTTGCCTATTTTTAATTTTTAAAAATCCATAGCAAATCCATAACGGTATTGGCTACAATCTGCTGCTACGTATGCGGAGCTAGGTAATATCCTGGGTTAGGTTGGACTTGGGCTTGAACTTTGAACATATGGATCTTATCTTTTAAAGCTTACTTTGGTTGCTTACATCTAATTTTTAAAAATCCATAGCAATCCATAACGATATTGGCTGCAATCTGCTGCTACATATGCGGAGCTAGGTAATACCCTGGGTTAGGTTGGAGAGCCTTTTATTATTGTAGTCTTGTAGAGTAAGGTGTTAGAGTGTACTGCGACCATTATACCTACTGTATTACCCTTATTCTATATAGGATATCCCCTTATTTTCTGGATTTTTTTCGATTTACTCCCTGCCTAGTAGTTGATAATAGGTGTTCCTCTTTCTTAGATTCGTTTATGCCTCACAAATTCCCGGTATTTGTTTTTCGATCCCCATTTTCATTAACTGTTCGTTGAGTTTATAGTCCAAGTCTTCCAATCCAGCTACCCTGATAAATTTCTGTATTGTTGGCTACCGTCAGTAAGGCTACCCCCCTGCATAATAGTACTTGATAACTCCCTGCCTAGTAGTTGATAATAGGTGTTCCTCTTTCTCAGATTAATTTATGCCTCACAAATTCCCGGTATTTGTTTTTCGATCCCCATTTTCATTAACAGTTCCTTGAGTTTATAGTCCAAGTCTTCCAATCTAGCTACCCTAATAAATTTCTGTATTGTTGGCTACTGTCAGTATGACTACCTCCCTGCTAGTACTTGATACGTTCAGAGGCGCTACGTGTTAAATTTATTACTCTCAGGTTTGTGCTCAGAAGATATAGACGATGAAGCTAGTCTATATCTGCGGTCCCAAGTAACGCTCGACCATAATGAAAACTGCTTTGGAATCCTTGATACGGTGGCTATCCAGCCCTCTAGGTCCATTTCCCCTACTATTCCACTCTTTGTCTGATTTTTATTGATTTATTTAGTGCATTTTTTTTAGAATTGTTTAAAGATGTTTTATTACACAAGTTTTTCTGGGAGCGGTGCTGCCAGCATGGGTTCCACACGAGCCTTAAAGCACGTTTGTATTGGTGTAAGTAATGCTCTAAAGGGTATTATCTACTCAATTTATTGGTGCTTACAAACCTTTAGTTAGGACTACAATCTATCTTCTTACACCACCCATGTTATGGGTGTTAATTTTATCCATGATTTGTGGAACCTACTTTGCTTAATATCGCCTCAGAAAGATAAATGCTTTGGAAAACCTTTTTTGGCAGTTTTAAATCGTCGAAAGAAATATTTTCTTATATTTCGTTTTTGTTCGAGATGTCTGAGCTAAGCTAAGGGTTTGAACCATAGGCTCTCGTCTAAGAGATAGGCAGTGTGTGCCTATCAGATTAAGAGAATTTCGCTTAGGCTTGCGCTCTGTTTTGAAATTTTTGATACTATGGCTGTCCAACCCTTTAGGTCCATTTCTCCTACAAGTCTACTATTGGTCTGATTTCGATTGTTTTATTTAAAGCACTTTTTTCTCACTTTATATGGAACTTTTTTACTGATTATATTAAGAGGTCTTGGAACTTTCCTTTGAGTACGTTATAGTGCTCATAGATTTAGTATTTGTCCTAAAATGAGGTTCTAAACAAGTGGGGTTGTTCAGCTGGAGACTGTTAAACAGCTAACAGTGCTCCATTAAGGGGAAATTTTGTTCTGTTAACGCCAAATGTGGTCGCCATAGTATAGGAAGTAGAGTTGGTTGGCTTATTAGACAAAAGGTCCGAGTTCCTCTCAGCAGATTTCTGCCAATAACTCTGAGAGTAAATAAAATTGCCATGAAAAAACTTCTCAAAAAATCTGTCGTTCAGAGTCGGCTTTAAACTGTAGATCTCGCCATTCGTATATAAAATTAGGGCACATAACATAAGTGGTATGAGAAGCTAGATCGTAATCCTGACTGAAGGGTTGTAATGGCCAATTATTTATGTAGGTAATGCGAAATGTGGCGCTGCTAAAATGTATGGTTTACGTCTTGGATTTCCAAATTCAAATTTATCTTCAAACACATCAATGCCCGCGCCTTTTTAAATTTCATCGTCATTGTTATAGTAGATAGTGTGTTGACTTGATTAAACGAGAACTTGTGGTTCAACCCCCAACTAAAGACATTTTGAACAAAAACGAAATATTAAAAATATGAATATCGGTCGGCGGCTTCCTCTTAGCAGTGTTCAAACAAAAATTCGTGGAAAGAAGTGCAAATTTTATCAGGTAGAGTGTGTTGACTTATTAGACGAGAGCTTGTGGTTCAACCCCCAGCTAAAGACCTCAGCTAAAGACATTTTGAACAAAAACGAAATATGAAAAATATGAATATCAATCGGCGACTTCCTCTGCCAAGTGTTCAGGCAAAAATTTGCTGGAAATGAATGGAAAATTGTCATGAAAAGTTTCTTAAATTTTTGACGTTCGGAGTCAGCTTAAAATTACTAGCCCCGTGACTCATGAATGCAATGCCACATACACAGAACGAGTGGTATAAGAATGTAGGTTGTAATCTTAGCTAAAGGGTTGTAATGACCATCTTTTTTTGTCACTATGTCTATACATGTTTTGACTGCCCCCTTACCCCTTACACTCAACCTTTTATTTTTTTTCGTAAACGGGGTATAAATTGTAGTGGCGGCGAGTACAGTATGGTACCACTTTCGTTTTTCAATAGCAAAAATTTATTCGTTTGAAAACGGTTTTATTCATGGTCCACTGATAAAGGGCCGGACTCAAAAGCACGCACAATAATGCTCTGTTCGATTTCTTTTGTTTTTTTTTTTTTGTATTTCAGTTGAATTCTTGTGTTTTTTTTTAATTTTTTTTTAATTCTTTATTTATGATAAAAGAATACAACAAAAAAGGGGTTCCAAAATACAAAGTGACTCACACAGCACACCACACCACTTGGAATCATGTTTGAAAGTGAGTGAACATTTGTTTTTTTTTCTCTTTCTTTTTTTCATTATTTTTTTCTTTTTGAATTCCTTTTGTTTTAACGCCTGTATTTTGTAATGGCCGGGCGGGCCGTATGAGTCCGAGTCCATGGATGAATTCAATTCTCGTTTGTTTTTTTTTTTTGGGTCTAAGTTTTAAAAGCACTTGCATTTCTATTCTCGTTTATGGAATGTTTTTTACGTTGTTTTTTCGTAGACTCGTTTTAACAAAAAGGAAGCAGGTTAGGAACAATAGAAAAAATAACAGAGAGAGAGAGAGAGAGAGAGAGAGAGTGAGTGATTGAGTGCGAGAGGATTTTTTTGTTCCTTTTTTTTTAAATGCCATTCCATATGGTTGAACAAATGTTTGAGAGAAACTGTTTTGTTAAACCAAACTGAATAATAAATGAAAGGAAAAGTCCTGCAATAGGTCGATTGTTTGAAGGGGGTGTTAATTAAGCAAAAAAAATTTATTTATTCTTCAATAAACATTCTCTACAAGATTTTTTAAAAATTTAACTTTTTTCCTAATCTTCATTTTTGAAATTCATTTCATTTAAAGCGTTAACACATCCCTTTAACTTTGCTAGATATTCCCATACAAGCCGATTGCTTGAATCGCATCCTAACTGTCATATACAGTCGAACTTCTATAAATTGAATCACCATTATCCAGAAAAAAACTTTAATTTATAGAAACTTCTAGTTAAACAAGTAAAACCTAATAGATTTTCTCATCAAGATCCTGTTGCTAGGGTTTAACTTATAGAAAATTCAAATAATAGAAGTTCAAATTATAGAAGTTCCACTGTATGTAGCATTGACTTGCCTAGCGCTTGGTACTTTTCATTCAAATTCAAATCAGCCCATCTTTCGAATTCAATAGAATTCCATTTGGAAGTCTCAAGTGAATTTTTCCAATATCCTAGACCCTATAACTAAGGTCTTCACTGGACCATGTGGAACAGGTTTTTATCGAACCAGCTTTTTGTATAGAAAAATCTCAACACTTCTTCATAAGTTCATAATTCACATGCAAACTGATCCTGTGATCTTTAGCAAAACCTCAACAGCTTTGAATAGATTCATAATTCACAGGCAGCGGAGTTTCAAACCAAATACCATAAGATATGTTCTCTTATTGTTGCCTAACTTTACACTACCTTCAGCTAACCGTTGTACAAAAGATTTTCTTCTCCTACAGCAAATGTATTTTCCTGTTACGGCCATGCTCTGAATGTATACCATGATAGTCTTGAGAGTATAAGTTGTCAGTGTTGTAAGCTAGTGATGTTAAGGATAGGCCCAACGAAGACCACAGCAGTAGCATAGCATCTACAAAATAAAACAATATTCGACCTATAGATGTAGTAATATAACCGATAATGAAAGTAAAATGTCTGAAAATAATATTAAAAGTCGCCGTAATCTAATTGGTAGCGTGTTGGCTTATTAGACATGAGGCCACGGTTCAAACCCCAGGTCAACTTAACGAAATATGGAAAAATATTTCTTTGGCGTCTTCCTCTCAGCAGATTTCTAGCAAAACCATGAAAGTTTCTCAAAAATCTGTCGTTCGAAGTCGTATTTAAACTGTAGGTCCCGTCACTCATGCGTAAAAATTAACGCACGCAACATAGGTGGCGTGAGAAACTAGGTCGTAAGCCTGACTAAAGTGTTGAAATGGCCGATTATGTACGTTTGAATATTAGAAATCACCTTAGTCTAGACAGGGTTTCATGCATAATGCTTTCTCAGTCCACGACTTGAGTAATTGACAGATTAACAGAGGTTTATCTATACTCATAAGTGGTTTGGTGTACGTTAGGAACTATCGTTTGAACTATCAACTTATCTGGGATGTACCTGTGACCACAAGGTTCCATATTAATCCATCAGACCTAAAACTTTCGAAATTCTCTTAGCTTGTTAGGTAGTGTGTGTTAACTTATTAGATGAGAGTCCGTGGTTCAAATCCTAGCTTAGCTCAGACATCTCAAATAAAAACGAAAACTGAAAGAAAATATGTTTTGCTTCGGCAACTTAAAATTATCAATGAAAAGTTTTTCAAAACGTTTGTTGTTCAGAGTCGATCTTAAACAGTAGGTTCCGGCACTAATGGGTAAAATTATCACCCAAAACATGGATGGTGTGAGAAGATAGAGTGTTGTCCGGGCTAAAGGTTGTAATCATCAATTAAGTGAGTAAATAATATTCTTCAGGGCACAATTTTAACCCACTGTAAGTCTCTTACAGCCACATAAACGTGATGTAAGGCTCGTCTGGAGCTGCCGTGCTGGCACCACAGCTACCAAGAAAACTTGAGTAATAAACAATCTTTAAACAATTCCTCTATCATTTTGCCTCTCAAAATAGTTGCTTTAAATGAAAGGCTTTTATGGCAAAATATTTTCAAATCTCTTTCCATACATTATCGAGGTTTTTAAAACACACATGGTGGTGTCACGCTCGATTTGCTGGGTTTTTTTTTTTTGAAAATTCAAATTAAAATTTTAAAATCTTAAATGGTTTGCTCAAAAATTTTGTGTATGCATGTACGGATTTATGTCCAGCTGTGTATGTGACGCAATTATTTGGTTTATTATTTACAGAAAATATTTAAAATTTAAAATTTCTTTTTTTAATTTTTAAAATTTTTTTTTTTGAATAAGAAACCGAAACCAAAACCACAGAAAATCATTTAAAATTCATTTAATGGGTGTGTATGTATTTACGTGTACATGTGCATGTGTCTGTGTTGAAGAAAACTTAGTTATCAATGGTCTTTGTTAGTTTTTAATGAATTACTACACTCAAAGAAATTTTAGTACATTTCAAGCATTTACTCTGAGTTTCCAGCGATATTTTCGCAAAAATGGCAAGCATTAGCCGAATTTTTGTAGCTTTTAGGTCCACAGAAGGTTTCAGGACCAATTTGCCTCTTGTTTTGTCTGGTAATATGGTATCTCATTACCCCTAACAAGTATTTTAATTTAATAATAAGGTTATCGATAAGATTTCCTATATAAAATAATGTTATCGATAAAATTTTCTAGTTAAATAATGCCATCGATAAGATTTTCTATTTTAAATAATGTTTTCAATGAAGCTTCCTTTAAGATTTCTGTTATCGATAGTATTTTATATTTTAAATAATGTTATCGTTATGACTTTCTATTTAAAAAATGTTATTTTTTATTAAAAAGTAATGTTATCAATAAGAATTTCTATTTGAAATAATGTTATCGATAATATTTTCTATTTAAAAAATTACTATTGGTAACATATCAGCTATATAGATAAGCTGTTCGATTTGAAATAATGTTTATCGATAATATTTTCAATTTAAAATGGTTTATCGATATCATTTTCTATTAAAAAGTAATGTTATCGATAGGAGTTTCTATTTAAAATAATGTTATCGATAATATTTTCTATTTAAAAAATTGTTATCGATAATATTTTCTGCTTAAAAAATTGTTATCGTTCATATATCTGTTATGGCGATAAGATATTCGATTTTAAAAAATTTTATCAATAATATATCTAGAACAAATGGTTTTATCGCTATGATTTTCTATTAAAAAGTCACGTTATCAATAAGAATTTCTATTTAAAATAATGTTATCGATAATATTTTTGATTTAAAATAATGTTATAGGTATTATCTTCGGTTAACGATAAGTTTCTATTTAAAATAAATAATGTCATCGATAATATTTTCTGTTTAAAAATTGTTATCGGTAATATATCTTTTATGGCGATAAGCTATTCGATTTAAAAAAATGTTATCGATAATATTTTCTATATCAAATGGCATAGCATCTATTTAAAATAATGTTATCGATAATATTTTCTATATCAAATGGTGTTATCGATATGAGAGAAAGAGTATCTATTTAAAATAAAGTTATCGATAATATTTTCTATTTAAAATAGTGTTATCGATATGATTTTCTATTAAAAAGTAATGTTATCAATAAGAGTTTCTATTTAAAATAAAGTTATCGATAATATTTTCTATTTAAAATAATGTTATCGATATTATTTGATATTTTTTTCTGTTGTCGTAGACGACCTATTTGATTAAACCACAATAAGCTTGGGGTTTACTATACAAAATGAAAAAAAATTAAAAAAAAAAATAAATTTAAACAAATTGTATGCGAATATAGAACAAAATTAAGCGACAAATTGTATACAGTTAAACAGCAAATAAATAAAAAATAAAAAAAAACGATATTAAATAAATATTATAGTAATTTTTAAAGCTTTATTTTTTGTATTTTTTCGTTGTTGTAGTTGTTGTTGTTGTACTATATCGTGTAGACTTATTTTTATCTGCACATAATTTCCGCTTAAATAAAGAAGAAAAAAAAAATCGAATAAAAAAAAAATCTGAAATACAAAATTAAATAAAGTTTGTTGCTATTGTTCAACACAAAATAGAGAGAAATTATGAATAAAAAATAAAAATAAAATAAAATACAAACTAACTAATTTCATTGTAATAAATTTATTAATGTTTTCATCTCTCTCTCTCTATTAATACAATAATTTTGGATAAAAATAAAATGAAATTGTAAACGAAAATGTTAATTATTTTATATGACTTTTGGTTGGCCTTATCTCTTACTTATATAAGCTATTTTTAGCTGTACTTCTCACTCACTCTCACTCTACCTCTCTGTCACTGTGTATTCAAATATTTTTTTGGGGGTGTTATGTATGTAGCGGGTTTCTTATCTTTGTTTCCGTTAATGACATTCTACTGGTTGTTATTCTTTAATTTCATTTTTTTTTTCTATTTTTTGGGTCACTGTAAACCTACTGATTTTTAATTTATTTTTTAGTTTTTTTTTTTATTTTTTATTTTATTTTTTTCCATTTTCTTTTTACATAATATATGAGAGCAAGCATTGTATTACTTACTAAGCATTAAATGGCGTTTTTGTTTCAAGTCACGCTTAGTGGTGATAAACATGATATTTTTAGAACATTAACTCTCTATGACCTGCTTAAATTTGTAGAAAACTCGTAAAACAGAAAAAGAAAAGTGCCGTGCACTGTAGCATCTTATTTATCATTCATTTCCTATTCTGAATACAAGTAATCCGACCAAAAATCTGGTTTTTTTTATACTAAATTTTGCCTAATTTTGCCAGGGTTTTCAAATTCCATTCAATTTCTCCTGCAAGTGTAACCTACAGTAGAGTTATTGCATGTCATCTGTCATTTTACTTTTCTTGTAATTTTTATTTTTCTTTTGTAAGTAAGTAATCCAGCATAACATTTCTCATTTTTATTTTTCTTTTCCTTCTGTTTTTTTCTAAAATCACATCACTTTCTCCAGCCACTAAAAACCAAGTATCACCGCCTCAAAAATAGAATTATTCCTTCTTTGTTTCATTTTTTTTTCATGTCAGGGGATTTAGTAAAAAATTCTTTTACTTTTTAGCTAAAATGAAAAAAATTTTTTTCTTTTTTTTGTTAGATTAACTCCCCGTTATTTATTTGCCACAACAAATTTATTTCTCAGGTTTAATCTGTAACTGCTGTCATAATATTACTACATTTGAGAGATTATTTTTTTTTAAAGAACTTCAGTAAAAAAAAAACCGATTAATGTAAGAATCAAATTTTGCATTTATTCTCATAAAATAAATCAATTTTGTTAAATCGTTATGTAAAAATACAATTGTCGACAAGATTTCATGTAGAAATAATGTTATCGATAACATTTTCTACATGAAAATATTGTTATCGTTAAGATTCCATGCATGAAATACTGTTATCGGTAGATTATGTGTAAAGTATAATGTCATTTGTAAGATTTTCTTAAAGAAATACTGTTATCGGTGAGATTTCCTTTTAGAAAAACTGTTATCGGTACGATTTTTTATAGAAAATAGCCTTATTGGCAAGGTTTCGTAAAAGAAATAGTGTTATCGGTAAAATTTCATAAAAGAAATAGTATTATTGATAAACAGTCGCCGAGGTCTAGTAGGTAGTGTGTTGGCTTATTAGACGAAAGGCCCGGGTTCGAATCCCAGGTCCGACATCAAAACGAAAAATATTTCATCGGCGACTTCCTCTCAGCAGATTTCTGGCAAAGACTCTGAGAATAAAAATTGCCATGAAAAGCTTCTCAAAAATCTGTCGTTCGGAGTCGACTTTAAAGTGTACGTCCCGCTACTTATGTATAAAATTAACGCACACAACATAAGTGGTGTGAGAAGCTAGGTCGTAATCCTGACTGAAGGGTTGTAATGGCCAATTATGTATGTAAGATTTCTTAAAAGAAATAGTGTTATCTGTAAGATTCATATAAGAAATACGATTATCGATAAGATTTTATATAAAAAAATACAGTTATCGATAAGATTTCTTAAAATAAATAGTGTTATCGGGAAGATTTGATATAAAAATATAGATATCGATAATATACATAACATAATTGGTCATTACAACCCCCCTTCAGTTAGGATTACTCCCTAACTTCTCATCGATAACATCTTATATAAAAAGTACTACTATTATCTAGGAAAAATACTGTTTTCGACATGATTTTGTATAAAAAATATTGTAATCGTCACCATGAATGAATAATGGTAAGCGATATAAACTTACTTTTATCTGTCATGACTGCACAGGAAGACATGCAAAACTACGTCTACGACTTCAGCAGTCGCTAAGCAAGAAGGAGATTTATTACTCCCTAATTTCACATTTCAAACAGCAGAATATATTGGATTTTATAAAGAGCACAGTTTGGTTCTACGGCTGCGACTCTGTTTAAAAGCTTATTCGTTGTATTACATTGCTTGTGAAAGCTTAAGAGAATCTGCCGTCCACTACTACCCGACTTAATCTAACATTATATTTAAAATGTTGTTATCGAAATATTTTATGCTTAAAATAATGTTATCGTATTCTATTTAAAATAATAATATCTCTTAATATTCTATAGATAATACTGTTATCGATTAGATTTCTGCAGAAAGTAAGATTTATTGTATAAAATCATGTTATCGATGAATTTTTCTACTTAAAATGTTGTTATCGATAAAATTAGCTGTTTGAAAAATATTATCCATTAGATTTTGTATTTAAAATAATGTTATCGATATCATACTCAATTTCAAACAGTGTTATCGATAATATTTTCTGTTTAAAATAATAATATCACTTGATATTCTATAGATAATACTGTTATCGATTAGATTTTCTGCAGAAAATAGTATTATCGTTAGGATTTATTATATAAAATCATGTTATCGATAAATTTTTCTACTTAAAATGTTGTTATCGATAAAATTATCTGCTTGCCATAAAAATTATCCATTAGACTTTGTATTTAAAATAATGTCATCGATATCATACTTAATTTCAAACAGTGTTATCGATAAGATTGATCATTAAATTTTTAAATCAATATTTACATTGATTACATTACTTTAAAGCTCTGCTTTTCCAAACTCTGTTAAAATTGAAATGTTGTAGACCTTTTAACCTTAAAGAATTCTCGTCTTTTACTCTTTTTTTTATTTTTTTTTTCTTTTGTTTTACAAATATTTTATCACATTTACATACATTTTGTTTTTTTTTTTGCATGTGTATGCGTGTGTGTATACATTCATATGCAAATCAGTTACCAGCAATAATAACAGGAGTTGTAACGTACCTACGTAAACAAATATACACGGTGTACAGGATGAGTGTAAGAGTACGTGTATGTGTACGTGAATCTGGTGTATAAGTAAGTTAGGGAGTGTATTGTTAGCATATAGGCTCTCCCTTGTTTAGTTTTCCGTGTCTATCATTTGATACATTGTACGTACATACATACGTACATACATTATCATCTCCATAATTTATACAAAAAAAATATGTTTTTCTCGTTGGCTTTCTCTCTCTTGCTCTCCCTCTCTCTGTATTTACATACAATAATAATTCTCTTCCTTGGAATAAAATAACAACAACAACAACAAACTACAACGTTATGGAACAGGTACGATAGGCATAGAAAGCATAAATGTAGGTTTATAAGTAAGTAAGTAAGAAAGAACAGCGTAAATGCATGTGCGTGTGTGTGTATGTGTATGTGTTGTGTAGATGTAAAGAGTATGCAAATATGATTATAATGAAATTGGAGCACAAGTATCCCGTTTTTTTTTGTCTTTCTGTCGTTCTTTTATTAATGAGAGTCAAAATATAAAGACTGTGAAAGAGAAGTGTCAGCTTTTTAAGACACTTAAAAGTTTGATTACATTTGCGTTGCGTTAGCGTTAGTGTTGTTTTATTGTAGCTGTAGCTGTTGTTGTTGTTATTGTTGTTGCTATTGTTTTTGTTGGCATTTCAGATGAATATTAAATGTGTTATGATACAGGGTCCCTAAATATGGTTTCAATCCTTGTCTTTAAAACTAAAAAAAGTAATGCAAAAATTGTTTTCTAATGAAAATGTTGTTATCGATAAAATTATCTGCTTGCCATAAAAATTATCCATTAGACTTTGTATTTAAAATAATGTCATCGATATCATCTTAATTTCAAACAGTGTTATCGATAGGATTGATCATTACATTTTTGAATCAATATTTATATTGATTACATTAATTTAAAGCTCTGCTTTTCCAAACTCTGTTAAAATTGAAATGTTGTAGACCTTTTAACCTTAAAGAATTCTCGTCTTTTACTCTTTTTTCTTTTTTATTCTATTTAACGGTAGAAAAAACGAATTTTTTTTCTTTTGTTTTACAAATATTTTATCACATTTATATACATTTTGTTTTTTTTTTTTTTGCATGTGTATGCGTGTGTGTATACATTCATATGCAAATCAGTTACCAGCAATAATAACAGGAGTTGTAACGTACCTACGTAAACAAATATTCACGGTGTACAGGATGAGTGTACGAGTACGGGTGTGTATGTGTGAATGAGTATAAGTAAGTTAGGGAGTGTATTGTTAGCATATAGGCTCTCCCTTGTTTAGTTTTCCGTGTCTATCATTTGATACATTGTACGTACATACGTTACATACATTATCATCTCCATAATTTATACAAAAAAAATATGTTTTTCTCGTTGGCTTTCTCTCTCTTGCTCTCCCTCTCTCTGTATTTACATACAATAATAATTCTCTTCCTTGGAATAAAATAACAACAACAACAACAAACTACAACGTTATGGAACAGGTACGATAGGCATAAAAACCATAAATGTAGGTTTATAAGTAAGTATGTAAGAAAGAACAGCGTAAATGCATGTGAGTGTGTGTGTGTGTGTATGTGTTATATAGATGTAAAGAGTATGCAAATATGATTATAATGAAATTGGAGCACAAGTATCCCGTTTTTTGTTTTTTTTTTTTTGTCTTTCTGTCGTTCTTTTATTAATGAGAGTCAAAATATAAAGACTGTGAAAGAGAAGTGTCAGCTTTTTAAGACACTTAAAAGTTTGATTACATTTGCGTTGCGTTAGTGTTAGTGTTGTTTTATTGTAGCTGTAGCTGTTGTTGTTGCTATTGTTGTTGCTATTGTTTTTGTTGGCATTTCAGATGAATATTAAATGTGTTATGATACAGGGTCCCTAAGTGGGCTTCAATCGTTGGCTTTAAAACTAAAAAAGTAATTGCAAAAAATTGTTTTCTAATGAAAATTAAAAAATTTCTTAATTAAGTTTCTTAATTTCTTCTGTTTGAATAAAACATTTATATTGTCTAGACACTTAAAAACTTGCAGGATCAATTAAAAAACATTCGATAACAGTAACAATTTATCGAAATATCTATGAGTGCTTTTATATCCATACATACTTCTGAAATTCATTAGAAATTGATTAAAAAAAAAAATATATGAAACTTTGTAGCCTGTGGTATGTACACATGCTTGACAAGTTGTTACACGATCTTCAATAAAACACAAAACTTTCATCACGTTTTTAAGAAAAAACACAAAAATTTATCGATAATTATGCACCAAAATTAATTAACGAAACATATTTAACATTTCCTTAAACACAAATGATAATCGAAATAATAAATAATGATTGTGATAGGAAATGTTTCGCGAAACCAAAAAACAAAAAAAAATTTTTTTTTATTTAATTTTGATTGTATTAAAATGAAAATTGATACAAAACAATAGAAATTGATCAATAAAGAATCGTTAAATAATTCCAATATGTTTTTAATTTGTGAATTTTTAAAATCTCGATAACTTTGCGATAATTTTTGACAAAGTAGTAAAAAATAAAAAGTTAGTAACACAATTGCGCTTTAATAAGAATTTCTTTAATATGCTAAATATTAAATTCGATAACTTTTCGATAACATTAAATTGAAATAAGTCTCAAACGCCATAAGAAGGAAGAAATATAAATAAAATCGTTGCTAATTTATTCCGGCTACAATTTCTAAAGGAAATAAATTTTTCTTAATTCGATAACTCTATCTATAACATTAAATTTTGACACTGTCTTTCAAATTCAATGAAATAGATAATATAAGTAAATAAAAGTGGTTTCATAATTTCTACAATTACATTTCAATTACATTACAATTCAATTCTATCGATAACTTTAAATTGTGACACTGTCTTTCAAATTCAGAATTTTTAACATAGTACAAATAAATAATTAGTATTTATTTAATATGCTAAATAATAAATTCGATAACTTTTCGATAACATTAAATTGAAACAAGTCTCAAACGCCATCAGAAGGAAGAAATATGAATAAAATTTCTAAAGTTAACAAAGTTTTTTAAATTCTACAAGTTTATCGATAACATTAACATTTTTATGCTTTTTTTAACGAACATTGTTGATATTCATGGCCTATTTGTGTAGAAAGCCGAAGATGATCTTCCCCTGAGGGACATTGGTACTTATTACATTGCCTCTATTTGAACTGACCTCTCTGTACACTCTTTGCTCTCTTAATACTTTATATGTGAACTGTGTTCATTGCTTTTAAAAAATGTAGTATGATGGCAGGCGGCAGTGGTATGAGTGTATGTGTGTGCATATGGATATGTATGCAAAAAAAAAATCTCATGTGATTAAAAATATCCCACCACGATATTATAATTAAAAAAGAAAACGAACAATAACGACAACAACAACGGCTACAAACAAATAAAGAATGTTAAGTAAAGAAAACAAAGGGAGCGTAAAATATATAACAAAAGCAGCAGTAAGACAGAGAAAGAGAGAGTGATAGAGGGAGTGGAAGGAAGAGAACGAGAAGAAGAAAAAAATTGTATTTTTCTTTTAACAAGTGCGTGATTATAACAAACACGCATTGATAACAAAATATAAAAAGAAAAAGAGAAAGAAAAAGAAAAAAATGAACAACAATTACATCAACTACTACCACCACTAACTACCAGCACTACTGCTACAAAGGCTTCTGTAAATTAAAAATGGCAACAACAACAATTGCAATAACATAACATATGTGGTAACATAATAAAGGATTTCCTTTTGAAGTAGAAATGAACACGAGCAGATATACGAACCCCACACGCACTCTTACAACGAGAAAGAGATTTAATAAAAGCCATGCATGTAAGCGAAAGAGAGCGTAATTGTTGTATTAGAAAATATAAAATAAAGATTAGAGTGTGTGTGAGTATGCATATGTGTATGCAGGGGAAGATCATCTTCGTCTTTTTACACATATAGGCCACGAATATCAACAATGTTTGCTAAAATGAGCGTAAAAGTGCATTCAGTTGCTTGTCAACTTTCAATGAAGTAGGTTCCCGTCCCTTCTTTTTGAAAAATTTTTTTTTGTATATCAATTATACACCCAAAGAAAAATTACAGTAGGATTCACTACTACTTTCTAATGAGATTCACTAATAACAATGAGAAATGTTCTCCATTTTTTGGAAGAATATTTGTCAAGTTAAATACGTAGTCTTTAGGGGTTTCTCACTGTACATTTTCCATTTTCCACTGCATAAATATATTATTAGGTTAGACTTGCAAATATTACTAACAATTTTCCTTTGGGTTATACATATGCCTCCACAGATACACTCACATTTTAATCATGTTCTCTTTGTGCCAACGTTTCATTATGGATACTAGTGTGAGTGGCTAGAACCCGTAAAAGTTAGTTACAGAACTTAGTTGTTGTATTCACCAATGTTGATTACAAAGTTTTAAAAATACTTTCCATTTTCATTCGACGCCTATTTTAAAAGCAGAACAGTGACGCGAGAGATGTTCCATACTCATTCCGTTCTACGCAAGACTTTACTTGTAAGCACTGTGTCTGTCTCTGCCAGAAAATAACCATTAATAACCGATAAAAATATACTCTCTCTGCCCCTATATAGTACATATTTTCAAAATGGTGTCACAAATGTCTAGTATATTTAGGAATCAGGTCCACCAGCTTATCTACTGTAATGCAATCCAAGCACATCATACATCGGAATTCGATTTTGTCTAGAAAGCTCTAGCAAGCTTACTCACTCTTATCTTCCTGTGCCATCATCGGACCCTTTGGACCTGTATATTAAACTGTCCATCGATAAGCAGCAATCGAATGTAATTCTGGTCCTCTCAAATGGGAATTTCAAGATCTCAATGGCCTTTTGGGTCCCCCAAAATGTAAATCTTGTCCTTAGAAATGGGAATTTCACGATCTCAATGGCCTTTTGGGAACCCCCCCATTTTCCAATTAGAATCTATTGAGTCTAGAGAAATCTCGTTTACAACCTCTGAAACAAGGTTGACATTGGTTCCCGACCCTATTCTTTCTTTGATCATTTTCCAATTTGAATCTTTTAAAAACGTGCAATAATCGCTGGTGCAGTTCTATTAACGGTGATTTCCGTTTTCAAAATCAAGCCGACTGTCTACAGTGGGTTTTCTAAATCTAAGGCCATTGATTACCGTACCTGTTTTGTTATTTTATGGCTTTAGTCTATGTAGTCATTTTGTTAGGAGTTGTGATATAATCGAGAACGGTTCTTGTCATCAGAAACTGACAGATCGATAGCGCTTCACTGATTTTCTAAGCCTGGGTTTATTAGTTTCAGCACTATTTAGCCATTTCTCTGCTTGAAACCATTCAGGCAACTTGGTAAAAGATGGGCGACAGTCAGAAACTAGGATTTCAAGACCCTTAAAGGCTGATCGGCTTGCCTTTGCTAATTTTCTAAGCCTGGGTTTATTAATTCCTACACTGTTTAGCCATTTTTCGGCTTGAAACCGTTCTGGCACCTTTTTAAAGAATGGGCTACAGTCAAAAACTAGGATTTCAAGGCCCTTAAAGGCTGATCGGCTTGCCTTTGCTGATTTTCTAAGCCTGGGTTTATTAATTCCAGCATTGTTTAGCCATTTTTGTGGTTGAATTCGTTCATACAACTTGTTAGAAGAGGGACAACAGTCAAGTATAGTTCTCGTCCAACGAAAAGGGGATTTCAATGCCAAAACTGTAGACCATTCGTGATCCATTTTCTAAAGCTTGGTTCGTTGGTTCTCGACCCCAGTTTTGCAAGCTTTTCCTGCTTGTGTTCTCCTTTTTTTTTGTTTTGATTTATTTTTCGCCACAATTTCTATAACATAAGTGATATTATCGATCCTGCAGACGATAACAAATCAACAGTAAGTTCTAGAACTTGCCAACAAAATAACAATCAATAATCAACAATAGTAGGTTCTAGAAGTTGCCAGCCAGCGAACACTTTTTATCCTCTCTACATAAATGTTATCACAGCTTTGCTAGGCAAGCAAGTTTGAAACCACTAAATGAGTAACCCGTTATAAGACTTGTTTTATTAAAAATTATAAATAAAGTGTGTGTGCGTGTACATGTTTTTTTGTTTAATTGATGTGAATGTGATGAAACATTAATTGAATTGATTGAAATGGCATGGCAGGGAGTTGATAAGATAACTTCAAAAACACTGTTGAGTGTAGGATGGAACACTTGAAATGCAATTACCCTAGAACTTTATCAATTTAATTGACAACCCAGATACAATTTATAAACTCAAGTATCTTGAATAGTGTACAGAGAATTGCACACATTAAATGATAATAAAATTAATATGCAATTCGAAAAATGGGAAATAACCCCCATTCTACCGCACCTAATACACCCGATATAAAAAACTGTAAAGAAATCTAGTGCAGCAAGTGAAAGTGTTAAGACCAGGTTATTTCGTTTGGTTCCTTTTTTGAATCCTCTTTCAATTTTATTGTATTTTTGTATCCTTTTTTTTTATTTTTTTGTTAGCTCAAGTGTCGCCTTTAGTGCTGAATATCTTTCTGCCTTTCTGGTTTTGTCCTCCTTTTTTCTTTTTTTGCTTGTTTGTTTGAAGCCATTTGTCTTGTTTTTCTTGAATAGCTTCTTGGAATCTATAGCTTGCTACTGACAAATTGAACAATTGCCAAAAAGCAACAACAACAACAACAACAATAAAAACTAAATTCAAAAGCAATATTTTAAAAGAGCTCCACCATAAAAAGAAAATAATTTGACTGTGTTGTGTCATAAAGTTCAGGGTTCTCTTAGAGAAAGTGAAAGGAGAAAATCCAAAAAAGAAAACAATTTTTTTTTTTTGAAAGAAAAACTGATTTACAGTTTTTTCCCTTTTCGTTTTTTGCTTTTCGAAATGAAAAGGGTTAAAAGAAATTGAATAAATTTGGGTTAAAACCAACAAAAAAAAAATAAAATAAATCGAATTGAAATACCTCTGAGAAGGATAACATAGGACAGAGAGAGAAGTGGCAGCTTTAAAAAATCAAAGCTTACTTTACTTTACAATGAAGCTCTGAGCCTGACTCCTTTAAAGTTCTCATACATGTAAGCTCTAGCACAGAGTAGATCTTCTCACAAACAACCTTAAATTGTAATTTTTATTCAGGGCAATACACCAGAAGACACTTAATTCCGCAAGAAAGATTAGATTCGCTTATCATCAAATAAATTTTGTGAATAATATCAAGACAAAGTCCCAACATTTGTATCAATTTCTTAGAAAATTTCTGTTATCGATTAATTTTCCATAAAAAGTCTTTGTTATTGATTAACATAAAAAAATATGTTATGATTCTATAAAAAAATTTGTTATCGATAAATATGCTATCAAATATTTTTTTTATCGATAAATATCCCATGAAAAATTTTTGTTATCGTTAAGTTTTATATGAAAAATGATATTCTATGGAACATTTTTGTTATCGATTAATTTTGTATAGAAAACTTTTATTATCGATAGCTTTCTATAGATAATTCTTATTATCTATTAATTTTCTAAAGAAAACTAATGTTATCGTTTTATTTTGTATAGTGAATTATTGTTGTGGTTTACTTTTTATAGGAAATTTTTGTTATCGATTAATTTTCTATAGGAAACATTTGTTATCGATTAATTTTATATAGGAAATTTTTGTTGTCGATTAATTTTTTATAGGAAATTTTTGTTATCGATTAATTTTATATAAGAAATTTGCGTTATCGATTATTGTTCTATAAGAAATTTTTGTTATCGATTAATTTTATATAGGAAATTATTGTTGTCGATTAATTTTATATAGTAAATTTTTGTTTTCGATTATTGATCTATAAGAAATTTTTGTTATCGATTATTGTTCTATAAGAAATTTTTGTTATCGGTTAATTTTCTATAGGAAATTTTTGTTATCGATTAATTTTATAAAGGAAATTTTTATTGTCGATTATTGTTCTATAAGAAATTTTTGTTATCGATTAATTTTATATAGGAAATTTTTGTTTTCGATTATTGATCTATAAGAAAATTTTGTTATCAATTAATGTTCTGTACAAAATTTTTGTTATCGATTAATTTTCTATAGGAAATTTTTGTTATCGATTATTGTTCTATAAGGAAGTTTTGTTATCGATTAATGTTCTATTAGAAATTTTTGTTATTCATTAATTTTCTATAGGAAATTTTTGTTATCGATTATTGTTCTATAAGGAAGTTTTGCTTTCGATTAATGTTCTTTTAGAAAATTTTGTTGTTCATTAATTTTCTATAGGACATTTTTGTTATCGATTATTGTTTGATAAGAAATTTTTGTTATCGATTATTTTTCTATAGAATTATAAAATTTTCTCCATATATTTTTATAGTAAAAGTTATCGATAACTTTTTGTTTTAAAAAATGTTAGTTATTGATTTTTTGTTGTTTAAATTTCTACAGAAATATTTATGTTATCGATTGGCAGAGAACTTAAAATGAAATTGAAATGATTTCAATAACAATTTCACAATACTTGATTGTTATGCAGTCAAACAATACAGTAGACAGGTTGGCGTTTAAGAAAGGAAAAAAAAAAAATAGACAACAACAAGAACAATAATGTTGTCTAGTTTAAAAATTCCTTAAGAAAAATTAAGAAAAAAAAATATGTTTTGGTTGCGTGGCTAAAAAAATTTCGCTTGTTTTTTTAAAAAAAAATCTTTTGTTGGCATCTAAAACCAATATTTGTTGTTTTTGTTAGGATTTCAATGCAATAATAATTTTGTTTATGTGTGTCTGTGTGTAATAATTTTTTTAAATGGCGCCATAATGGTTTTTTTTTTTTTTTTTTGGCTCTTCTTATAAGTATAAAAATAATGATGATGGCAATAAATCTTTCTCTTAAAAAAAAAGCGAAAAAAAAATCTCAAAAATAATAATAAACTGACTTTGCATTCCAATTTACACCGTTTACCACACTCTCTCCTCTTGCACTTTCTCTCTTTATAACTGGTGGTGTGTGTGTGTGTGTGTGTTTGTTATCAATAATAAGAAATGATGCTAATGCTTACGCTGTAGTGACCTTTAAATAACAGATAAACATCCATCCATTCCACTTCCTTTAGTCCCGTTAAAACAAAAAGTGGTGAAATTAAAATGCTTTTTAAACTTTTTAGTTTGCAAATTAAAACGTAATGGAATTGAAACGCCTTTAACAACACACGCACGCACACACACATAAATTTGTTAATATAAGTAGGCCGGCTGCACTGCATTTGTATTGTTTATGGTTTGTTGTGTGTTGTTCCTTGTGTGTTAACAGTTCTCTTACTACTCTTACTACTACAAACATAAGAGAACGAGAGAAAGTAGAAAGCGTAGGTGAGTGAGTTGAGTGAGTGTGAGTATTTCTTTTGTTATCCACAATTATACCAACATTCTCATTCACATGAGTTACAGTGCATAGGGGACGTGTGTGTGTGTGTGTGTGTGCTTTGCACAGTAACACTTTAATTGTACAGAAAAGTGAGTTTATTAACAGAGAATGAAAATGAAATGAAATCCGTAAAGCAATGAGTGTGGGAGTAAAGGTACTCTTACACACACACACACACACACATAGGCAAATATACACTCTATTTAAACTGTAAGGGATAGAAGATGAATGGTTGTCATTACAGTTTCCTTCCGTTATTTATTTTTTTTTTCTTTTTGCCATTTTTTCTGTTCTGTCCTGCAACTCAAGTGTATAATGAAACATAAATTACAAGAAAATTATTACAGTGTGTGACATTATTTTCCGTTTTATTATGTTGTTATTGTTGCTATTGTTGTAAGTTGTTGAAAATCAACAACAACAACAGCAAAATAATGTGTTGTGTGTGTACATTTGGGGCGATTTTATTTAATAAAAAAAAAATAGAAAAATAAAGAAAGAGGAAAATATTTCGTTTTAAAGGAAATGTTAATGCGTTTTAGCAAAAATAATTGCTTACAAAAGAATAATGACAGTTTAATTATTAGAAAATTGTTTTTTTGTGGCAAACAATGGCCTATACACAGTGACTTGTCAGAAACTTCAATGTCTTGGTTAGAGATTTCTAATGATATTGCATAAGAAAACGGATTTGGCACCAAATAATTACCGTTCAGTTTCCGTTTATGGCGAATAATTATTCTTGCTAAGTAATTGTTGCAATTTCTGTTCTATTTAATTAGTCTAGAGGCTCTATGGATGAGGCATAATGTCAAGCGGCTTTACAATAACAGCGAATAATGGAATTAATCCACCTTCCATGAGAAAATTTATTAAAAATTTCAATTTAAAGAAATCAATTTCTTTTTTCCTGATAATATTTTTAATTTTCTTGATAATTTTTCTAATTTTTGAAATAATATTTATCGATAACTTTTAAGAATTTTTATGTATTTTTTTTGTGAACTTCTACTTTTAAGATTGAAACTACTTCGAATAACTTGTAAATTTATTTTTTTTATTGCTAACTTTTAAGAATTTTTTTAAATTTCTTGCCAATTTTCCTTCCTATATTGTTTCGATTGCTGTTAAAGTGGAAAATATTTCGATAACTCGGTAAATTTATTTTTCCGCTAAATTTTAAGTATTTTTTTAAATTTCTTGCCAATTTTCCTCCCTATATTGTTTCAATTACTGTTAAAGTGGAAAATATTTCGATAACTTGGTAAATTTATTTTTCCGCTAACTTTTAAGAATTTTTATACATTTTTCGATAACGAAATTCGATTACTTTTAAGATTTTCAGTAGAAAATAATTCGATAAGTAAATTTTAATGCTTTTCTATTATTTCAATAACTTCGATAACTTACCTAATTTTTTAAATAAATTTAAGATAACTTTTCTAATTTTCCGTATAAAAATTCTATAAGTTTTGTAATTTTTTAAATGAGTTTTCGATTACTTTTCTCATTTTTTGCATTAATTTTCGATAACTTTTCCATTTTTTTTAATATATTTTTCTATAACTTTTCTAATTTTCGAAATAAATTTTCAATAACTTTTCTATTTTTTTTTTTTTTTTAATAGATTTTCGATAACTTTCCTAATTTTGTGAAATAGATTTTCGATAACTTTTCTTATTTTTTACGCAAATTTTCAATAATTTTTTAATTTTCATAATAAATTTTCGATAACTTTTCTAATTTTTTAAATAGATTTACGTTAACTAATGCTGATTGTTTAAACCGATAGTCTGGATTTCAGACATTCCCTAATTATTTTGGTTATCAATTAATTTTCTATAGGAAATTTTTGTTTTCGATTAATTTCCTTTAGGAAATTTTTGTTATTGATTAATTTTCTTCAAGAAATTTTTATTATCGATTATTGTTCTATAAGAAATTTTTGTTATCGATTATTCTTCTATTAGGAATGTTTGTTATCGATTAATTTTCTATGCGAATTTTTTGTTAACGATTAATTTTCTATAGGAAAATTTTGTTATCGATCATTGTTGTGTAAAAAATTTTTGTTATCAATTATTGTTCTATTAGAAATGTTTGTTATCGATTAATTTTCTATTCGAATTTTTTCTTAACGATTAATTTTCCATAGGAAAATTTTGTTATCGATTATTGTTGTATAAGAAATTTTTGTTATTGATTATTCTTCTATGAGGAATGTTTGTTATCGATTAATTTTCTATTCGAATTTTTTCTTAACGATTAATTTTCCATAGAAAAATTTTGTTATCGATTATTGTTGTATAAGAAATTTTTGTTATCGATTATTGTTCTATAAGAAATGTTTGTTATCGTTTAATTTTCTATTTGAATTTTTTCTTAACGATTAATTTTCCATAAAAAAATTTTGTTATCGATTATTGTTGTATAAGAAATTTTTGTTATCGATTATTGTTGTATTAGAAATGTTTGTTATCGAGTAATTTTCTATAAAATTTCTTTTTTTATTTTCGAATTATTTTTAATATTTAAGTTATCGATAATTTTTTGCTAATTTCAAATGAAATTTTTATTTTTATTATATCCTTTTCAAATTAATCGTTGCTTCCTTCCTCGTTCAAAATAATATCTTAATAAAACTCGTTAGGCTGGCTGTATTTCCATTACACATTTCCGTGACAGCTACAATCGGTAAAGCTTAAAATGACTGGCAATTACAGGCAAATTTTTTAATGATTTTTTTATTAGCAATAAAATGTGTTGTTTTTCTATTTTAATTAAAGACAAAAAGAACGACTATTTGTCTGTCTATCTGTCTATATTTAAGCTAAAACATCCTATTTAACCAGTCATCCATCCATTCATCCTATCCAATCGACAACCATTTATCTAGTCAATCGTCAATATTAATTAGTTTTTCCCTTACAAATATTGTGATCTTTGTTAATGAGGATTGTTGTTGTTTGTTTAAGGATTAGAAATTGAAATTGTTTCGCGGGGTGAATGAGGAAGGAAGGGCTACGTACCATCTTTACTTTACATTTCGAATAATTTATGATTTTCAATAGAATTTTGAAATTTCCTGTGAAAGAGGAGAAGGGAAGGTATGCTTATTGAAAGAGTTGAAACGTATGTATCCTCTGGTAATTATTTTGTATCCGGACAAGTAAACAGTTGGAGTTTAGTTATTAAGATAAAGATTGCAAATCCATCTGCTTTTGTTTTTAGTAAATGTTAGGTTTTCGAGAAAGTTTGCTTGCAAATTGTAGTTGGATTGGCCTTTAATCTGGCAACATTATAGGTATAGATTAAAGGAAGACATATTCAGCTTATCGGCATTTAAAAATTGAAAGAAAATTCTGTGTTTTTTTCTTTTCTCTGAAATGTTTCTTTTTTAACTTTGAAAACTAGCCTCGCATTTAACTACAAATATTTGATTTTGTATTTTATAATTTATTTGCCCTCATTGTCAATAAAATAATGTCCATTTCGTTTTATTTTATTTTTTTTTTTCTTACGTTCTTACGGTTTTATTTAAAAATCCTTTTAAAAATTCCATCCCATTAAATAAAATCCTTTCCGTACGTTTTTCTGTCTGTCTATTTTTGTGGCCCAGTACGGGGGTTTGTTGCCATGTCAATACAAGTTAAATAAAAAATAAGAAAACAAATATACTCTCGTACTTACACATACATATTTGCAAATGTGATTGGTTTTGCTTGCTCTCCATCTCACACACACACACACTCTCTCTCTCTCTCTCTCTCTCTATCTGTTTTTAAGTTACAAATTCTTACTCAATCAGCAGTTTGTTTGTTTGCCATTGCTACTGACCGACCGTTTATCGTATTGCTTAACAAAAAATTTCTTGTAATAAATATTTCACACAAAAAAAAGCACAAAAACGAACATGTTTGTTTATTTATCTCTCTCTTTTGTAATAACAACAACAACAACGACAACCACAGTTACAATGTAGCAACGAAAGAAAATGAAAACGACATGGTTGTTATGGCTGGCCATTGCTGTTGCTGTTACTGTTACTGTTGTGTCGTGTGTTGTAAAGTAGAAAACGAAAGAAACACGGGTTTAACATGACATTACGATTACATTACTAAACAGAAACAACAACAAAACCATTAAGAAAAATCTACAAAACATTGTATAGACAGAGAGCAATTATTATCAATGCCATAAACACTTACACATACACACTCACACTTGCTTACTTGCATGCATAATGTACGAAGTAGATATGCAATGTAAGCATACTGAAGAACATTGACTTGCCAAAGTCTACAACAAGACCACAAAAGATAATTCAACACAACAAAACATGGATTTGAACTCTTAAATACATACGGCATACGGCATAACTGCATTTGGATAAGTATGTAAATGATTATTCAACTAGGAAGAGTATGAAAAAAAAAAAAACACACACACACACAGTCATACCTAGAAATGCTTTTAAACAATACCCGACTAACATTAAACGAAAAAGAAAACAGACAGACAGACAGACAGGCATTCTTATAAAATGTCAAATACAAATACACTTTTGGGCTTAAAAAATAAAACACTTACAACTACACACACACACACGCAAACTAAAGGTAACAGTAAACCTGTGCTACGTACACACATCCGTATGCAGCACTCACAAACATTTTCTCTTTTAAGAGCGAGCCTGGAAATGTGTTTCTTACTACGAAAATGTTTAATTGTTGTTATTGTGTATTGCGTGTGCAGTTAGATGTATTTGTGCCATTACAAATGACTGGCTAGCTGACTGGCTGTTTGTTTACATTTTATATTGTGACACAATAATGTCACTTGCATTTCAAAAAAAAAAAAAAAAAAATGTCAAATACATTAAGCAACGGCGTACACAACAGGCAAAACATAAACAAACATTTTATTGCGTTTGAATTTGAAACACACACACACTAACACTTAAATGCATATTGAAATCGTTGTGGTTGTGTTATACTATTTAAGGCTCTTCTCTTATACAATGTTGTTGTTGTTGCTGTATTATTTGCCTTCGAGAGAGACACACAAAGCGAGAGTAATTGTAGTTTACAAATGTAAAATGACAATAACAGTATACAATAACAACAACAACAATAAAATATGTATTGAAATGTAGACTATAAAAGGCAAGCGAAGGATTTTTAAAAGGTAGGAATATTTGCAAACACACACATACTTACACAATTACTTATTCTAATTTGTATAGTATAACTATCTATACCTTCCCAGTAGAACAGTTTGAATATATTATGTGAAGTAAGTAGCAGCAAAGTAACCACTAACTGTTAGTGGTCAGTTGGTATATAACAAAGTTGTCAATTGACTCCAAGTGGATATTTAAGGTATAGCAGATTAACTAGTAAGCAAAAAAAAATCGATTTTTAAGAGCTTGTAGTTCAAAGAGTTGTTGCATAGATGATAGGTTATGTTAGGTTAGAACAAAGTAGTAGCTTGAAAACGCATAGAGGCCTCTTGTGACCCCATAGGTAAGAGCGTGGGTATTAAAATAATGTTGACTGTGAAAAAAAAAACTTGCTTTCGATACTTCCTCCTTGTAATGTTTGAACCTGATCAAAATAGGCATGGGAGTAGCAGCTTTGTTATATCAAAGCTTACTGGAGCACACAATGTAGCAGTCCGTTGCGTTTTTTTTTTTTTTTTTGTTTTTCTTGGAAGTCATCGAAATTTTTCTAAACAAAATAATCGAAAACCTTCTATACAAAACTAACGAAAAATTTCTAATTTAAGAAAAAGTTATCGAAAATTTTATAAACAAAATTTCAAAGATATTTCTAAACTGAATTTGAAATTTATGAAAGTTATCGAAAGTGCTTAAATGAAATTGTAAAAGTTATCGAACAATTTTTTTTTTTCTTTCACAATAATAATCGAAACCTTTCTATACAATTAAGGAAGTTATCGAAAATTTTTTAAACAAAATTTCAAAGATTTTCTAAACTAAATTTGAAATTTAAGAAAGTTATCGAAATTGCCTAAATGAAATTGTAAAAGTTATCGAACAATTTTTTTTTTTTCTTTCACAATAATAATCGAAAACTTTCTATACAATTAAGAAAGATATCGAAAATTTTATAAACAAAATTTCTCTTCATAAACTGTGTTATTTTTTAAAGGCAATTTTAACGAAATTTGTTTTAATAATTAATTTTATTTCGTTTGTTTCTGTTGCTTTTCTTTTTTTAAACATTTTAATTAATTATTCTGGAGCTGTTTTCATAAATCCATTACAAGCCAATTAATTAACCTAAGCTTTCTTTCTTTCTTTCCTTATAAGGGTGGGCTCTGTTTTTGTTTATTCGGCTTCCTTCTTCCCTCTCTGCATACTCTCTTAAATTAATCTGGGTTTGTGTCTTTAGTTGTTGAAACATAATTCAACAGTTTATGAGAACACACACACACACACACACATACACACACACATACACAGTTTTTCTCAATCTCTCTCTCGCTCTCACTTTGTCTTTCATTAACTTTAGTTTTCTTTAGGTTCTCTTACGTGTATACTGTGTTTACTGTGTTGATTGTGTGGCAGTGTTACATGCACAAAATCCCTCTCGCTCTCTCTCTCGCGGTAACTGTATTTGGTCTTCTTCTTCATCCTATTCGCTTGCGTATGTAGTGTGTTTACAGTGTTGATTGTGTGACTGTGTTCAGAGGCAAACAGTACCAACAGTAGTTGGTTGTGGATATCCTTTTAATAAACCTGCTGCCTCATATCATTTGTAACTTCCTTAACTTGATAAATTATCGCTTATCCTCCTCCTCATTCTCCTTTTCTTCTATACTTCTATCCTCTTTGTATTATACAATCTATCCCATTAGGATTAACACTTAAAAGCATGTTAACCTTTAACACCCTTAACACTGCTCAAAACCCCTTAATACCCCTTTTTTTTTGCTTTGCTTTTTTGTTTTTGCTGTCAAACATGCACCGGCAGCAGCAGCTTAAAAGCTAATAAAAATGCCTGATATTGCCATTATCCATCCTGTGCTAATGCTGTTGTTGCTTTAGCAAAAGACACAAGCGAATAATAAATAAAAAAAAAAACTTGAAAAAATCGCTGTCGTATAGAAAAAGTAGCAACAGTTCGATTTGCTGTGTCAGCCATTCGATTGCTTTCTGTGTATAGCCTTCGACTGTCAGCCAACACCCATTTAACAGGAAAGCATATGGAAAAAAAGATTCTTTTTAAAGCTAAAAACCTTTAAGAGGACAACGAATTTTGAATGCTTTTCTCTAATTTGTATGCTTTTAGCAACCGAAAAAAAGTTATCGAAAAATGTATAAAAAAAAGTTATCGAAAATTTTTTAAACAAACTTTCAAAGATTTTTCTAAACTGAATTTGAAATTTTAAGAAAGTTATCGAAATTTGCTTAAATAAAATTTTAAAAGTTATCGAACAAATTTTATTTTATTTACCGGTTTATTTATGGAGATTTTTCTAAACAAAATAATCGAAAACCTTCTATACAAAACTATCAAAAAATTTCTAAATTAAGAAAAAGTTATCGAAAATTTCATAAACAAAATTGCAAAGATTTTTCTAAACTGAATTTGAAAAGCTAAGAAAGTTTGTATGCTTTTAGCAACCGAAAAAAAGTTATCGAAAAGTGTATAAAAAAAAGTTATCGAAAATTTTTTAAACAAAATTTCAAAGATTTTTCTAAACTGAATTTGAAATTTTAAGAAAGTTATCGAAATTTGCTTAAATAAAATTTTAAAAGTTATCGAACAAATTTTATTTTATTTGCCGGTTTATTTATCGAGATTTTTCTAAACAAAATAATCGAAAACCTTCTATACAAAACTATCAAAAAATTTCTAAATTAAGAAAAAGTTATCGAAAATTTCATAAACAAAATTGCAAAGATTTTTCTAAACTGAATTTGAAAAGCTAAGAAAGTTATCGAAATTGCCTAAATGAAATTGTAAAAGTTATCGAACAAATTTTCCTTTATTTTCTTGTAAGTTATCAGATTTTTTCTAGCATAATAATAATCGAAAACTTTCTACACAAAACTAATGAAAAATTTCTAGTTTAAGAAAAAGTTATCGAAAATTTCATAAACAAAAATTCAAAGATTTTTCTAAACTGAATTTGAAAAGCTAAAAAAGTTATCGAAATAGCCTAAATGATATTGTAAAAGTTATCGAACAAATTTTCTTGTAAGTTATCGAAATTTTTCTAAACAAAATAATTGAAAACTTTCTATAACAAAACTATCGAGAAATTTCTAAATTAAGAAAAAGTTATCGAAAATATCATAAACAAAAATTCAAAGATTTTTCTGAACTGAATTTGAAAAGCTAAGAAAATTATGAAATTTGCTTAAATGAAATGCTTCTTTCTCTGGAATTTATCGAAATTCTTATAACACAATAATAATCGAAAACTTTCTATACAAAACTAATGAAAAATTTCTAGTTTAAGAAAAAGTTATCGAAAATTTCATAAACAAAATAAATTATGGAAAACTTTTTTGTAATTGTTTAAATAAAATTGTAAAAGTTATCGAAAAATTATTTCTTTTCTTGGAACTTTTCGAAATTTTTCTATATAAATTAAGAAAGTTATCGAAAATTTCATAAACAAAATTTCGTATATTTTTCTAAACTGAATTTGAAAAGCTAAGAAAGTTATCGAAATTGGCTAAATGAAATTCGAAAAGTTTTTTGTTTTTCTTGAAATTTATCGAAATTTTTCTAAAAAAAAACAAAATAATCGAAATAAATTAAAATTAATAAATTAATAAATATTTTTAAAGTTATCGATAAATTTTTATTGATAGTTTTCAACACATAAAAATTGGAAAGTTATTGAAACATATTTTACATGAAATTGAAAAAATTATTGAAATATTTTCGTCTTATTGTAGATTTACAAACGATAAGTAAATGGAAAATTCGCAAAGTAATCGAGTAATCTCTCTATTGAAGATTATTTGTGTTCCAAATTGCTTAAACAGCTAAAATATCTGTTTGCGCTTTTCGTGACAAGACTAGGCAAGATATTGTTTCCAAAATTTTTTTCTTTTTTTTCATTTTCTGGTAGACTATTTTAATTTGTCTTTTGGCTCCACAACTACTTGTCTTGCTGGTGTGCACCCCCTACCCCTCATGCCATACCTCAGCTTATCGAATATTCCATCAAAACCAGCGGCTCTATGTTTAAAGGGAGTAAATGGATGATAAAGTTGAAAAATCAACAATATTTAGTTTGTGTGTGTGTGTATGTGTGTGTGCTCTCTGTACTATGTACACTTTGCTTAAACTTAAGTCCTGTTGCTCTTTTTCTCTATTACATGGCGTCTTTTCTCTCTTTCCACTTGCTTTGTTTTTAGTAGCAGTAGCAGTAGCAGTAGTAGTAGTAGTACGACGACTATTGTCCCATGCAACAGTTGTATTGGGAAGTAAAAGTAGTTTGAGTATGTTGTGCTGTGTTTCATTTCATTGTCGTCCTCTTTTCGATTGTTTTTCTTTCGGCTTTTGCATGTGTGTGTGTGTGTGTGTGCTAGTGTTTGTGTTTGAGTTTCAATATTGACTTTCATAATCATTAAATATTACCATTTAAATACCAAATAATCCTTAGGAATAACGAATTATGGTAAGCGTTACGTGTTTACTCTTAGTAGTAAGGGGTTAAGGAAGGGGTAAGAGGGTAAACAACTGACCCAATAATATTTCATTTTGGCATTCAATTACTCACGATTTTAATCATTTTGTTTTTGTCTGTCTGCTCCTTTCTCTCTCTCTTAATATAAAAATTATTTTTATTCAATATATTTTTTTTATATCGTTTTTCATCGTTGTTAAGCTCAAACAAATTTTATTTTTATTTTATCGCCGATATTTTATTGCCTGTCCTGTAATGGTTTGTGCGTTTCAATAATTTCTTTTTTCTCTCCTCTCTGCTGTTACCATTACCACCACGTTTCCCCATAAATAACGGAGTTTAATGTGCTCTCTAGTAGTCTCTTGTGTTTTATTTTTATTGTTGATGTATTAGTGAGTGCTATGGCTGGCTGGTGTGATTGTCCTATTTATAGCGTGCGTGTAAATGTGTGTGCCTGTGTTGGTGTGGTCATGTTGATTATCTAGCCAATCCATGTGGTTTCAATATACAATAATATGGTCGGTCAGTTATTTTCCATTGAATAGGTTTCATGTATAAAAAAAACAAAAACAATAACAATAACTGACTGCTGAGACTCAATAGCAAAGTAAACAACAGTAATATTAGGGCAGTTTATATATTTTAGCTGAATTTACTTTCTAATTTGTAAATCAATTTAAAGCAAAATGTTTCGATAACTCTACGATTTGGAATTATCTTTAACTATTTAAATTTCATGCTAAAAATTTTTTTTGGTTAAAATTATGTATTCATAAAAAATTATTCTATAACTAAAAAAGAAAATTTATCGATATACATAATTATCAAATGTTTCGATAACTATACGATTTCGAGTTATCGATAACTATTTAAATTTCATAAAAAAATTTTTTTTTGGTGAAAATTATTCATAAAAAATTATTCGATAACAAAAAAAAAAAAAGAAAATTTATCGATAATTATGTATACAGATTTTATTTAGAAACATATAAATCTTGTACATATTTTTCGATAACAATAAAATATTTTCCATACGAAAATTTTTCGATAACAGAAATATATTCAATTATTATTATACAAAAACCAAAAAACTGATTCCAGCCTC